>CM076577.1:313967465-314567465 GCA_034641835.2 Pinus albicaulis
AATATTTTAACTTTTTTCTTTACAGAATTCCATACGCAGCTTTGATGAACCCAACTCACATATACACGCGCATATACTAAAATAAAATAGCGTATACTGAGATAATTTTACAGATTAGAAAACCTTTCAGGAACAATATTTAACTCAGTTTACCAGTCATGCATCTATTAGATAATCAGTGAATATGTGCAGGAAAAGCAGTATAAATCATCACACAAGTGCAACACACAAGAACACCAATATTTAAGGTGGAAACCCAATTCGGGAGAAAACCACCGCCGTTGTCGTCTCTGTCTTCAATATTTATTATATGGAAAAAATTTTACAATATTGTACTGATGCAAACTCATATCAGTACGCAAGCATCTACCTGCATAAGGCTACAACCTTCTCTCATTTTCCAGCTACTACTGGAAGGAAGCTCCAACCCCCCTAATCTTGTTTACCAGCCACTACTGGAAGGGAGCTTCAACCCCCTAATCAGAACACCAGCTTCTATAGGCAGGAAGCTTCTACTTCCATACTGAAGGCTTCAACCCTCAAAACCACTGCAGACCATGTTTCATCAATTTTCATACTGGATCCAACAGCGTCAACTCAACTCATCATAAGTATCATCAATAATAAACTTAACCCAAACTTTAATCAAAATAGTGAGATCACTATAATCAGAACTCAGAAATAACCCAGACTTAAGAATAAATATGCAGATACAAACTCAACCTTGAACATTCATCAACTTAAAATGCATACGCTACTTCGCTTCATTGAACCCATGTGTATATGTGCTTTTCTTCACACCAACTTTTGTATAGCTCTGTGAATATTGTTTTTCAAAATGTAATTAGTCTCAGATCCAGATCTGAGGATTTCAGTCAGATATCTTTTAGAAATTCATATCCCTTCATCAGCTAGTCACCATCAACTATGTTTATTCTCTCATTGATCAGATTTGTATATAATCAACTTAGTAGCATATACAGTATTCAAACAACCCAGATCTACAAGAAGAATTCATTGACAGACGGCAGAAATATAGCAGGAATAACAGAAAAAACCTCTGCAACAAGCTTCAGAAAAACCTAACTGCCATACGCGCTTTTGCTAAGACAGATCAGCGTATATAGGCTCTTTCACCACGACGAACTAGCATATATATTTGTAAATATGAAATTTACAGAATGTATCAGATCTATAGGACTTACCTAGAATTCTTCACTTAACTTCAGCAAGCATGCTCCAGATCACAGATCTAATTATTTCTTCAATAAGTCATGCAGGTACATAGGCATTTCAGATCTAGAGAACTTGATCCATCAATTTATCCAAGGGTGCATCATAACTTCTGATTTATCAATAAGAATAGAGTTCATCCCATGCAGATATACCTTAGAGAAAATATTTAGTAACAACCCTTACATGTGCACACTTTGCACTATGATCTACCTCTCCTTATATAGATGTAGACTTTACCAATATCATGAGTCAAAACCATACACCAGCCTATGGTATTCTTGGACAGAATCAAATAGACAACTCAGCGTTCAATACTGTGGGCTAATACCATGGTGATGCTCCTTGGTATCAAACTTTTTGGAGTGCAAAAGGCATACGCGACTTGGAACATAATTATCCGTGTGTATACGTGACTTGGCCTTTACAAACCTGTGTATAGTTCCTGCAATATCAAAATTATCCAATCTTCTGCTAGTGATTACACAATTCTTTTGATAGACTGCTGAGCTTCTCAGGAAGACATGTAGTCCATCCTTTGCCAGAGAGTTTACATCAAGGACAACATTACAATATATAAGGACATAGGAAACATTTTGCCAACATTAAATACTTAATGAACAAAGAAATTACAAATGGTAGAATTACTAGATGGATGTTATTAATGCAAGAATTTAATATCATTGTTCAAGATCGACAAGGTAAAGATAATCAAGTAGCAGATTTTATGTAAAGACTTAATTCACCTCGTGATCCAATTCTTGTTTTAGATAATTTTCCAGATGAACATTTATTTTCTATAACATCTAAAACCCCATGGTTTTCAAATGTAGCCAATTATTTATCCCTTGGAATTTTACCATCCCATTTCACCAATAAGCAGAAAAGAAAAATAATCAGAAAAAGTGCTAGATATAGTTGGGTCAATGGTGACCTCTTTTATACTAGTTTTGATCTATTAATAAGGAAATTTGTTAGAGAAGATGAAATTATAGATATTTTGAAAGCATGTCATGACGATCCATGTGGTGGCCATTTTTCAGACAAGCAGACATCATAAAAGGTGCTCAAACTTGGCTACTACTGGCCAGCAATATTCAAGCACTCAAAAGCTTATGTTAAAAGATATGACAGCTGCCAAAGAACTGGAAGACCTATAATATAAGATGAAATGCCATTGAAACCACAAGTACCCATAGAGCCATTTGAACAATGGGCTCTTGACATTATGGGACCAATTAACGCACCTTCAAACAGAAAGAAGTACATTTTAGTGTGCACAGATTATGTTACAAAGTGGGCGGAAGCAAAGGTAGTGGCAAGAGAAATAGAAGAAAAAGTGTTTTCATTCCTAGAGGAAATATTTATCATATTTGGAGTTCTGAGACAGATTTTTACAGACCGGGGAGCACATTTCACCTCCAAACTTGTCTGGGATATTACAAAAAAGTATAAAATCAAACATAGAAATTCTATTCTGTAACATCCCAAGAAAATGGAGAAGTAAAATCTACTAATAAATTCCTGGAAAATATCATGACAAAAATAATGTAAATGAATAGAAAGGATTGGTCAAAAAAATTAAGATATGTACTATGGGCATACAGAATTACATGGAATAATACAATTGGATTCAATCCATATCAGTTGGTATATGGTAAGGAAGTTCTGTCACCCATTGAATTTCAAATTCATACATATAAACTTGCAGCAGAATTGGGATTGGACCTGTCAGAAGCGCAACAACAGAGAGTCATGAAATTAAATGAACTAGATGAAATCAGACAGCAAGCGGTGGAGAATACATCACTAGTGCAACAACAGAGAATCAAATGGCATGACATATTTATTAAAAATATTTTTTTTCTTAAAGGAGACTGGGAACTATTTTTTGACTCCAAGTTCAAAGATTTCAAATAAAAGTTTACAACTCATTGGCTTGGGCCATATGAGATAGAAGAAACTTTTGACAATGAAGCAGTTAAAATAAAAACAATTGATGAAGCAACAATTTCATTTCTAGTCAATGGACATAGGCTTAAGGTCTATAATAAGCCTATCAATAAAGAGGAATTTTTGAAAAGAGTCTCAACAAAAAATAATATGGAAATAGTGGAACAACATAGTGATATTCCTTCCTTACTTCTAGAATAAAAATAATAATAATAAATAATAATAAAGGAGTTTGGTTGTGAAAATCCAGGAAACTGGCACAATACAAACTTGAATTCATACCGGAAAACCAACTTATTTGGCCAATATGGATTCCCTATTTTGTTTTGTTTTTTCTTCAATTTGATTTTTCAGAAATAATCCTCCAGAATTCCAAGACTTGAGGACACATCTTAAAATAAGTAAGGGGGGGGTCATAAAAAAACTATGCAAATAGTTTAAGCAGCTGTATTGCAGAAGGGACCTGAAACAACATTCAAAATATCATTGCAGAAGGGACCTAAAAAATCATTCAAATATCATTGCAGAAGGGACCTGAATCAATATCAGATGCAAAAAGAACATGAAACAACCTAATCTACATCAAGAGGATCAAATAAGTAGATACAAGCGTCTACATTCCATCAGAATTCATCTTTGAAGAAATATGATCATTAAAAAGAGTCAAGTATGGACGAACTAGAAAAGGACATCATCAACGAGCATTGACATTGAGATATTATGTGAAAAGAGAAGTATTGTAAGTGTAAAAAATGTTCTTAAAACCTTTTCTTTTGAAAAAAAACTCTAGAATTGTTAAAACTAATTTAACTTGGATATGCATCCTATTACATCTATCATCCTATATCTTACATTTATCCTACCTATATCCTACATCATATTACATTTATCCTACCTACATTCCACATTAAAAACATTACATTAACCTCATCCTACCGTCATCATAATCATATTACATTCATTATCCTACCCTCATCATAATCTTATTATATCCATTACCCTACCCTTCATTCTACATTAAAACTTTCACTATATTCCTGCATTAACACCATATACTCCTACATTATCCTCCAACATAAACATAAGCATTTTTTAATCAAAAATTGAGGCTCCAAATTTTTTCCCATAAGGAATTTTTTCTTGCCAACAAAACCAAAAAGAGTTAGTGTCATTCTAAGAAAATTTTGATTTTGAATTGACCTATCATATGGTCATTTCAAAAACAAATTAATAATGAGCATATAAATGACAAACATAAGAGTAGAAAGGAAAAATATATGAAATGCAACATATGATATGCAAACATGCAAAAAGGAATGAAAATACAAATGTATGACTACAAATACAAACAAGAGTGGGCATACAACGAAATGAACAAAGACATGTTGAAGAATGAACATAACAGAACGTGGGTAATGCAAAAATTATGGTGATAAGATAGGCATATAAACCTATGGAAGGAAGAATGCACATGAAGCATAAGAACGCAATCCAAACTGTGACACATAAGTAGCCACGGGTACGTAAGTTAGAGTGTGAGCTCGGAGCGGTAAAATGGTCAAAACACATTAAAAAAAACACAACAAACTCTGTGTAATGTTGTCTTTCACCATCATATCACAAACCAAGCTCTGCGTAAGTTTCTCTTCCACCATCACAACAAGAACTAATATTAGAAGGTGAGAGTAACGATGTGCACTCACATTCACTCATATAGCACCCTCGTGGAAGGAGGAAACAAGTAGGAAAAACGCAAAAACTGAAGACAGGTGTGCGTAAGTCAGAGATTCCTTCAACAGAGAAGAAGTTGCATAAGAAATAGATGAGGAGATTAAGAAGTCTGTGGATAAATAAGGAAGGAATACATCGGTTTTAACGAGGAGATTGAAGGTCGATATCTTCTATGTGCCAACTTGACCGTACTTCCCAAAAAACTACAAAAATTCCACAAGAGAAGAAGTAAGAATAAATTCCAGTTTTCCATCAGCAGGTGAAAGAATTCCAAGGGTAGTTAAACTCGAGATGATGGAAAAGCTGTGTCATTTTATGAGGAGTTAGAATTCGATTATGGATTTTAAAACATACATTGCCACATGTGTAATGAATGAATATTTGGAGATGTTGAAGAAGAGTTCTAATTAAAATGATATTGTTTAACATAGGAACATGACTTATTACTCAGATACATTTACAAGTTTTCTTTGTTGGAAATACTGAGAGGGGGGTGAATCAGTATTCCTTTCAATAGAGCATTAGTTAATCTTTAATTATTATCAGTGTTTGTACAATGATAGCAATAAACAAAAGGAACACAAATGCACACAGTTTTTAAGGTGGAAACCCACTCCGGGACAAAAACCACCTAATTCTTTTCTAATAATTATTTAATATTCAACTCCAATTGAAAATAAAGCTCCAACTTCCTAGAATCTAGAAAATAATTCTTCTCCATCTCCCACTGGATGGATGCTCCAATGCCCGAGATTCTTTATTATTCAACTGAACGGATGCCCCAACACCCAATGAGATACAGCTCACCCTAGCACCACCCTACCACCATAAATTTTTCACAGGCTTGAACCTATTGGTGACTTCATGCACCAGCCTAGCGCCACCCTACCACCCTATAGAAGAATAAAAGAAGAATGGACTCCTGTACCACGGAAAATGGTCCACTTTACAATGATATAGAATGATGTAGAATAATAAGACACACTAGACCATAACCCCAACTATTACACAACCACCTAATGATGATCCTAGACCTCTCGACACTGCCTCTTCAACTCTTGGCAGATAGCCACTAGTACAATTTTTTACAATAATTTATTTACAATGACTTAGTACAATGATACCTTTACAGTGACTGTATGCAGTTCTGCCCACTTGAAGAATTCATGTGATGAACTTCCTACTTCTATTTTGCACCTTGATTTCTGCTCTTGTCATGCTACCCTCTGCTGCACCTTACTCTGCTTTGCTTCCCTAGAAAGTCTGGTCCTTTGCAGCCCTTGACAACACATGATCTAGTTTTTTTTCCTTCTAGAAGCTTGATATTGAATCTGGTGTATCTTTGTTATTTCAGATCCCCATTATGTGATTTTTGACCCTGTAGTAGTCCTTTGAGTCTTCTTTCCAACTCAATAGGTCTGACCCTATTTGGATTCTTCAAGGGAGAGTTATGCCCAATCTCTCACAATGCCCTAATTATGGACTGTTTCAGCAGAGAAAACTTGTACGGAGTTCCATGTGTCACTTTGGCTCTGAAATTGATACAGAAAAAACTAAATTATGTTCACTATCTACCACTTTTTACAGTCTGATACTCAGAGAGTGAGTTATGACGATTTTCCCAAGGTCACTTCTTTGAGATGAATTTCAGGAGCCTGCAAAAACATTGACTTCCACAGAACATATCTCCGAAAATATTGCGCACCTTGATCTAAAATTTTTACAAGAACTTCCTCAGGATTTTTTCTTCACCTCATAAATATTTCAGCTTCTGAAAATTCATAGAAAAAAAATTAAGAGAGAAAAAATTCCACGATGACCTGTTTCAGATAGCGAAATCCTTACAAGAGGAGGACATGAGGATCACAATTTATATAAATGCTTAGGTTGAGAGGGGATTCAACAAGTGAACGTGGGAGGGATTTTAGGAGCTTAAAAAATATTAATTATGACTTTTCAATGACCCATGCCACAACCCCATGGGGTTTTAGCCCACTAATTGGGGTTACAAACTTCAAACATGAATATCTCTCAAACCGTGAAGAATTACGTGGCGTGCCATATATCAACGGAAACATCTCGACAAGTAGAAACCATCAAAAGAATTCTTGACCCAGAATATAGTAATTTGGTAGGTCAAAATTCCCATGCAATATTGGGCTAGCCCCTGGTGTTGCTTGGGTTGACACCAATGACAACTGTTGATCAACATTATTTCAGATAAGGTATTCGAGCTCGAATCACGAATTCCTTCATGCATAGTTTTGAAATTGTTACATATGAAAAATGCATAGTCCTATTTTTTATACACACAGTGAGAAAATTTTTCCTATTTTCATACACACAGCGAGCAATTTTTTTCTATTTTCATACACACAGTGAGAAAAAAAATTAAACAGAGAAGGGATTTTCGTGAAAATTTTGGGAAAAACAAAGATTGAAGCACGAGTTTATGGAGTAGTAAAACATTGTTAAGATGTTTTTATGGTCTTTTACACAGCGAGTAAATTTTTCTATCAGTTTTGAAGAGTAGTGGGCTCCTTTTTGCAACAGAACAGAGGAGATTGAAGAAGATTCAAGCAAGGGAATAATTTCATTTTTTTTCAAAGGGCTTCAAAGATCAGGTAAGCCTATTTACCATGATAATTATCTATGAATGAAAATTGCATGAATAAAAGGATAGAGGTATATATATACATGTATTTTTATTTATGATGAGGATGTTAATTTTCCAAGGATACATTAATTGGTATACAGATCACATGGAAAAAAAAATTGAGCCAAATTAATTCAAGATAGAGAATTAGGGGAAAGAAACCATAGAAAAATTGTATCAAGTAGGATTGATAGGGTTTCTTCATAAATTTAATGGGCATAATGACAATATTACACAATAATTCATAAATCATTATGAACAGGGACAAACAATAGTGGGTGACCTCTCGATACCAATAAACCCAGAATTTCTTTCCCGAGCTCTAGATCTTCCCTTAACAGGAGAAGAATACCACAAAGGTTTACATTTAAAAGAGAAAGGTTGGACATTCTTCGTAGAAAAACAAATAAAATGATACTTTGGCAAAGAAAAATGAATCCTAAGGGAATGGTTAACTAAACCGTGGTCGGAATTAGTATTGATCATCAAAATATATTTTACATGTGACAATCGGTTCAGTGTAGTCTATCTTTACCACATTAGGCTACTTCAACACATGAAAGGAGAATCCAAGATTAATCTACCCTATTTCTTCTCAAGGAGCTTGATCAAAATGATAGAGGGTGTTAAAAATAAAACTGAATCAAAAGAAGAAAAAATTTATCATCATGGGCTCATTAAAATACTTGTAGAACATCAGGTGAGAAGCAAGGTATTGATTTGGAAAGAATTTTTGGTTCAGCATCATCTTGAGGGGAAAACTACAGATGAAAATTTTGAGAATATACATGTGACTAGGAGAATTATGAACTCTCCTATGTATCCTAGGACTATATCCAAGAAAAAACAAGATAGTTTCATGATTGACAAAGAAATATCCTTCCTATCTGTTCCTAGGAAGCCTAGGAAGAAAACATGGGAAGAACCAAATGAAAAAGAAAAAGACCCAGAGGTAGAAATTGTTGAACCTCCAACAACATCAAAACAAATTAATGAAATATTGAAAAGAATGGAGAGAGATGTACAAGAAGAGCCTTTAGAAAATGATTCCTACTTTGAGCATGAATGGGTAGGAGCCACTGCATCACATTCATTTGCTAAGGATACTGTAGGAGAAGAAAGAGAGCTGCAAGAAGAACACATCAAGAAGATAGAAGAGTTGACAAGAGAGTTGGAGGTCAACAAGATTTTGGAAAATCACTTGAAGAAAGAAAATAAGATGTACAAAGAAAACAATAAAAATCTAATCAAAGAAAATGAGAAATTGACCAAAAATCTTGGTAAGCTTGAAACAAAGAACACTCTCATCTCCAAACAAGCTTATAGATGGCTGAAAGAGAAGAAAACATGGCAATACAAATATGAGACAGAAGGTAAAGGCCACCATCTACAAGGAAGGAAGGTATGAGGGTATTGATTGTCTTCTCCAAGCTGCACAACAAGAGACTACGGGATCAAGGACAGTAGACATATCAGCACCAGAAGATCAAAGAGGAGAAAGCAAGCATGAGGACATGCTTGAAGATCAGCAAGGGGGAGATGTTGGCCCTCAACTTTGGTCAATTTTTCTTATTAAAAATAAACCTAATTTCCATCATATTCCACCTTATATCATCCACATATGTCTTATTTTGACCTTATTATGCATATTCAGGTAAATAAATTATGTTTTTCAATTTTTAGAGATTTTTGTAAAAATTGGGTTTTAAGAGTATTTTTGGATAGAATTGAAAATTCCCGTAGTAGCTTCATGGAAGTCATATGTGCAGGACACCTGGGAGCGAACTGAGCATATATTTGGAAATCTTGGGAACCACAGATGGAAAATCATCTATTGGTTCAGTCAAACTGAGCTAAAACAAGCCTGATAAATGTTGGTCAAACATGACCTGTTTTTTCAGAAATCCCTAGGAAAAAGGGCAGAATTAGTATTTTTTGGGATTTTCCATATTTTGTGAAACTGAATGGATGAGTTCGACCAAGATGGATGGGATTAGGATGGATAATAATTTTAGAGACATTATATCTTAGTTTGTTTATCATTTGTCTATTTAAACCAAGCTTGTGAACCATTCAAGCATGGAGAATTTGTATAATTTTATATTGAGACTTCCGAATATTTTGAGATAATTTGAGGAACCAATTCCACCTTCTATTTTTTTTTCATGCTATGGATGATTGATTGAATTTTTTGTATTTGAGAAGTTATTCAAGTGTGCAAGGCAAGGGTGGAGGGCCCCCACGCCAAGCTAAGTACACATTTTGGTTAAATTAGAATTATTTTCATGAACTAGTTTTGCTTCAGATTTATTCAGTCATTTAGATGTGTGAATAGTTCTTATGTTTTCTGGATGATTCTTGGTTTAATTATAATCTGCATATGAAGGGACAAACAATAGTTTAAGTTAAACTCTCCTTCTATCTAATCAAGAACAACAACTAAAATTCATCTTCTTTTCATTGTTTGAGTTATTTCCTGAATTTCTAGTTTTAATGCAATGGTAACAATGATGGAATAGAATTGTAAAGAAGGAAAACCTGAACCTCTTAAGTTAGGAACCTCTTCTCCTACTTTTTTATACATCATAAACTATTTTTAATAATTTATTTGATTTCTCTTCATGAATGTAGTACTGTGGAGAAGGACAATCAGGATCTCCTAAGTTAGGAGCCTCTTCCCTCATTTATTACATATTGAATCAGAAATTACTTAGTTAGATTTTATATTTGTAATATGCATTTCCATAAATCATATAATTTAGAATTTATTTTTAATATGCATTTCTTCCAACTTCTATATTTTGTCTTCTAAAATTGACTACATCTTAAATCCATATATTTTGGACATGCTTCCAAGTTTACAAACCCGGATTGATAAGTAAATACTTGTGTTATTTTACCCAGTAAATTGACCAAACATTTTTGGCGTTGTTGTCAGGGAAGCATACATCAATATACTCAATTACGAAGATTAAAAAAAATAAAAAAAATAAAGCACAACAAAATTTAGTTTTTTCTTTTTCTTTCAGTTATGTTTCTTTATGCCTAAAGAAAGAGATTAGAAAGTTAGATTTACTAAAAAAAATCCCCCAAAAATTCAACCATCCATAGGAGCAGGACCATTAGGACTAATTACACCAGTTGCTGGGAGACCAACTCTTGAGGAATTAAAATAAAAACAAAGGTCAGGACAAAGATTGACTCTTATTGAAAGACAAACCTTGTTAGCCTATGAAGTGAAAAGAAAACAAACACCAAAAGAAACCCCTTTCATAGAAAAAAAAAGGAGACAAGGAGACCACTTGTTAAAAAATTAGAGCAACATTTTCTTGAACAAATAAAGATAGTTGAGGAAACACCAATTCAGCCTCTTATTGAAACATTACAAACAACTGAAGAGAAAATGACGAAGGAAGGAGAAGGATCTAATATGCCAGCAATGAATCCATAACAAAGACTTTAGTATGAGAGGCAACAAAAAGAATGGCAGAGAAAAAGAGAGGAAGACAGGAGAATAGAAGCAGAGATAAAAAGAGAATAAGATGCAAAAAGAGAATATGATAAAAAAATACATAACGATATAGAACCAAACAATGATCGGGAATCTACCTTTGGCTTCCCAATACTAGACACAAGAGCAATCCTAGGAGAAGAAGTGAAAATGAAGAATATTCCACCTTCTGTTTTTCCCAATTTTTATGGAATTTCAACTGATGATCCTAATTAATTTATGTTTGAGTTTTATACCTTATTTCATACTTATGGATACACATATGACACACATAAACTTCGTCTTTTTCCTGCTACTCTTAAAGCAGTAGCACTAAAATGGTTTATGGGATTAGGAGAACACACTATTGCCTCTTGGGATGACATGAAGAGATTTTTTCTCAAAAAGTATCAAGCCTATTGTAGGCCTAGAGACTCAAAAGAAGATATTTTCATAATGTCACAACAAGAATATGAAATTTTGGAAGAGTACTTGGAAATACTCCTCTACAATCTACAAAAATCCAAACAACAATCTCTGAATCTTGATACCATCCGAACAATTTGTCTTAAAGGTATAGGAGATGAATACCTTGATATTCTAAATGTGATGGGAAAAGGAGACATCTCAAACTTTCCATTTGATGGGATTGTTGAACTATGTCAAAAATATTCTAGGGGAAGATAAAAAAGTGGAAAATATATATGTTACATCAAGAGCTTCTAAATATGCAACAGGAGGAGTAACAAGAGAATAAATAGGAAGTTTGTTAGAAAAATTTAAATCTGATCTTTTGAGCACTTTAGGAACATAAGTTGATGTTTTGAAAGAAAAGAAAATTAAATATGAACAAGATCAAATCTTATCAATATTTTGTCCTAAGTTTAAAAGAAACATATACTAAGAGAATGTCCTTTGGATAGTATTTAGGTGTGTGGACTTTGTACAGAAAATCATTCAACTAAAAATTGTCCAAAGCTTAAAGAATTGCAAATGGAAGAAGTACAAGGGGCAAATTCTCTTTACTATATGGCACTAAGGAGACCTTGGAAACTAAGGATTCCTCAACAATTCCCTCAAAAAATCCCCCGGAATTATCAGTATCCTCCTACTTCATGGAATACTCCAATGCCATGGCAGGCTTGGCCTCCACAACAATACCAAAACCAACCTGCACAAGGTTGGCGAGGGTATAGTTATGGAACCCAGCCACCTCAAAAAATGTATCCTCAACAATAACAACCACCATATCAATATCCATTTCAACAACCATATCCTCAACAACCATTTCAGTATCAACAAATCGAGCAACATCCTCAACCAATGCCATTTCCATAGCAAAATCCTGCACCCTTACTAACTCAACCACAACAGCTCCAGCTTCCTTCTAATTAATCCCCACCTAGACCAACTCAATTACTAGTTCAGCTAGTAGCAAATCTGAGTAATAAGGTGGAGAGACCAACATATAATGTGGAAGAAGCAACATATTTTCCTACATATTCTATTTTTCCTATACAAGATGTCCAATTAAGGTCTGGGAAAGTATTACACAAATATTTTCCACTAATCATAGAAGAACAAACTGAACAAGGAGAAAAATCTAAAAAATCTCATCCAGGAAATCAAATTTAGAAAAGAAAAACTATTATGACTCAAACACCACCTTATCCAGAGAGGTTAGTAGAGAAGAAAATTCCAATTTATCGTCCCGAATTTGATATTTTGGATGAATTAAAGAATTATTATATCAAAATTCCATTGTTTCAAACTATCAAAGATATTCCAATTTATGAAAAAACAATAAAGGAATTATGTATTAAGAAAACTAGCAGAAAGAAAAGAGATCCACCCACAATCCAGGTTATTGACAAATTAGCTAGTCTCATGTCTGCAAAAACAAAAATTGAAAAATATATTGATCCTGAAATACTTATGGTTACCATTTCAATCAATAATTTTTCATTTCTAAATACTTTGATAGATTTGGGAGCAGCTATTAATATCATGACAACATAAACTATGAAATATTTGAAATTTCCCAATATTCGATGTACTACTACAATTTTGGAGCTAGCAGATAGATCTAGAGTTGTACCAGAGGGAATATTAGAAGACATCATTGTTTCTTTGGATTCATGGGAATATCTTGTATACTTTCTAATCTTGCAACCAAAAACAAATCTAGGAGGGCATCCTTTAATTCTAGGCAGACCATGGTTAGCCACATAAGATGCCTTCATTGGATGCAGATTAGGAAGTATTATCATAGCACATGGGGATGAAATGAAACATGTTACACTATAACCTCTAGCACAATATCCTTCTTTATTATCATGGCTTGATGAACAACAACAACAAGAAACTCAATCTATTCTAAGTATCAATCAAGTCTTTAATTTTAGAGAAGAGGAAGAAAATGAGGTTCTAATAGATCTTTTCATCTCAGAACCTTATATTTCAGAGCAGCTAAGAATAACACAAAATGAAGCTGCAAATCATCTTTTAAATCAATGTTTTCAAGAAAATTGTACTATTCAATCATTGCAAAATTCATTTGAAATTATTTTTCCTGTTAACTCAATTACCAATTCACAAAGAAAAATCATTGAAATCAATCCTTGAAAGAGTTTAAATATTGGTAATAATTTACAAACATCACAAGAACAATAGTTAATTGCATTATTACAGAAATATTCAAAATCTTTTGCCTCAGATTATACAGACGTGCAAGGAATTCATCCAAACACATGTATTCACCATATCTATACTGATGATCATATGAAACCAGTTAGAAAACCACAAAGAAGAATGAATCCTATGATCCATTAGCTATAAATAAATTATTTTATTTTCTTGATGGATTTATTAGATACAATCAGATTAAGATAACATTGGAGGACCTGGATAAAACCACATTTACTTGTCCATGGGGAACAGATTCATATAATTGTTTTCCCCTTGGGTTATGTAATGCACCTACTACTTTTCAAAGAGTGGTCCTTGCAATTTTTGTTGATCTAATTCATGAATGTGTAGAGGTCTACATGGATGATTTCACTGTATATGGAGGTACATTTGATTATTGTTTGAATAATATTGAAAAAATTTAAAGATATGCATAGAGACAAAACTATCGCTCAGCAACGAAAAACGATTTATGATGTTAACTGAAGGGATAGTGTTGGGACACCACATTTATTCTTCAGGAATTAAGGTGGACCCAACAAAGATACAAGTCATTGTGAACATAATGCCACCAACAACACAGAAAGAAGTAAGAATTTTCTTGGGATATGCAGGCTAGATACAAGTCATTGTGAACTTAATGCCACCAACAACACAGAAAGAAGTAAGAATTTTCTTTGGATATGCAAGCTATTATAGAAGATTCATTGAAAATTTTAATCAAATAGCTCTACCTCTATTCAATTTACTTGCAAAATATTTTGAGTTTCAATGGACAACAAATTGTCAAAATGAATTTGAAATATTGAAAGAAAAATTGTTAGTAGCACCCATTCTTTTGATGTTGGAACTTCTAGTGAGAATAATTGTGAAATTACACCTCGTTTTTCTTTCCCAGCTTCCCTTTGATACCCCGTAATTCAACTTCCTTTCCTTCCGAAAAAAATTTCAAGAAAAGTTCTTGAAAATTAAAAGCCACCGTCCCCAAACATTGTAACCATTGTACTCCTAGTACAACATCAGCACCTCCCATTGGAATGGAAAGCATTGGACTATTCAATACATATTCCCGCATGGTTAGCTTGCTATTATGGCATTTTCAAGAGCAATTTATAGTCCCTCCTTTTGAAACCATCACTTGACACTTTGGTGCTGGGTATAGGAAGCAATTCAATTCCTTGGCTACCTTACAATGAATAAAATTATGGGTACTACATGAATTAATCAACACTATTACATTTTTCTTCTTGATATGTCCTTCTATCTTGATAGTTTTAGGAGTGGTAATTCCTACCAATACATTGTAGGATATGGTCGGACTCGTTTCTTCTTTATCTAGGGTTGGTTCTTGGTGTATATCCTCTTCTTTTGAAGTTTCTTGTTCATTTTCTTCCTCCTCTTCACAATCTATGTAAAATAATTTCTTCTCGGCACACTTTGACCTTTAATTGATTTGCTATCACAACTATAGCAAATCCCTTTTGCTCTTTTTTCTTCCAATTCTTGTGGTGTAAACCTTGTAGGTTGTATAATTCTAGGAATAGCAACACTTCCATCTTTATAAATGTGAGTGGTAGGCTTCCTTGTTTCCATAAATTTACTTTCAATTTTTCTTGCCAACCTGAATGCCTTCCACAATGAGTCAGGTTCCCAAAGGTGAACCTCATGTTGGATGCTAACCTTTAAAGTCCCTATGAAGACATCAATCATGTGTTCCTCTTGAATATTAGTTACCCTTATATTAAATTTTTGGAAGTCCTCAATGTTCTCCACCATTGAACCCTTTTGTTTGAGATTTATCAATTTTCTAAAGAAGGTGTTGCTCGTTGTATCCTCATAATGTGCTATCATTTCCTCCGTAAAAATTGACCAAGTGACATTTTTTTACAAGAGCAAATCCATCAATACCATACAAATGTATTTTGTTCTAAATGTAAATTTTTAATGCATAACTTTTGTGTGTTTTCCACATTATGGAGATCAAAATATTGCTCCATCTATAGTTTCCATGTTACAAGACCCTTTCCATCAAACTTCCTCATATCAATCTTTGGAATATGGTGGGTCTTTAATCCAACATTAGAGTTTATGAAATCACGATTAAAATTTATTTTGTTCTCATCATGAGTTTCATGTACTACCTTTTCGCCATTAGGAATCATTTCTTGTATCAACTTTGTCAAACCTTCCTTCAAACCTTCCATGTCTTCTTTTAGATCATTCTTCATGTCTTCCATGTTGTCTTTCATTTTTTCATCTATCTTAGATTCCATCTCATCCATCTTAACTTCCATGCCATCTAGCTTAGCTTCCATGTCATTCTTCAAACCATCCATATTAGCTTCCATGCCTTTCTCCAAACCATCCATATTAACTTCCATGTCTTTCTTCAAACCATCCATCTTAGCTTCCATACATTTCTTCAAAACATCCATTCATTTTTTGGTGCTCATTGCGAGAACAAAATTTGGTGCACTTGGTCTTGTAATTTTGATATATCGTGTTGCACTTCTTCCTCTTCATGAGTCATAGTAGAGCCTTCTGAGGGATTAATGGGTCTTGAATTATTTTTCGGGGCCATTTTTAAACCCAATACTTATATCTATGCTTCAATATGCCCTTGGAATCACTTCAAACTGATTTTTCAAACAAGACTTATGCAATTTGAAAAAAACATACACACCTTTTTCTTGCTTTTGAGGAGCTCTACATTAAAACATATGTATATGTGGAATTTTGAATCGTAAATATTTTATCTTTGGCCCTTTGGCACCCCTCTGAATCTTCTTTCTAATGCCACAGGTTTGACCTAATTTGGATTCTTCAAGACAAAGTTATGTCTAATCTCCTACAATGACCTAATTATGGATTGGTTCAGTATAGTGAACTTGTACGGCGTGCCACATGTCACTGTTTCCTCCTTCATCTTTTAAATTGATACACAGTAAGCTAAACTTTGTGTAAATTCGATCACTTTTTACAGATTCCAATATGATTCTCAAAGAGAGAGTTATGACGATTTTCTCAAGGTCACCTCTTTGAGATGAAATTTGGGAGCCTGCAAAAACCTTAACTTCCATCGATCATATCTTTGCAAATATTGTGAACTAAGATATAAAATTTTTACATGATTTTAATCAGTTTTTCTTCGCAAATGGGTTTTTTTTAGCTTTTAAATATTTGTAGAAAAAAATTTATAGCGAAAACTCCACGATGACCTGTTTGAAGCAGTGAAACCCTAGAATCCAAAGCTCTAACACCAAATGTTATGAAACCAGCTCACAAAATAGAAGAAAATGGAGATCAATGACTTAGAAATAAGCCTCTTAGAAGGGGAAACTTCATTTACATTACATAAATGAACAATTCTTGGATGATTCAAATTAAAAACCCTCCTTTCTATATATAGGAGTCCATGGGGTCACATATAATCCTAGTCAGCCTAACAATAATATTGTAAGGGAACAACAATAACAATAGTGGGGTTTTATGGGGCACAATAATAACAATATGGGGACTATAGGGGTACAACTGTAACAATAAAGGGGCTACACTAACAACAATAAGGGACTACACTAGTAATATAGGGACCTAACAGTTGACGTCACTGAATGATTCACATATTAAATACATTTATTTTATTAAATGACAAATGTATATATATATATATATATTGAAAAAAACATTTGGTGCGCCCAAAAAAATAGTCACGCATCACTACCAGTGTGTACCTGTTTTATCACGCACTGCCCATAGTGCGCTTGAAAAAACTTCACGCACTGCGCAAATAGAAAATAATTTTTGTGCAGTGTGTTGACCAAAATATCCGCCGCGATGCGATCATTTACCGTATCGCACCGGGAATTATGTACGGTTTTCGGGTGGTGCGTTGACCATACTATCCTCCATGGGGTGGTTAGTTTGGTCAACACACCGCTCGACAACCATACATAATTCCTGGCGTGGTCAAGTAAACAACTGCATAGTCGTACAGTCGTACATAGTGTGTTATTTTAAAAAATTTATATGGTCAGTGTGGCCGGAAACCGACACACACCGCACTATTTTTGTGTTAAAGCGGTGCACGTTTTCTTAGTACAGCACCGGAACCCGATGCGATTTCTGTTAACACTATTCGCAGTGTAGCCTGTAAATTTACAGGCAGTACCGCGAACAGTGTGAGCCAAATGGCTCGAATGCACTGCGCATAAATTTTTTTTTTAATGGTAAATTTTAAGTGAATTTGAGAAATTAATCAGCTAAAAAGTTAAGATATTGAGGAAAAAGTAGATAACCTGCACATTTGCACGTCGAGGAGGCATCTTTGCTGAGGAATACTAAAAAACAAATTTTCCCACCGTTTTCAAAAATTTGAACTCCAAACATTGAGCAATGGACGGAAGCAATGCAGGTAATGGGAGCACCGATGGCAGGGCATCTCAAAGAAGAAAAACTACACCTGTGCTTGAGAGCTCTAGAGCACTGAACAAGTAAAAATGATTTTTTTTACGGCGATAATTTTTTTTTAATTAACCCTTTTTCGGTGTGCTCGATTATGAGACGCACCAGGTAGTTTTATCAATGGTGCATCACACTTCTTTACGGTGCACTGGATTATAAGATGCACCAAGTCAGTTTGTACGGTGAGCACAGTGTCTTAGTGTTCCATTTGATAGTACGCACCAATGCGTTGGATTACTGATATATCGGGCAGGTTTTTACAGTGAGCACAATGTCTCGGTATTCCATTTGATATTACACACCGGTGCACTTTATATAAAATGCACGAGTGTGTGTTATGATCAGAAATGCACCGCAAAAAAAAACATCTGTAAAACCTCCACCCGCCAACCTCCTCTAGTGACCTCCACTACAAACGGATATCTTGGCTATTTTTATAAGGGGTTCCTCAAAAACATCCACTAGAGGGTCTTTTCCTTGTAGTGAGGTTGTCATGAGATGAAATTACAATTTCTCTTCCGATTTAATTAAGAGAAAACTAAATCAAAATCCCAATTTGGGTGCCATTTATTTGTGCCATTTCAACATCACTCACCTTCTCTTCTATGCAGTCCCTCAGGTGATCCATCCCTTAGCAAGGTTTCCTCGCATCGAAAGGTCCAAAAACCAAGGCACATCCCTACCTCAAAAACATCATACCGGTCATAGGATGTTTATGGAAATCAATGGACAGTACTACTGGGTACCAGCATCCCACAATGGCCTTGTTATTGAAGTGTTTTACCGGCATACTATTGCATGTTCCAATTCTTTTTACTATTGTTTCTAACCTTCTTGTAGCTAGTTCCAACCACCCAACAAGGAATTTTCCATGCTTTCTTGTACCGAGCACATAATTTTCATTATACTCCAAAGGAATTGAAATAAATTCCAACCATAACTCATTGATATCTCATCAATAAGGTACACATGCAATCTTGTTTACTTCCTATCACAATAAGTCAAATTAGCTCTTCGATCAGATCATCATGTATAAATCATCAAATCACATCTGGTTAGCTGAAAACTCAACCATCATAAATCAGAATTATAAACTATGTGCATGATTAAAAACTGAATTAAGATATTTATACTTATCTTTCAATGATTCTTTTTCTTATGCCTTTGTTCTTTTTCCTTTCCGTACACACACTGAATCAATTTCCAAACTCAGGAAGCACCCAGTGTCTTCTCTTCTCCTCAACCATGTATACACGCTAGATCGATTTTCAAACCTAGCAAGCACCTAGTTCCTTTCTCTTCTCTTCAACCACGTACACACACTGGATTGGTTTCCAAACATATCAAGCACCCAGTGCCTTCTCCTCAAAATCAAAAACAAGGGAATCTGGAGACTCTACCGCCTCCTCCCTCAATATTAGCAAAAAGGGCATCCAAAGACTAAACTGCCTCTACCCTCAATATCAACAACAAGGGCATCCAAATACTAAACTACCTCTACCCTCAATATCAACAACTCAATATTGGTCTCATCCCAATTTTTCCAAGGCTCCAGAGAACTACCATCTCAACCCACAGCCTCCAGGGATCCTAAGAAAAAATCCCTTTACAACACATACACATACACATAGTGTACAACACGACACATACACCTACACCTGGTGTACAACACTACATATACACAATACACAATACAAGTACTACATGATATGCATGACACGGTACAACATGTACACCACAACACATACAACATGTACACAACATAACATGCACAACATGCACACAATAGTAATATTGTACATCCAGAGACCACACTGTCTCTACTGGGAAAACTTTCCTCTAGTGTCTTTCCCACACCTTACTATGTGCATCCAAAACCTAAGTCCCAGGTGCATACACAAACTAAGTCCTAGGTTTGTGGCTCTTTCCACTATCCATGCTTGTCCCAGCATGTCGCAGATCACATTTCTCTCATTACGTTGATGTATCCTTCAGCATTTTCTATCCATAACATAAGATTAGGAATAGTATAAGCACATAATATCATAATCATATCCACATGATACTAACCTCGTAGATCTATCAGGGCTACTCTTCCCACTTGATTCCTCATAAATCAAGAACCTTTCATTCCATTCACCCGCATAAGAAATCATTCCTCCATAAGAATGATCTTTGACGACCCTGTAAGACAACGGAATTCTTAGATACATATATACATCAACATAATCATGATTACAACATAATTACCAATGCTCATAAGTCAGAGGTTAAGAGAACTCCATTTATTCATGCACAACATGCACAATATTGAGAACAATAATACCCAACATATCTAAGGCATTTGATGTCTCAAATCAGTTTATTTTACCTTTCTTATTACCTTTATCGTGATTTTCCGCCACTTTCCATTTACCCCAATGGACCCAACCAGCCCAACCAGTTGTCATATTATTTACTTTAACTACCCTTTTTTCATGCATCAGGCTTCATCTGCATCTTACATTACCTGTTGGGTACCACTCATCTCTCCCTGGGCTCCACTAGCTTCCTCTTTCCCCAACCAATTTCCAAGGCCCCTTAAAACATAAAAGGAAAGAATAAGAAGGAAAGATAAATAAAACAAGGAAAACCAAAAAATAATACAACACCACAAAAAAAGTGGCATGGCCATGCACCAAACATAATCAAAACTAAAATTTCACACAAATAAATTCCATAACAGCGAAAGCACAAAACTAACAACAAGCACCATGTCTCAACCCCCATGTCTCCCAGTGTTTCCAAAGGAAATATCAACCCGAGCCTTCTTAAATATATATGGAAGTTTCTTTTTCCATGCAATTCTTTGCATCATACTGCCATAAACACATAATTTTCAATGCATAATAAATATAACAATATACCAGCCTCTTTACCTCGCTATACCCAGCATGTTTCCCTGCAACTGAACACTTACGTATATCATCTCCCAAGGTATTCCAATTCCCTTGATGGACTCAACTGTAAATGGAAACCATCTATTATTTTTGCATCTGATCAACCATCTACCATGCATCTTCCTCAACCCCAAATTTCTTCCACGCAATTTAACTTGCTATATTACTTGATTCTGGAACATGCATTGAGGATTTTCCTAGAACTCTCCACCTGGTTCAAATTGCACCTTAATGATGGATACCTAGTGACATGTCTACCTATTATCCACTTCTACATAGATCCGGGGAATTCTCTAACCTCCATCCCCAACTTTCTATGCCTCCTAGGCATTCTAAATTTGAGACCTGTCATGATATCATTGTGCCACTCTAGTACAAGAGGAAATCCTTTCTATGATGATCTATGTCACAAGTTCAACACCGCAATGGTTCTCTTTCATTACCCTTACTAAGATGCTCCATTGGTTGAGACCCATGTCCTCACTCAGTTGCATTGAACTTGTTATGAGGTCCCACCTTTTCCTTATCACCTACATCCTAAGATATTCCTCGCCTCTTAGACCATTTTACTTAATAATAAAGGTAGTTCTCTATGTAATTTAAATAACTTCTGCATTCCAAATGTTAGTGTCACTTTTTGCATCCTTCCACTAGTGATCAAATTAACTCTTTCATGTCATGTTAGGGGTCCCATTCTGAAATTTTTGTCATTCCACTAGGTCATGCAAAAATTTGGTCACTTGGTGCAGATTTAAATCAAGTTTCACTCTTTTCAAAAAAAATCATCACTTGCTGGCTCATTTCATCACTATGCTGAGTGTCCATAATTCATGAGTTTTTATCACATTTTTAGTCATTTAACCATAAAGTTCATTCAGTTAGGGTTTCCATTAGGTCCTAGGGTTTTCAAGGTCCATCAAACTACCATCTGCATACATAAAATACCAGCAAGTAAGAGAGTGAAAATAAACACTTCTCATCACTCCTATCCCTCAAAATCATCATTTTTCCACAAACCCTAGCCTATCGCTACAATTTTACCTTTTCAAGACTAGGCATGTGTTTTTCCCTTTTGGACCCCTTCCCCTCACTAAATCCTTGAAATTCCACTTTCCCCTACTTCCTAGCATCCCTCCCTACCTCCAAAAATTTTCCTAAGAATATAGAATCCCCCTATCCCCTTTATTTCCTTTCATTCTTATAAATTTCCCTAATCCCCTGTTTTGCCTACACTAAACCCTAATCCCATTGAGCTATGATTTTCCATGGAATCAGATACATCTGACCAGAGGAGGCATAAGGGAGGTCATAACAGCAAGTATGAGGCCATTCCAGCTCATAATCATCATGTCACCATCATTTTTCAAGAAGTCATTCCAAGGGACAAATCATTTGCTACACATATGGCCAGTTTTGCTTCAAAGTATGTTTCTGACCAAATGGAGATGAATTTCATCAAAATGAAATATTTTTTTGTTAATAATATACCAAGGAAGAAAAACCTCCTTCAGTTTTTACACAAGTGTTATGGTTTGGGAGGAATGCTAAAAATATAGTTGCTACAGGAGAGTTGTTTCACTTCTGGAGTATTCTTGGGAAAATCAACTTATCTCCCTACAGGAATGTCCAAATGACTTACTTGATGATTCAAGTAATAATGAGAAATATAGAACTTTACAATGAGCTATCATGACCTCAATTTTGAGATCATGAAGGCCTTCAAAAGTGGCCTACAAGATCACATTGCGTTTTTTGCACGCCCATTATGCACTTTTTTACTAGTCTTGGGAGAATTGATTTTTCAGGGGATATCCTTGATCTTTTTCTGTGCTTTATAGGTCCATTGTGTAGAAGACAGAAATTTATTTCCAAAGAGATATAATGAGCTCAATTTGGAGTTTTGGAAGGCCTAAAAAAGTGTCTTGTAAGGAGGCGTTGCACTCTTGGGCTTGGTGTGCGCTTCTAGGCTTGGTGATGCGGTCCTGGATTTCTGGCGCTGTGCTCCTAACACTAGAACTATGATCTCGTCCAGTCTTGGGATATTTAACTTTTGGAGGGAAAACTCGTCATTTTTAGAAACCAAGTACATTTTTGGAAACTAGACAAGACATGATTTCCAATGAGCTATCCTGAGCTCAATTTGGACATCGGCAACCCCCTCAAAAGTTAACTTGATGTTGGCGCTACGCTCCTGACCAATGACTGATATTTTTTATTTTATTTTCTTATTTTTCTCAATTTTACCATGGAAAATGTGAATTTTATTGTTGTAAATGATGTATGTAAATGTAATTATGATGTTTTTGAGTTACCTAGGGGTAAATACATTAGGTGAAAGTCTTTTTGAGGATTGATGAATCAATTCCACTAAAGTTAGAGATGAGTTAGTTTGATCTCCCTACACTCTAGGTTTTCAGTTAAGACTTTTGTGGATCAGCTCCTCAACTCATGGATTCAACCCCTGAGGTTGGGAGAATTTGTTTCTTGCCTATATCTTTCACCTCTTCACTTATTAGAGAAGGTTGTATTTTGTTGTATTGATCAAAGACAATGTGTATTCAGATTTTGGCAGGAATATATTGGATGAGTTGCAACTATTCTTTTTGGATTCATGTGGTACTGTACTTTGGCATAGTTTATTTTTCTGTTTCATATGTATGAATGTTTTGTACTTTCCATGCTCATTCCAGTTCTATGATATGTTTTATTCTAAAGTTTGATAAGAAGAATACATCTTTTATGCTCTGTTTTGGGAGAATCACCAGTCATGCTCTTTTTAGCACCTAACCAGTCTTATCCATCTCACCTAAGAACCCTAAAGTGTTAAAGTACCTACCTACCTTTCCCCATTAGATGTCTACAATTCTGATCTTATTTTCCCTAAACTAGTTACCTCTTTGACCTAATTCACTCATCCAGAACCCAAATCACCCAAATTTTCCCACCATTTCGAAAATTTGAACTACCATCTGCATACATAAAATACCATCAAGTAAGAGAGTGAAAATAAACACTTCCCATCACTCCTATCCCTCAAAATCATCATTTTTTCACAAACCCTAGCCTATCGCAACAATTTGACCTTTTCTAGACTAGGCCTGTGTTTTGCCCTTTTGGACCCCTTCCCCTCACTCAATCCTTTAAATTCCACTTTCCCCTAATTACTAAATCCCTCCCTACCTAAAAAAAAATTCCTAAGAATTTAGAAGCCCCCTATCCCCTTTATTTCCCTTCATTCCTATAAATTGCCCTGATCCCTTGTTTTTCCTACACTAAACCCTTTCCTCTCCCATTGAGCTACATTTTATTATGGAATCAGATACATATGAGCAAAGGAGGCATAAGGGAGGTCATATCATCAAGTATGAGGCCATTTCAGCTCATATACATCATGTAACCATCATTTTTCAAGAAGTCATTCCAAGGGACAAATCATTTGCCACACATAGGGCCAGTTTTTCTTCAAAGTATGTTTCTGAACAAATGGAGATGAATTTCATAAAAATTAAATATTTTTTTTTTAATCATAGACCAAGGAAGAAAAAACTCCTTTATTTTTTACATAGGTGTTATGGTTTGGGAGGAATTCTAAAAATATAGTTGCTACAGGAGAGTTGTTGCACTTCTAGAGTAGTCTTGGTAAAGTCATCGTATCTCCCTCAAGGAATGTCCCAATGACTTTCTTGATGGGTCAAATGATAACTAGATATCCATATCATTCTAATTAGCTATCATTGCCTCAATTTGGAGTTTAGGAAGGCCTCCAACAGTTTTCTGCAAGAACATGTTGCATTTTTCTCACCCCCATTCATCACTTTTTGACCGGTCTTGGAAGAATTACTTTTTGAGGGGCTATAATTGATCATTTCCAGTGATTGATAGGTCCATTTTATATCAGACAGAAATATATTTCCAACGAGCTATCATGGGCTCAATTTTGAATTCGGTAAGGCCTCCAAAAGTGGCATGTAAGGAGTCACTGTGCTCCTAGATTTCTCGCGCTGCGCTCCTAACAAGTCTTGGGATATTTAACTTTTGGAAGGGAAAAACTCATCCATTTTGGAAACCAAGTACATTTTTTAAAACTAAACAAGATAGGATTTCCAATGAGTTATCTTGAGATCAATTTGGACATCGGAAACCCCCTCAAAACTTGGCTTGAAGTTGGCGCTGCGCTCATGACCAGTGACTAATATTTCTAATTTTTTTTCCTTAGTTTTCTTAATTTTAACATGGAAAATGTGAATTTTACTGTTGTAAATAATGGATGTAAATGTAATTATGATTATTTTGAGTTACCTAGTGGTAAATACGTTAGGTAAAAGTATTTTTGAGTGTTAAATAATCATTTTCACTAAAGTTATGGATGAGTCAGTTTGACCTCCCTACACTCTAGATTTGCAGTTCACACTTTTGTGGATCAGCTCCTCAACTAAGGGATTCGACCCCTGAGGTTGGGAGAATTTGTTTCTTGCCTATATCTTTCACCTCTTCACTCATTAGAGAAGTTTGGATGATGTTGTAATGAACATAGACACTAGTGTATTCATATTTTGGCAGGAATATATTGGATGAGTTGCAGCTATTCTTTGGTATTTTACTTTGGCATAGTTTCTTCTTTTGTTTCATATGTATGAATGTTTTGTACTTTCCATGCTCATTCTAGTTCTATGTTATGTTTGATTCTCAAGTTTGTTAAGCAGAATACATCTTTTATGCTTTTTTTTGGGAGAATCACCATAATTTATTTCAGTTTCTTCAGTTTAAAAAGAATTCATGTACTTTCATGCTCTTTTTATCACCTCACCCATCTGATCCATCTCACGTAAGAACCCTAAAGTGGTAAAGTACCTACCTACATTTCACCATCATATATCTGCAATTTTGATCTTATTTCCCTGGCCTAGTTACCTCTTTGACCTAATTCACTCATCCACCACCCAAATCAACCAATCAAAACCCCTTTGCTAATATACCTAGTCTAAAACCTAATTTATCTAGCCCTCTTGGATGTGGTCACTTGGAGAGAGCCATATCCTCCCTATTAGGGCTAGATAATTAGCGAGAGCTTTGTCTGTAATTACCTTTGCTGGTCTCTTCTCAGCCTCGGAGATCCAGTGGAGTGCTAACCTCTTGGCGACCATAATGGAGAAGAAAGTGACAGATCTTCCCCAGGACAGAAATAATCAAAGTTTAGATCTAGTTGTTGATGGTGTACAACGGTCAGATGTATATGAAGGCTAAATCATTCACCTAGCGACTCCAATGTCGAAGAATCCAAAGGTCCAAAATTTTCATGACAACTCCACCTTTCAAGAACCGGTAGTTTGAAGATATCCTTGGTGAACTCACTGTTGTCAAAATATATTCGATTGCTCGAAGGTATGCTCCTATGAATCGAGCTCATAGTCCTATTTTTCTGAACCGTATTCCTTGTATATATTGGCAATCAAGATTGTAAAAGTTTAAGGGTCAAGACAGTGAAGATACTAGTTCACATTTGGTCAAATTTCATTTTCATATTCACACACTAAAGATTGAGTTTCCTGAAGATTGTCTAATGAAGATGCTTATGGCTAACTTGGAGGAAAAAGTGAGATCATGGTATGAGAGTTTACCATCTTCTATTTTGTATTCTCTAAAGGAATTTCATTCAGTTTTCTTTCAACATTATCAAAGCTCTAATTCTTCCTTGTCGATGATTGATAGTTGTTGTGAGGTCTCTGATAATTTCATTGAGTTTCTTAAAAATTTGTATGGGGATGAAGAGTGTCTAGATGATGAGATCATAGAAGCCCTATATGATTTTTCCTCCCAACAAGAATTAGTAGCTTCCTCCTTGGATGAAAAATACTGGGACCACGAAAGAGAAATGCCAATTCCTGATCCTGAAATTAAAAATCATCAAGCCAATAATTACTGCTATAAACTCAGTTTTCTCCTCTGTCTGAAGATGAGATAGATCATCTCCTGAACAGTCATGTTACAGCCCAAGCTAATGCAGTTTTGCAGTGTTCTCATAGTCAAGAATGTGTTAGTGAAAATTCTTCCATTATTAAAAATGAAAATCTGATTTTAAAAGATGATAGTTATGAGATTGATGAAACTATACAGGAAGTTGTTGAGAGTAAGCCAATTTGTGATGATGATTTCCTGCAAGGAGATCAACTAATAGGGACTATTTTGTTTCATGAAGAGGATAATTCTGTCATTTTTAACAATCTTGAAGAATGTTTTCTGTTCAAGGATGATTTAGACTATGAATTTGAGGAGTATGAGTCTAACATAAACAACGTGCAAGAAATAGAATCAGAGTTTCCCATGCTTGAGCAATTTACAGCCAACACTCAGATATCAGAAAGTCATACTTCTTTATGCCTTCCTATGGATAAACAACCAAGTGTTCTTTCAGATCAGAATGAAGAGTGTGATTGTGTTTTTGTTGAATCTCAAGACAAGGTAACATTTCATATTTTTGAATATCCTTTTACTAATTTGCTACAGTTAGCAGGGAAGATGTATTTTCTTGTTTTCATGGACCAGAAGCACATGTTCAGTAGACACTTGAAGTGGCCTAGTTTTTTTTTTTTTGCCTGCTCGAGGAAAATGAGAGCAGAATTTTAGTAAGTAGCCATCTGCTGGATTGGTTACACTGGAAGGATAACTTCACATGATTGTACATATATCTTTAGTAGGTAGGTGGTTTTCATCAATATTTGAAGCCCTCAAGTCTTAGTGATATGTTTCCATCAATAATTTTTGTAATTTTTTTATTTTAGTCAGTTTTGACTCAGTTTTGAGTTAGGTTTCAAAAAAAAATCAGTCAGGTCTTGATTCAGTTTATTGATTCAATTTTTCAGTATTCAGTTTGGTTTTTAGATTTTGACTCTGTGCCCAATAGTTAGGCTACTTGTTCTATGGTGTTCTTGGCACCTCCAAAGATCTACCACCCCCAGCTGAAGCCAATGTTAGTGTCAGTGTTTGCATACTTCCACCAGTGATCAAATTAACTCTTTCATGTCATGTTAGGGGTCCCATTCTGAAATTTTTGTCATTCCACTAGATCATGCAAAAAATTGGTCACTTGGTGCATATTTAAATCAAGTTTCACTCTTCAAAAAAATTCATCACTTGCTCCTCCATTTCATCACTATGTTGAGTGTCCATCATTCATGAGTTTTTTATCACATTTTCAGTCATTTCACCATGAAGTTCATTCAGTTATGGTTTCCATTAGGTCTTATGGTTTTCAAAGTCCCTCAAACTACCATCTGCATACATAACATACCATCAAGTAAGAGAGCGACAATAAACACTTCCCATCACTCATATCCCTCAAAATCATCATTTTTCCACAAACCCTAACCTACTGCTATAATTTGACCTTTTCTAGACTAGGCCTATGTTTTTCCCTTTTGGACCCCTTCCCCTCACTCAATCCTTGAAATTCCACTTTCCCCTAATTCCTAAAGTCCTCCCTACCTCCGAAAATTTTCCTAATAATTTAGAAGCCCCCTATCCCCTTTATTTCCCTTCATTCCTATAAATTTCCCTAAACCCCTCTTTTGCCTACACTAAACCCTATTTTCCTATCCCATTGAGCTAGGTTTTGCTATGGAATCAAATAAATCTGACCATAGGAGGCATAACGGAGGTCATATCAGCAATTATGAAGCCATTCTAGCTCATAAACTTCATGTCTCCATCATTTTTCAAGAATTCGTTCCAAGGGACAAATCATTTGCTACACATAGGGCTAGATTTGCTTCAAAGTATGTTTCTAACCAAATGGAGATGAATTTCATAAAAATGAAACTTTTTTTTTTTAATCATATACCAAGGAATAAAAACCTCCTTCAATTTTTACACAGGTGTTATGGTTTGGGAGAAATGCTAAAAATATACTTGCTACAGGAGAGTTGTTGCACTTCTGGAGTAGTCTTGGGAAAATCAACTTATCTCCCTAAATGAATGTCTAAATGACTTTCTTGATGAGTAAAATTATAACTATACATCTAGATATTTCCAACGAGCTATTATGACCTCAATTTGGTGTTCAGGAAGGCCTTCAACAGTAGACTACAAGAGCATGTTGCATTTTTTGCACCCCCATTCTGCACTTTTTGACCAGTCTTGCGAGAATTGATTTTTGAGGGGTTATACTTGATAATTTTTAGTTCTTGATAGGTCAATTGTGTAGAATACATAAATACATTTCCAATGAGCTATCATGACCTCAATTTTTACTTTGGGAAGGCCTCTAAAAGTTTCCTGTAAGGAGGCACTGCGCTCGTGACATTGGTGCTGCGCTCTTTGCCAGTTTTGGGATATTTAACTTTTGGAGGGCTAAAACTCATAATTTTTTGAAACCAAGTACATTTTTGGAAAATTTATAGGACAGTATTTCCAATGAACTATCCTGAGCTCAATTGTGACATTGGAAACCCCCTCAAACGTTGGCTTGAACATGGCGTTGCGCTCTTGACCAGTGACTGATATTTCTGATTTGTTTTTCTTAGTTTTTTTAGTTTTATAATGGAAAATGTGAATTTTACTGATGTAAATGATGGATTTAAATGTAATTATGATTATTTTGAGTTAAATATGGTTAAAAACATTAGGTAAAAGCCTTTTTTAGGATTGATGAATCAATTTCACTAAAGTTAGGGATGAGTCAGTTTGACCTCCTTACACTCTAGGTTTGCAGTTCAGAATTTTGTGAATTTGCTCCTCAACACAGTGATTCAACCCCTGAGGTTGGGAGAAGTTGTTTCTTGCCTATATATTTCACCTCTTCACTCATTAGAGAATATTGGATCCTAATGTATTGATTAGAGACACTAGTGTGTTCAAATTTTAGCAGGAATATATTGAATGAGTTACAGCTATTTTTTTGGGATTTATTTGGTATTGTAATTTGGCATAGTTTCTTCTTATGTTTCATATGTATGAATTTTTTTTACTTTCCATGCTCATTTAAATTCTATGATACGTTTGATTCTCAATTTTGATAATCAGAATACATCTTTTATGCTCTTTTTTGGGAGAAACATCATATTTTGTCTATGTTTCTTCAATTGAAAAAGAATTCATGTATTGTCATGCTCTTTTTATAACCTCACCAATCTGATCCGTCTCACCTAAGAACCCTAAAGTGTTAAAATACCTACCTACCTTGCCCCATCATATGTCTACAATTTTGATCTTATTTTCCCTGAACTAGTTACCTCTTTGACCTAATTCACTCATATAGCACCAAATTCAACCAATCAAAACCCCTGTGCTACTATACCTGGCCTAAAACCTATTTTATCTAGCCCTCTTGGCTGTAATCTCTTGGAGAGAGCCCTCTCCTACCTAGTAGGGCTAGATAATTGGCGAGAGCTTGGTCTGTAGTTACCTTTGCTGTTCTCTTCTCAGCCTCGGAGATCTGGTGGAGTGCTAACATCTTGGCGACCATACTGGGGAAGAAAGTGACAGGTCTTCCTCGGGAGGGAATCATCAAAGTTTAGATATGGTTGTTGAGGGTGGAAAATGGCCAGATGCATATGAAGGCCAAATCATTTAATGGTGACTCCAGTGTCGAAGAATCCAAAGGTTCAAAATTTTCATGGCAACTCCACTTTTCAAGAACTGTTAGTTTGAATATATTCTTGGTAAAATCACTGTTGTCAAAATGGATTCGATTGCTCAAAGGTATTTTCCTATGAATCGATCTCATATTCCTGGTTTTCTGAACCTTATTCCTTATATAGATTAGCAATCATGATTGTCAAAGTTTAATTTTTAGGACAGTGAAGATGCTAGTTTGCATTTGGTCAAATTTCATTTTCATATTCATAGACTAAAGATTGAGTTTCCTGAAGATTGTCTAATAAAGATGTTTATGGCTACCTTGGAGGAAAAATTGCGATCATGATATGAGAGTTTTCCATCTGCTAGTTTATATTCTCTAAAGTACTTTCATTCAGTTTTCTTTCAACATTATCAAAGCTCTAATTCTTCCTTGTCGATGATTGATAGTTGTTGTGAGACCTCCGATAATTTCATTGAGTTTCTTGAAAATTTGTATGGGGATGAAGAGTATCTAGATGATGAGATCATAGAAGCCCTATATAATTTTTCCTCCCAACAAGAATCAATAGCTTCCTCCTTGGTTGAAAAAGACCGGGACCATGAAAGAGAAATGCCAATTCCCATCCCGAAAGTGAAAATCATCAAGCCAATAATTACTGCTATAAAACTCAGTTTTCTCCTCTATGTGAAGATGAGATAGATCAACTCCTAAACAATCATATTACAGCCAAAGCTAATGCAGGTTTGTAGTGTTCTCATAGTCAAGAATGTGTTAGTGAAACTTCTTCCATTATAGAAAATGAAAATCTGAGTTTAAATGATGACAGTCATGAGATTGATGAAACTATACAGGAATTTGGTCAGAGTATGCCAATTTGTGATGATTCTTTCCTGCAAGGAGATCAACTAACAGGGACTATTTTCTTTCATGAAGAGGATAAGGGTGTCATGTTTAACAATATTGAAGAATTTTTTCTATTCAAGGATGATTTATACTATGATTTTGAGGAGTATGAGCCTAAGATAGACAATGTGCAAGAAATATAATCAAAGTTTCTCATGCTTGAGGAATTTACAGCCAACACTTAGATAGAAAAAAGTCATACTTCCCTATGCCTTCCTATGGATCAACAACCAAGTGTTCTTTCAGATTAGAATGAAGAGTGTGCTTGTGTTTTTGCTGAATCTCAAGGCAAGGTAACATTTCATACTTTTGAATATCCTTTTACTATATTTATACAGTTAGCAGGGAAGATGTATTTTGTTGTTTTCATGGACCAGAAGCACATGTTAAGTAGACACTTGGAGTGGCCTAGTTTTTTTTTATGCCTACTCGAGGAAAATGAGAGAAAAATTTCAGTAAGTAGCCATCTGTTGGATTGGCTACACTGGAAGGATCACTTCATATTATTTTACATATTTCTTCAGTAGGTAGGCGGTTGTCATTAGGATTTGAAGCCCTCAAGTCTCGGTGATATGCTGCCATCAATAAGTTTAGTAATTTTTTTATTTGAGTCAATTTTGAGTCAATTTTTTTTTAAAATTCAGTCAAGTCTTGATTCAGTTTATTGATTCAAGCTTTCAATATTCAATTTGGTTTTTATCTTTTGACTCCATGCCCAATGGTTAGGCTACTTGGTTTATGGTGTTCTTGGCACCTCCAAGGAGCTATCACCCCCAACTAGAGCCAATGTCAGTGTTAGTTTTTGCATCCTTCCACCAATGATCAAATTAACTCTTTCATGTCATGTTAGGGGTCCTATTCTGAAATTTTTGTCATTCCACTAGGTCATGCAAAAATTTGGTCACTTGGTGCAGATTTAAATCAAGTTTCACTCTTTTCACAAAAATTCATCACTTGCTGGCTCATTTCATCACTATGCTGAGTGTCCATCATTCATGAGTTTTTATCACCTTTTTAGTCATTTCACTATGAAGTTCGTTTAGCTAGGGTTTCCATTCGGTCTTAGGGTTTTCAAGGTCCATCAAACTACCATATACATACATAAAAGATCAATAAGTAAGAGAGTGACAATAAACACTTCTCATCACTCATATCCCTCAAAATCATCATTTTTCCACAAACCCTAGCCTATCACTACAATTTGACCTTTTCTAGGGTAGGCCTATGTTTTTCTCTTATGGACCCATTCCCCTCACTCAATCCTTGAAATTCCACTTTCCCCTGCTTCTTAACATCCCTCCCTACCTCCAAAAATTTTCCTAATAATTTAGAAGCCCCCTATCCCCTTTATTTCCCTTCATTCTTATAAATTTCCCTAATCCCCTATTTTGCCTACACTAATCCCTAATTTCCTCTACCATTGAGCTACGGTTTTCTATGGAATCAGAGACATCTGAGTAGATGAGGCATAAGAGAGGTCATATCATAAATTATGAGTCCATTCTAGCTCATAAACATCATGTCTCCATCATTTTTCAAGAATTCATTCCAAGGGAAAAATCATTTGCTACACATAGGGCCAGTTTTGTTTCAAAGTATGTTTCTGACCAAATGGATATAAATTTAAAAATAAATGAAAGATTTTTATGTTAATCATAGACCAAGGAATAAAAACCTCCTTCAATTTTTACACAGATGTTATGGTTTGGGAGGAATGCTAAAAATATAGTTGCTACAGGAGAGTTGTTTCACTTCTGGAGTAGTATTGGAAAATCAACTTATCTCCATGAAGATATGTCCAGCTGACTTGCTTGATGAGTCAAATGATAACTATACATCTATATCTTTCCAATGGGCTATTATGACCTCAACTGGGAGTTCGGGAAGGCCTTAAAAAGTGTCCTACAAGAGCACGCTACGTTTTTTGCACCCCCATTCTGCACTTTTTTACCAGTCTTGGGAGAATTTATTTTTGAGGGACTATACTTGATTATTTTCAGTGCTTGATGGGTCCATTTTGTAGCAGATAGAAATATATTTCCAACGAGCTATCGTGATCTCAATTTGGAGTTCAAAAATGCCTCCAAAAGCAGTCTTTAAGGAGGTATTGCGATCCTGGGCTTGGCGCTATGCTCTTGGATTTCTGGCGCTGCGCTCCTGGCTTGCTGGTGTTGTGATCCTAACCAGTCTTGGAGAATTTAAATTTTGGAGGAATAAAACTCATCATTTTTGGAAACCAATATATTTTTGGAAACTATACAAGTCAGGCTTTCAAATGAGTTATCTTGAGCTCAATTTGGACATTGACAACCCCCTCAAACGTTGGCTTAAATTTGGCGCTGCACTCCTAACCAGTGACTGATATTTTTTATTTTTTTTTCTTAGTTTTCTGAGTTTTACCATGGAAAATGTGAATTTTACTGATGTAAATTATGGATGCAAATTTAATTATGATGCTTTTGAGTTACCTAGGGGTAAATACATTAGGTAAAAGTCCTTTTTAGGATTGATTAATCAGTTTCACTGAAGTTAGGGATGACTCAGTTTGACCTCCCTACACTCTAGGTTTGCAATTTAGACTTTTTTGGATCAGCTCCTCCACTCATGGATTCAACCCCTGAGGTTGGGAGAATTTTTTTCTTGTCGATATCTTTCACCTCTTCACTCATTAGAGAAGGTTGGATGTTGTTGTATTGATCAGAGACACTAGTGTATTCATATTTTGTCAAGAATATATTGGATGAGTTACAGCTATTATTTTGGGATTCATGTGGTACTATACTTAGCATATTTCCTTCTTTTGTTTCATATGTATGAATGTTTTTTACTTTCCATGCTCATTCAAGTTCTATGATTTGTTTGATTCTCAATTTTGATCACAAGAATACATCTTTTATGCTTTGTTTTGGAAGAATCACCATAATTTTTTTCAATTTATTCAGTTTAAAAAGAGTTCATGTATTTTCATGCTCTTTTTAGCACCTCACCAGTCTGATCCATCTCACCTAATAACCCTAAAATGTTAAAGTATCTACCTACCTTTCCCCATAAGATGTCTGCAATTCTGATCTTATTTTCCGTGACCTGGTTACCTCTTTGACCTAATTCACTCATCCAGCACCCAAATCAACCAATCAAAACCCTTGTGCTCTTATACCTAGCCTAAAACCTAATTGACCCATCCCTCTTGGTTATGATCCCTTGGATAGATCCCTCTTCTGCCTATTAGGGTTAGATACTTGGCGAGAGCTTGGTTTGTAGTTACCTTTGCTGGTCTTTTCTCAGCCTTGGAGATCTGGTGGAGTGCTAACACCAACCAACCATGCTTATGCATCTTCTAATTTGGTCATAATACCATCAATGGTAGGAGGCTTGGCTTCTTGAACTCCTCTAAAAAAACTTCTTCTTACTCCTCCTATAAGGATGTTGGCAGTGATGACGATCATTGTCTCTGTGAACCAGAACTATAATAAAACACATAAGCACTACCTCTCTTGTCATGTATATCCAAAAATCTTCCACCTCTAACTGTATCATCTTTGTCAACATGTATCTTGATCAGGACATGGTACCTTATTCCCCGTTATTTTTTTCCTCCTATCCATTGTTGATCCTCAATTGTCACTACTTCTACAAATATGAAAGATTTTAAAGGATGACTGCACTAACCTCTACTTGTTTTTCCTAAGTTAAGACAAGCCTTTCATGTGCCTCAATCAACCTATTATTATCTTCCTTACAAATTCTAATTTTTTTCCTTTAAACTTCTTAATGTGTCTGCCAAAACAGGAGATTTCTCTTCTGCTTATTTCTCAACTGACATGTCTCATTCCATTAAATTCACATCAGATCTGTATGGGGAGTCATATGAACTATACTCGACCATTCTATTTTTCATCCCTGGTGTTGGGGCTGCAGATATGGCTTATTATCGACAACTCTAGTGCTTTCTTATTTAATTATCAACCCAGGGTAAGTCTTCTTATTTCAAGAGTGTTGGCACAATATATGCGAGTGAGGTTGTCTAATAGTTACTCCTAGTTACTTATGAGGAAGAATTTTCTAACTTCCTAATTTCACTTATCCTAACGAGGGGTGGTTTGGATTGATTTTTAACCTAAGATTGAGCAACTATTTAATTGAATTAAACAGCAGTATAAATGAACTAAACATCAATCTAACTAACTGAACAGTGATGGAATTGAAATGAACAGCAGTCTAACTAAACTGAATAGTAATGGAATTGAATTGAACAGCAGTCTAACTAGCTGAGCAGTAATGGAACAGCAATATAATTGAAGAAATTTAAATGAATTGTACAACAATTATTTATGTAATTTTGCAATGGATTTCTCTCTATGAATTAATTAATCGACATTGATCGACAGTTGAATGCTTCATTGTGCTAAAATATTAATGCAATCCATAAAGACAGATAACATCAAAATCAGCTTATTCTACGATATATAACTCAATTGCAATGGTATTGAAAGAATTGGAATTATCTACTGATTATGAAGCATTGTCATAAGTTGGAAAATACAATTGTGATTATCCTAATTCAAGAACGTGATTTCTAACAATCCTAAAGAAAGAGAAACTGTAACTTTATTGAATGGAAATATACTTTACAACCGCATCATATACTTAAGCATTGGTTCTGCAACTACACATAGTATGAAAGTTGTGATGAACTTCCAGGGGTTGGGCTCGAACCACCAAAATCTCTAGCGCAGTAAAAACTTCAAAAGATTATTTTTCAAGGCTCTCTATTACATCCAGTGATGTTACAAAAATACAATTAAACAGGTTGTTTTTGATGCGTCAATTGCAGAATGAATTTCCTATCCTTTCTCCGGCTCCCCTTTTCCGTTCGTCCTTCGTCCCTTTAAAGGTGATTTCTAAAATGAGAAAGTATTTCCCAAATGACAGCCCACTGTGCATAGCTGTCGTTTGAGTTCTTGGGCTCGAATTCGTCCGTCTACCTTCTTCCGGCCACTGGGAGTTACCAAGATCTCATATGTTTGTGCTCGTTGGTTAGCTTTCATTTCCTATTGGTCCAGCCACTCTGCCTTCCTACATGCGGAGATAAGAGAAGTCAATTTTCTGTTATAAAAACATCATTTTCATCATTAACCTAATTGTTCTAGTTTTCATAATCTTTTCTCTCTTTATTGTTAATATGAAGAGGAATTCCCCCAAAATTGTAACATAATTTGAAGTAATTACAGGGTGATAACATACCTTAATTTGGGCCCAACACACTCCCCTGCTTACCTAATTGCATGAACTCATGCAAACATATGATTGAGATGTAACTGCGGTAAGGAGTAGGCAGGGTAGACCTTTTCGTTATATGCTCTAAAGCCTTGTTTTTGTTTCATGATTGCAAAGGCAGCACCTGTGGATCCTTCTGGTAATTCGTAATTGTGATTATAATCCTCGGGAGGATACCAGAGGAGAGGGATTTTATATCTACATCCTAACTAGGCAGGCCCCATGTTGTAGACCAGGCTACTATATGAGAGGAATCTGGAGGCAGCGGCCTTGAAATTCCTGTAACTGAATGGCTCCCTATTCTTCACATTGTTCGTGGAGGCCATCCATCTTTGCTTAGTTGCTGCTAAGGTCACTTCAGGAATGTCCCCAAAGTATTCTCGTCCATTTTCTATGATATCCTTATGGATGGGCCCCAACCTAGTCCTCACACATTGCCTTCTCAGGAAGCTTTTGTGTTGGATGATCAGTTGCAGGGGTTTTGTAGGCTTCCCCCTGACCCATAAATCTAGGCCATGCTCTCTTTTTTGGAAGACGTCGTAGGCTTTGGCCCGCCTGATCTGGTTTTTAGCAAATGAAAGAAAGGCTTGTAGTTGCACATCCCCTATAAAGGGACTAGGGTTGTTGTTTGTGTCTTCTTCTAAGAATAATTTATGCATGTAAAGTTCACATAGGAGGCATTGGATCTGCTCATCTTGATCATTACAACAATGGACAAATTCTTCTATGGTCCTGAAAGTAGTGGATTTTCCTGCCCTGAAGTCGTGGATTTTCCTGCCCTGACAGCTTTAACTTTCAGGAGTAAATATCGTTCTGTTAGGAACAAGGCATAGTTGGTCGTCGGAGCTCTGCATGATAGTGCATCATTATATAGAGAGAAAATTGTAGAGATTTTTTTCTTAGCTTGCTCCACCTGCTCTTGTACCATTTTTACCTTTGCATGTTCTCCTCTGAGCTGGGCAAATGTTTCGTCTTCTGTGGCGGAGAGGTTAGTGAACTTTTTTAGCAGTTCTTGATATTCTTGTAATGGTACCACCTCCTTCCTACACTATGTTAGCTCATGTCGTACTTGCACCAGTTCATTGCGTAATTTCTGGTTGGTAGCTTTCTCTACTAGATGGGCATAGCCAAGGGTTTCCTCTGTTTGGGTCCCATTTTATTCTGTAACCTTTTGCTCAGTTTGAGTAGAGGCTTTGATGGTGTTTTCCAGTTCTTTCTGCATTTCAGTCTCAGTAGAGTCTGCTAAGTTGGTTTGCATTCCAGTTTCAATGGTGTCGGCTAAGTCAGTTTTCATTTCGCCTTCGACAGTATTTACTAGTTCTGTTTGAGTTCCCGCAATGGAGGTTTCTTTCTTTGGCTTAAGGGCCCTTCTTTATTTCTTCAGTTGTTTTCTTAGATATTTTACCAATTCCTTTAATCTCTTACAGGTCCTGCTTAGTTTCTTACTTCTCTTTTCATCTGAATCTTCACTTTACCTGATTTCAGTAGGTGGTAGAGGAGCGGAATTCCCCTTTTCAGGGATGGTGTCTAAAATGGTGTTTATGATTACATCTTCATAATTTACTTCAATGTGAGGATCCTAACTAGGAGGAGTGGTGCTACCTCCTGGTGTCAAAGGGGTTGTCTCCGTGTGTGTGCTTTGCGCCACAATGACAATGTCACCTGAATGATCTCGTGATTCCATTCTTTCCTCTATCTACCCATCACTATACACCTCATAATTATCAATAGGGGATAGAGCCTCATCATCTTGAGGTTCCTCTTGGTTAGGTAGGACATTAGTGTGACCAGAACTACTAGGGGTAGCGGATTTATCAAAAATTTCCTCTTTCTCTTCTGCTCCCGATGGGTTTCTCGATTCATAGTCTGTCCTTATTTGTCCTAGGACTCGAGCCATTTCTTCATCGAAATCTTGCAAGGGTGCATGGGATGGTCCTGCTTCCTCCATGAGGTTCGAGGTTCCTTGGAGTGACTTGGACCATTTTTTCCTGCTTGGTTCTGAATTTGAGGTTCGGGTCCTTTTTCTTCTTAGTGTACTTACCCTAGGGGGCTCAATTTTAGTTCTGTCAGGTTTTATTTCCGATTACTATGCCTCAGGGTTAATGAAATTATCCCAAGCTATCTACTACCTATCTAGCTCATGAATGATGATTAGGTTTATTAACCCTTGGTGACTGACCACTTCTTGGGGATTTTTGGCTTTCCTCAATCAAACAACAGTATCATGAAATATGGAATTCAAGAAGGAAGGTAGATTAATTGAAATCTTTTTCTTAAGTACAGCTAAAAGTTTGAGCTTTCGAGGTTTTACCACGTCCCGACATCCTTCGCATGTAATAAAATTTTGGATGAATACTGCCAGCTCCTGCCATGGCTAGTGTAGAGAGGCAGGGTTAATCCCTCTCTTTTTTCGTTCCAACGGTTCCTCCGAGTCCTGGTATGTTGTTACTGCTTCTCTTAGGAGGAGATGCTTTTCTGCCCATCTTTCTCCTTGCGCTGGTATTCTGGAAACTTCCGCAATAATTCCCTCTGTGACTGATATAATTCGACCTTTGACTTTGGTTTTCCCTTCCTGTAGATTTTGTAGAAACTCGATTGCAATTCCCGTGTCGAATCCTTGTAGTCGGTGTACATATGTCAGCCATCCAGCTTGCTGGAGGATGGAACTTGCTACCTCTCAAATTGGAAAGTTTGCAGGTTCGCTTTGAAGGGTATTTCCTCCCATAGTTGATATGCTATTTTCCTCTGATTGTATTTCTTCTTGGCTCTGTTGTTTCGATTGGATGTTGTATGCAAGTGAAAAAGAGATTGTGGCTCTGTGCAGATAATCTTCATGCCTTAATTGTAGTGTTCCTCTAGTCTTATCAATGCGTCTAATGAGATTTGTGCAGGGGTTTCACATGCTTTCCAAATTAAGACCAATTACACCCCCTCCCTCAAAGAAAGGGCACCCATGCCCTCAAGTACAGGAGAGATTTGGTTGCTCATCAATGAAAATAGGGGAATGTCAGAATTTGGTAACGATAATATGCATGTGAAGGAGCGGGTGGTTGAGTAATTACTAACATACACAGTATAAAGGTCAGATTTAGAAGTTTTCATAATTGCATCTTGTGCGGAAGTGACCAGAAAGCGAGAGGAAATAGTATAACCATTATTGCGATATGATGTCCTTCTTCAAATGAAAAGTTATGATGAAAGAAATACTGATTCAAGTAATGATTGGTGTCGTCATCCTGAGGTTCAAATATGTAAGCATATCTCTGTTAGTTATTCTTGTGGCAGGTCATAATTATCACTAATTTGAGTAATAGCTTGTGGAATAATAATGGAAGACAAGGTGTATATAAAATCAATTGGCTATTAAAGGAGCATACTTTCATACCACAAGCAGAGCCATTACTGCCAACAGGCGTTCATATCCTCGACAGGGTTGCTATTTTAACCAGCAAAAAATGAGCTAGGATCCTTATGTAAAAATAGTTATTCTGCCAATTTTATGGAGAGATCACAATTCTGGTATGGTGGCCAGATAACCATGGTGCCACTCACTAGAGTTGTAGCAAATTGATCAGGCCAGCTTGTGATGATACCTCCTATCCTTCAAGTAGTTAAGAAAGTCATTATCCTGGTGTGGTGGCCATTGTGGGCATGTCACTTGCTACACCCTTATGAACATGGTAGGCTGGCTCATTATGAGACCCCCTATCCTCTCTTAAAATATGCATGTAAGTGTAGTACTTCCTTTTGAATTGTAACATGTTGATCTATAAGGAGGTCAATGTGTTGGTGTGGTAGCCAAATAGTCACAATGCCATTCACTAGAATTTTAACAGAGTGATCAGGTCGGCTCATGATGAGACCTCCTGTCCTTCTAGTAGACGAGAAGGTCATTACCTTGGTGTGGTAGCCATTGTGGGCATGTCACTTGTTAAATCCCTATGATCATGGTAGGCTGGATCGTAATGAGACCCCCTATCCTCTTAAAGATTTGCATGAACACATAATAATTGCTTTTTATACATAGAGGGAGGCTCAGTAACTCCTTAAGAGTGAGGGATGGTGAAAGAAGCAGAAAAAAATGCCAATACCATTAATATCCCGTGTTCCATTCCTTCATGTTGTAGGGACATATTACTCGAATAGTACAGAAAGATATATCATCATAAGGTCATGTATTGTATAATATCACATTTGAACTGATGATGACTTAGCCTTTCATTTCATGTGTGCATAATGTCAGCTTCCTATTTAAGAATTATAGTGCCAAAGGGCCATCATATTTGTAATTTTACTATTTTCCCTCTCTCTTTCAACTGTAATTCCCTACTCAAGGTTGTTCAATTTTAGAAAAACACAAAAATAATGGCTATTTAAGTTGGTCAGACAACATAAATTTAGATATTGAGCAGCCGTTCTTCATAGATTGCTCAACACAATTAAAAACGCTCAAAAAAACGGTTGTTAAATTCGAATGAACAGCAGTCGTTCAAAGATCAAACTGCAGTTGTCCCTGAATTGAACATCAAAAATAAAACCACAACAATGACTGTTCAATTTGATTGAACCGCGGTTGTTCAAAGATTGAACCACGATTGTTCAAAGATTGAACAACAGTTATTCATGAATTGAACTGCAAAAAAATGCCAAGGAAAAATTGTTCAGTTCGAATGAACAGCAGTCATTCAAGGATTGAACAGCAATTGTTCACGAATTAAACAGCAAAAATAACAACGTGAAAAATGGTTGTTCAATTTTTGTTGAATCAACAGCCATTTAAAGATTGAGCAGCAGTTGTCCACGAATTGAACAGCAAAAAATAAAAACATAGCAAATCGTTGTTCAATTCGACTGAATGGCAGTTCAAATATTGAACAGCAGTTGTCCACGAATTGAACAGAAAATGGTTGTTCAATTCGACTGAGCAACAGCCGTTCAGAGATTGAACAACAGCTATCCATGAATTGAACAGCAAAAATAAAAACACGACAAATGGTTTTTCAATTCGACTGAGCAACAATCGTTCAGTGATTGAGCAGCAACTGTCCACGAATTGAACAGAAAAAATAAAAACATAGAAAATGGTTTTTCAATTCAACTAAGCAACAGTCATTCATTGATTAAACAGCAGTCGTTCATGAATTGAATAGAAAAAATAAAAATGCGAATGAATGGATGTCCAATTCGACTGAACAACAGTCGTTCATAGATTGAGCAGCAACTGTTCAGGAATTAAACGGAAATAAAAATGCAACTTACAAGTAAAATAAATTGCAAATGTGAAGAATGTACAATAATACAAGACACTTATATACATTATTTACAAGTGATGCTGGAAAACCTCTCATGTACTTGACTTTGTGAGGTTATCACCCCCTTACACCACGACTTGGATGGTGGGATCGTTTCGTAGTTGTTGACAGAAATATTCTTTCGTGAGAGGTTTGTGATAGATGCGTACTCTGTGTCCGTTAACTCAAAATGTTGAACCAGACCCATCTATGGTGGTCAAGGTGAGGGTACCATTGCTATGTACTTCCTGAATCTCATATGGACCGAGCCACCTTGTTTGTAGTTTTCCTGGAAAGTATTGGAATTTGGAGTCATAGAGGAGTGCCCAATCTCATTTTTGAAATACCTTCTTCTTTATTAGGTTGTTGTGCCACTTGGCTCACTTTTGTTGGATGATCATTGTGTGTTGCAAGGCTAGCAGTCAAATTTCGACCAATTCGTTTATTTGTTGGAGTCTTCTAGCTTGAGCTTCTGTTAAGTCCAATCCCACTTCCTGGGCTGTTCTCAGAGTTTTAATTTTGAATTCAATAGGGAAGATAGGTTTTCTCCCAAATACTAGCTGATATGGTGAATATCCAGTGTTATTTCACCAGGTTGTACAATAATCCCATAATGCTTCTGGTAGTCTAGTGGTCCAGTCCCAGCGATGTGCTGCTACTGTCTTGGTAAGGATTTCCTCCAGGACTTTGTTGGTTCTTTCGACTTACCCATTGGCCTGCGGGTGATAAGGAGATGTAACCCTGTGGATGATATGGTGATTTCTTAAGGTCGATGTGATCTTATTTCCTGTGAATTGTGCCCCCCCATCGGTTATCACTTCCCTTGGAAAGTTGTATCGTACAAATAGTTCAAAGAGAAACTTAATTACTAATTCTTCTGTGGCTCTTGACAAGGCCACTATTTCTACCCATTTGGTTACATAGTTCATGGCAACTAATATGTGGGCTTTCTGGTTTGATGGTGGGTTGAATGGCCCAACGAAGTACAACGCCCATCGTTCAAACGGTTCCACCACCAATTGTGGTTGTAGCGGCATTTCATCAGCTTGGCCTAGGTGGCTCATTCTTTGGCAGCTATGGCAGGCCTAGACATATTTCTTCGTGTCTTTGAAAATTGTAGGCCAATAATAGCCTAATTGCAACACTTTATGCCATGTCCTGCATTTTGCGAAATGGCCACCACAGGGTTCATCGTGACAGGCTTGTAAGATGTCATAGATTTCATCTTCCCTTATACATCTACGTATGTGCATGTCGGCCCCTATATGGAAGAGGTATCCCTGAATCCAAGAGAATATTGCGCTGCGATGTATAATCATTTTCCGTTCTCTTGATGTTAAGTGTCTGGGTAGCTTCCCTACTGCCAAATAATTTTCCACATCTGCATACCATGGTGTTTTTACTGCTACAGCAAACAGATGTTTGTCAGGGAATTGATAATCAATTGTTAGTGTGTTGTCTGTCTTGGGGAACCTGGACAGGAAGTTTGCGACCACGTTTTCCTTCCCTAGATGGTCTTTGATTGTTATATAAAATTCCTACAACAAAAGTAACCAACGAGTTATTCTCCCATTCGTGATTGGTTTAATAGCTAAATATCTAATAGCAGAGTGGTCAGTATATAGGAACACTTGATATCCAGTTATATAGTGCCTGAATTTATTGATAGCATAAATGACAGCTAGGAACTCTTTTTCGGTCACGGTATAATTTAATTCGGTAGGAGTAAGGTTTTTGCTGATATAATAAATAGCATAAGGTTTTTGGTCTTCTTCTTGGCCAAGTACTGCTCCTATTGTTGTATCAAATGCATCGGAAGAGATGTGAAAGGGCAATTTCTAGTTAGGACCTCCCAGGATTGGTGTTGTTGAGACCAGTCTCTTCAAGTCTGTAAAAGCGGTGTCACATTTTTCAGTCCAATGGAATTCAACATTTCTAGTCAATGCATACAGAGGTGCAGCTATCTGTGAGAAATTTTTTATAAATCTGCGATAATATCCTGCATATCCCAGAAAACTGTGCACCTATGTCTGTGCACAAGGTGTGGTTAACAGAAGTATTACCTCTATCTTGGTCGGATCTACCTGTATTATAGCTCTAGAAATGTAGTGACCTTGGATTACCCCCTCAGTGATCATCATGTGGAATTTTCATTGCTTAGACATAATCTATTAGAAATACATCGTTCTAACACTTTTTCTAGCATTTCTAGAGCTTGATCAAAGTCTTCTCCATAGGGTGTAAAATCATCCATATAGATTTCAAACCCTTCATTTATTAAGTCACAAAAAATGCTAATTATGGCTCTCTGAAATGTTGTTGGGGAATTACATAATCCAAACGGTAAAAATCTGTAAGCAAAAGTGCCCCACAGGCAAGTAAAGGTTGTCTTATCTTGGTCTTCAGGAGCTATTCGGATTTGATTGTAGCTGTTGAATCCATCAAGAAAGGAGAAGAATCGTTTCCCAGCCAATGTATTAAGGACTTGGTCAATGAAGGGGAGGGGGAAATGGTCTTTCTTCGTTGCCTTATTTAATTCTCTATAATCTACGCAGGTTCTCCACTTCCCATTCTTTTTAGGGACGACTACTAGAGGGGAGACCCATTTTCTGTCTGAAATAGGATAAATGAAATTTACATCTAACAGTTTTTGCAGCTCCTCTTTTACAATATCTTTCAAGTGCGAGTTTAATCTTCGTTGAGGTTGTCTAATGGGGTGTGTTTCCCTATCAGTATAGATGTGGTGTGTGCATAGTTGTGGGTCTAAACCCTTCATGTCTTGGTAATCCCATGCAAATTCCCCTTGGTGTTTCCGGAGGACTTTTATGAGTTTTTGTTTTTGGTCATCATCCAAATTTCCATTAATATTCAAAACCTTTCCTGGCTCGATCTCAATAGGTATGTTGTTACGAATAGTGGTTGTGGAGATATGTTGAGTCTCGAAGTCTGTCACAGGATCTTCTTGATCTTCATGTTCGAGGATTTTTTTCAACATTTTTCATTTTATATTTTCAGGCGTGGGTGACTGATTCATAAAATTATTGATTACATTATCTTCAGTTTGATCCTTGAATTCGAGAGCTTCTACCAGTGTCAGAGGTGGGCGGATGTTTTTCTCCCAATATGTATCTGGATGTTTGTGAATTTTTACCATGGGTAAGCTTGGTTTGGCAAGCGGATAAATAATGATATTTTTTATAGAATCTCCTCTGGTGATATTCATGCTACCTGCTCGAAAACCTATGTAAGCATCTGTTGTGGCTAGCCAAGGTTGCCCAAGAATCAATGGGTGTCCTTCCATCCTATTTTTTGGATTAATGACTAAAAAATCATCTTGGTATTCCCATGAGTCCACAGAGACCATTATGTCTTGCACTATTCCTTTCGGTCTAATAACGGACCTGTCAGCCAGTTCCAGAAGTGTGGTCATAGGTTCTAAAGCTGATATGCCCAGTTTTTCACAAGCTCCAGTAGTTAGGATGTTAATGGCTACCCCCAGGTCAACCAATGTGTTTGGAAATGAGTGGCCAGATATTTGCACAGTTACGATGGGGTTTCCCGGGTCTTCATATTTCACAGGTGATTCCCTACCTAACAACAAGTCAGATAGCGTTCCTCCCACATGAACTGTGGGTGCAGCCTTTGTTTCTTGACTTTTTTTTTCCACATAATTCTTTGATTGTCTTTGCATAGATGGAATGTCTTGGATGACCTGGAGAAGAGGAATTTTGACACAAAGGTTTCTTAATTCCCCCAGGATGTCAAAATCTGGAGCGATTATAGGCCTAGGTAGATTTAATCTTTCAGGAAATGGAGGCGGAGTCACCCTAAGTTCTTCAGGTCTTTGTTGATCAATTGTTTCCTTATCTTTACATGTTTCTGTTATATTCATTAAGCTAGGTTCTGTTGAGGTTTAAATTCGGGACTGAGGTGGAGTTGCGGCTTTTATAGGTAAGATGGTATGTCTTGATCTTAACCTCAGTTCGTTGCACTATTTCTGTTCGGCATTGAGTTTTGGATTTTCTATGATATGAATTAGTTGAACTGGTCTGTTATTGGGATTAGGATTGGGTTGGGCTAGAAATTGAGGGCATATGGCAGGTTGCTGATTATGCTGAACTTGGTAGGGAGCTGGCAACGTAGGTTGATTTTGGGTCCCTACTCCTATCGGCAGATTGGCCATTCCCATGGGTCGCTGCCAATTCCAATTGGTGCTTTGAGTAGGGGGGTTTGGCCACTGGATTTGATAGGGAAATTTTTCCAGTAAGGGGGAGAGCAAGGAAATTTCTACCAATTATTCCCTGATGGAGGTTGTGTAGGCCAGGGTGGCATAGGAAACGTCTAGTTTTCCCAGGTTGGGAAGGATATTTTAGTCTACCAAGTTGTTGTAGGGTTTTTCTGGCTAAACTGTGGCAAATGAAAGTATTTAGGTAGGTCTTGCGGTATGCCAGGTCGTGCTTTCCATTTCCGACACTGATTCATTATATAGACTAGCTCTATCTCTTCCTCGGCTTCCTTGTAGATGGCTTTTAGCCTGGGAAGTGAAGGACACCGGTCCGTGGTATGATCCTTAGTGCAGATAGCACAAGTATGAACTATGTCTAAAGGGAATTCCCTCTGGTTGTGCTTCTTCCGACATCTTAGGCAAAAGATGGCCAGGTTTTGTTCTGCTATAGCTTGTTTCTGTTTGGCTTGTAAAACATCAAGTTGTGTTTTCAAGGTACCCAGGATGTCAGTTTTGAAATTTTCTAACAGATTTCCAAATTCTTCTCTAGTTACATTGCCATTGGTCTGCTTAAGGTCTTTCTTCATAAGATCACGCCCAACAGGCCAATTGCGTGAGCTACCCCGAGAGCATCTAATACATAAGGAAATAATCTCATCGTATTCTTCCTGGTAAATATCTCACTTCCTCATTATGTTAAGCACCTCAACCCATTATTCCTTCATCCCTTTAAGCATTGTGGCTTTTAAAATGTCCTTGGATAGCATGGTATATGGGGATCTTTGTAAATTGTATTGAAATATTTCTACGTATTCTTCTAATGTTTCATTGTCTTTTGCAGATATATTAAATATTTCATATTTTAGATCTCAGGTTCGGCAATAGTATTGGTATTTGGTAAGAAAAATATTCTTCAGTTGGTCCCAGTTATTTATAGTACCCCCACCTAATCCCATGAACCAGCGTAACGCAGTTCTTTTTAAGGTAGAGGGAAATAGTTTTAGTTTCTGGGGATCGGTGGTGTAGTCATATCCTCTGCATAAGACATCAAATTCAAATAGGAATGCATCAGGATCTTCTGTGGTTAATCCATGAAAGGTGGGAATGTTGTGCAAGGGAATGGATTTCATAGGGGCATTTGCAGCATGATCAACAATAGGGTATTCTAATGTTGATGTCTGCCTCTGATTCTGATTTTGATTATTTTCCATCTGATCAAAGAGGTGCCAGAAATCTTCAGGAATTTCTTGATCTGGAGGAGTAATTCTAATAGGCTTAGGAGGTGAATGCGATGGGGGTTTTACATCACTCCCCTGATCTGGGATCCTAAGTACTTCTGTTTTGATCACTTCTTTAGGTTCTGATATTTCTATGTGAATTCCTCCACTAGTTTCTCCCTCTCCTTCTTGTAGGTTGCAAGAGCCTCCCTCTTTTGAAGGGTCAGTGCCTATATGAACGGTAGTCTGCAGGATTTTCTTAGACCCCTATGTCTCGCAGTGAATCTCGGCGTAGGCTATAGATGGTGAGGCTACCGCCTGAGGGAGTGTATTAGAAATTTGAATGGAAGCAGTTATGGGTCCTATAGATGCCTGAGATTCAGCTTTCTTAATGATTTCGTCTATATATGTTGTTCTTCCAAGGATCACTAGTCATTTGTATTGTGAGGATGTTTGCGAATGATTTCGGATTGTTTCTGTCTTTTTCTTCCTAGACATAAAACAAGAGCACCTATCTTACGGTTCTTTGCATGACTTGTTGGTAAGTGGGCTAGAGGGAAAGAATGTTACTTGCCGGTATGCATGTCTGTTGGCCAGATAAATCGATCTTGCAGACAAGATCGATCTCCCTAGTGTCAGAAGAAAATCTAGCAACAAACGAACAACTAAGTTTGTCTTTCTCTAAATATATTCGTTTTACAAATAAATTCTATGAAGTTGTCGATCCTACCTTAGATCCAAATGCTTATTTTCGGTCGTAGTGCTTCCGTCACATCAATAATCCTTCCGTCGCAACAAGAGTTCTTTCGTCGCAACAATAATTCTTCCGTCGCAACAAGAGTTCTTTCGTCGCAAGAAAGCATCGTCTTTTGTCAACCTGAAATCACAAACAAGAAAATATTAAATAGCACCTGTATAAAAAATAATTATAAAACATATCTATCATAGTGATCAAGGAATCTATGAAATAAATGATCAAACGACAGCTTATTGAAATAAACAATCGAACGACAATTTATTGAGAAAAACAAAACTTGATTGTATTAATCTTAAAATAACAGAAGAACCTTACAACCTTAGCCTTGATGTTTGAAAGGCCTTCCCGGGGTCCGAAGCAGGAGTCTCCTCTATTTTGATAAGTCTTGCACTCTTCCTCCAGGAGCATAAAGAGGTATGTGATCTTTCCTCTCAAAAGCTCAACAGAAAGAAGACTAAATCTCAACAGCACTTCAACTCAATCACACATAAAGCTTGAACTCCAATTCTCAATCTCCAAAATCCAACCCTTTGAGACTACCCAATGCCTCCTTTTATAGAGCAGATGAGGAGGTTAGGATTCCACCTTTTAAGGGATAGAATCCTCCTTCAAAGGGATAGACTCCTCACATCAAGGGATTAGTTCCTTAAGGTGAGGGATACATGCACCTTATCAAAGCGTACTCATCCCCAAAAATTCTCATCTAGAACCTTCTAGAATTGACCTCAAACCACTTTTTTGACTTTACTTTCTCGCCTTTTTTACTTTGAGGAGGGTACACAGGAATTGCAAAGGAAAACTGTGTTCTAGAACGCAGGTAAGCAGTGTATTACCTGCGTACCCAAGCTAGGAACGCAGGCAGGCCTCATGTTACCTGCGTACCCAAAGTTTCAGAGATTTTTAGGGTTTTTCCTCCTGTTTTAGGGCTTGACATGAGGAGTAAAGGTTGTAAGACTTGCAGAGGAGGCATGTATGAGTGTTAATGAGCTCATATAGTCAGCAGAATGTCAAAGTGACAATTTTTAGTGTAACAGATTGCCCCCTAAAGTGCGAAGTCTGGAATAGATGAAGATGAAGTCTGTCATATATGAAGAGTGAAGTACTTTATCATTTCAAGGATCATCCTGTGGACACCCTAGTCGGAACCTGTAAAAACATTCAATGAAAAATATATATATGTAAACATATCATCGCTGAGGTAGGCATTCCCATACTCAGATCAAAACTAACTAGAAACTGATTCAAACTGTTCTGATACAGGAATGATTTTGAATACATCATAGTATAGACATGTGTAGACACAGTATGGACGCAACCATATATTTATGAATAGTCCACTATATAAATGATAACAAAATTCCTCGCAGCCTGGATGGTAGAAACTAGATCCAGGGTCTTGATTTCTGCATCTCGAACTAGTACGATTCTATCCATGTGAATGAATGTATTGAAGTCGAACATGGTAGAAACCACTTGATTACCAGTCAATGATGTGAACTGTTAACAAGTGTGAGAGAAACCACCAGTAATGTCAATGGCTCTCAAAGTACTCAGTACAATCCATGAAATGTGAATGAATGAGTTGAAGTCGAACATGTCACGGAATCATTCGATCGAAGGTCAATGATGCAACCTGTCGTCGAAGGCGAGAAACCTGCCATTGAGGCATGCAGATTTCAAGGTACTGACGATTTCTAGATCAACTTCCTAGATAATGAGTTGTCGTCGATAGAAAGTGATCCGTCGTAGGCAAGCCCACAACACAAAATCATAGATCAAGTTTTGAAGAAATATATTGGCAAGGACTGACTCAGGGATGGTCAAAATGGAAGACAAATATTTTGCAAATGAATGGTTTGTTTGAACTGTCCTCTTGAACACATAACGACACTACAGATGGTTTGGTGACAATTGACCCAAAGCTAATACCCAGAAACTGGCTGAATACTTTCAATATGGTTTGATTAACTGTTAGGAAAATTATTTTCCCAACCCAGGTGAACAAAAGTGTCGTGTTCAAGAGTGGTTAACGGTTTTCCGAAAATCAAAATGTAACAAACAGGTTCGTTCTTCTCTCTTTTCCCCCACCATTTCTGGCAAGTACCTCTTTATTTTTGACAAGCTTGAGGAGGATAACATTTGCTTGTTTATAAGCTCATCCTTCGGATGAGTCCAACTTAGTTTAAGATTCGAACCCTAAGAAGGAGTGGTTCATTCTTGTTTAAAATTGAACAGGTCCTTTACTGTTAAATTTTAACGAGTCCAGTATAGGAGAAACTCGATATTTTTCAATTTTAGGGAGTCAGAAGAAAAAACTTAAGAAAACTCCATGGGTGTACTTTTTCGTAAATTTAGTCTCTCGAGCCCGAAAAAGGATAAAATAATGTGGGAGAGAACTCTATTGACCATAATTAGTCAACGTATACCTTTTTTGTAAATAGTCCATTTCAGTCCGTAAAAGGGGTAAACTTATACTGAAGGGACGATCATTCATTTACTTTAACGAGTTCGAATAATCAAGTACTCGGCAATCTTTTCATATTTAGAGAGTCTGAAAAGGGCTTAAAAGAGAACTCCAAGGTTTCACTTTTTCGGTAAGTTTTAACGAGTTCGAAAAAGGGATAAAAATGTACTCCTGGTTTTCACTTTTTCGTAAGTTTTAACGAGTTCGAAAAAGGGATAAAAATATACTCCTGTGGCCGACTTTCAATTTAATTTACGAGCAGGAAAAGACGGAAAGAACTCGGCATTTTCATGTATTTTACGAGAATGAAAGATAGCAAAATAATCTCAGGATTTTCATGAGTTTAACGAGTCTTGAAAATAATAACCGAAATTGACTCAAGATAGGTTTCATTTTTACTAAAGCTTGAAACAGAGAAAAACTATGCTTCAGAGTGGTTTCATTTTTACACAAGCTTGAAACAGAGAGAAAATTGTGCTTGATGCCCCCTAAGCGTAACTGCTAGAGAGCATGCCCCCCCAGCTTCATTTCATTCAACTAAGTACACTGGTAATAAATAGCTGGATGGAATGAAGGTTCATTTACGAGATCATATGAAAGACCCGACCTAAAACCGTAAGAAAATTATGCAAAAACTGACCTAAATATATGACTTAACATTTACGAGATCTAGTCAAAGACTCGACTCAATTAGGGGAGGATTTGTTTCATTTTTTAACGAGCTTGACACAGGAAAAGAACTATGCTCATGGCAACGTGTTTCATTTTTTAATGATGTTGACACAGTAAAAGGAACTTTCCTCTTGATACACTGATTCATTTTTAACGAGGTTGACACAGTAAAAGGAACTTTCCTCATATATACTTTCTACAATCTACCTATATAGCCTACTGATTCATTTTTTGATGAGGTTGACACAGGAAAAGAACTGTCCTCATACCTGATTCATGTTTTAACGAGGTTGACTCAGGAAAAGAACTTTCCTCTTGATACACTGATTCATTTTTAATGAGGTTGACACAGTAAAAGGAACTTTCCTCATACCTGATTCATTCTTTACAAGGTTGACTCAGTAACAGGAACCATCCTCAGAAACTACTTATTTCTAATCTATTAATCTACTCTCTACAATCTACCTATTGATTCATTTTTTAATGAGGTTGACACAGGAAAAGAACTATCCTCATGGAAGCTTGTTTCATTTTTTAAACAAGCTTGACACAAGAAAAGGAACTATGCTCTTGAATAACTGATTCATTTTTTAACGAGGTTGACACAGTAAAAGGAACTATCCTCACACTCACTGATTCATTTTTTAACGAGGTTGACACAGTGAAAGGAACTATCCTCGGACTCATTGATTCATTTTTTAACGAGGTTGACACAGTAAAAGGAACTTTCCTCACACTCACTGATTCATTTTTTAACGAGTTTGACATAGTAAAAGAAACTCTCCTCAGAAACTTGATCATGGCTTCTAACTGCAAGAAACACATGTCAATGGACACACCTTGATCATGGCTTCCAAGAGGTCTTCATCGGATGGAAGAACAATTCCTTGGAAGGAACGCATGTCAAGGGACTCAAAAGGGATAAGAACATCGCGTTCAAGTAATCCCATAGAGTTTTCCATGTCAATTACCAGATCTAAGTCAAAGGAAGATGAGAAAATAGTGAGAGGCTCGCTTACATCGGTAACTGAAAACATGGGAGTAGTTGCCACATAATTAACCCGTGGCGGGGTAGATACCACTTGCGTATGAGGAACATTCATGGATGTCGGATCATTGGTAGTCGAATCAAGACTAGGGAATGAAAGCTGGTCTATAGTCACAATATTTCCATTGTAAGGGAAATAAATCACGCGAAATATTGTCGATATGACAGCTTTCATTGCATAGACATAGTCTCGCCCAAGGAGTAAATTGAAATCCAAGGGACCTCGAACTACCATAAGATCAATACAGACAGTTTTAACTTCCAAAGTAATAGAGAACTTAGGAAGGATCCCTAAAGGTTCACTAATGGTTCTGTTAAAAACTTTCAGATTCTGCGTAATAGGCACAAGCTGAGGGGAACCCAAATCTTTCCAAGCAGTTGAGGATAAAATACTAACAAAAGCACCTTCATCTACCTGTGTGCGGTGTATGTCCCTACCACCTAACTTCATAATAATTTGGAAATGGATGTAGGAAGGAAGACGAGGTTCTATCAGTCTATTCCAATCAAAGGAAAAGACCTCAGTACTTGGAGGGGGTTCTGTAGAAACAGGTGAAATGCCCCCCGGCGTAGAAGAATCTTATGTAACAAGAAGAACCTGAGGAGTATGAAGTTCACTCTCTACAGGGAGAATGGGATCGATCGAATGTGAAATCGAATCAACCACTTGATCAACTAATGGATCATCAACCTTAGTGATATGAGTTTCACTCTCCAATGGAAGAGTGGGATCGACTGTACTTGAAATTAGATCAATCACTCCGTTAGTTGATGGTAGGTTGGGAGAATGTTTACGGTAACCAGTTGGAAATTCTTGCTGTGGAATAGTAAGGTTTTCTAATAATTTTGAGGCTTCATCCATGTGAGGTAAAATGTTAGTTTGATGACTCCCTTTTCAGAACTTACAAGGAAACCTAACTTTAACCTTTTTCCCAGGAACCTGACTATCACTGGTTGATGGATCAACGGAAAGTTGATGAGATTTTTCTGACCACACTTCCAAGACCTTTGGAATACCAAGACAATTGATAAGGAAGTGGTCACCCTTACAAAGCTTGCAAGGGTATTTGGGTTTAAGATGCATGTTGGAGGTTTCCTCAACACAAATAACACTTACAGCCATGGTTGGTTGGTTGACTTCTTTCTTATCTTGCTTCTTCTTCTTCTTCTTCTTCTTCCATTTCTTCTTCTTCGTCACCTGGTTACTAGCGTCAAGGCTTTTACCAAGCGAAGAGGAAGAAATGGAGGAATAAATATTAGGCAAAGAAGGTAAAGGGTCAACAGAAGGTTGGTGATGTTGAGATGGTGAACTCTGTTGAGGTGAAGCATCCGGTTGAGGTGGAACAGTTAGAGTATTCGGGGCCAACGAAGTTGAAAATAACCATATCGGTAAACCTATTGTAAATCCAGGTAATGACAATGTAGCCATATAAGGAGGACCAACATTTCCAAAGCAAGAAAAAGTACTAGGATTCTCGTTAAGAGGGGTTCCTTGGTTGGTAAATTCCGGAACAGTTGCCATTATATTCAATTCAGTGAATTTTATTAACAATTTAAAACTAAAATTAACAACTCACGATTCACACCTAACAATTAAAATTCACAATTCACACCTATGGTCTCTAAAAGTAAAAAAAAACAAATTAACACGCGCTATCAAATCTAGGAGTCAAACCACACACAAACAGTAGATTCTCGCACTAATAACACTAGTTGGTGATGAAATCCAGCATCGTAGAATTTTAATGCAGAAATGGCAGTTGGAACAGTTACCCCGACAACCTGCTTAATGAAATAGACTGGCACAAGTTTCTTCACAAAACCATCTCGAGTGAAGAGAACCCCCCAGAGAGTCCAAGTGATTTTAGTCGACGTCTGCTCCAGGTACAGTGAGATCTTTCCTTCACCGTCACCTTAGGAAATAATCTTAAGTTTATGGACACTAAGGTTACCAACAGTAACAAATCAAACTGGGGGAATAGTCTACGATCCGATTCCACGCGCAAGGGCAGAGTAAAAAAGCTCAATCCCCTTGAAGGCTCCTCAACATGGTCAATCCGAGGTTTACCGACAAGTGACCCCAGGCTCCTCGACAATGGTTAATCCGAGGTTTACCATTTGTAATGCGCGCAAAATATTCTATCTTCCCCAATGAAACAGAATTTATTGTCTCAAATGTTCGGACATGATCTCGTGATTAACTCCTTTAAGAGAAGATTCCCTGATTGTACCAATTACAATTGGATTTATTTCCTACCACAAGATTTATCTACTTGTTTGTTTTAGTTTCTTTGGAAAGTTAACTACAACCTATTCCAAAGCACTAATCCTGAGCTAGATTGGTGGAAAGAGCCCTAAAAATGTAAAAATTACTAGATGAATTTTAATTAAGCGCTGTGTTATTTAGGCTGTTATTACTCAAAATGGTAAATGGATATGAAACCAATGGTGTTATGACCCGACCCAAAACTGAATGCAATCGAATATGATAATGTAATCTTTTCAATTCGATGAATCCTAACTAAAGTAAGGAAAGAGTTTCCATCCACTTCCAACAATGCAAAAAATTGATCACTAAGAGAAAATATAACAAATTCTCTAATGCACTAATTTCATCAAGAAAAACTAATGCAAATCAATCCCAAAACAATTTTTTATATTTTTGTGTTTTTAAAACAAGCATAAAAACATCTAAATTCAAATCAAAGAAAACTGATCTAAATCTACAATTGATTTTTCAGAATGTAAACTATGCAGTTGTAATCTATGCACAATTCACATGAAAAGTATGCAAATGTAATCTATGCACATTTTTCATTCATATTCTGAAAATGAGAATTCTAATTATGCAAATGTGATCTATGAAAGAGAATTCTCAAACACAAGATGATTCCAATGTAATCTAAGAACCAATCAAGTGCAAGTCAAGAAAATTGGGTGAGAGTTCCAAAGATCAAAAAACACTCAAAGGTGATTAACACTCATACACAATTTAGCCCCCCCCCCCCCCCCGGCAAATGAGGGGAAATTTTTTTGCAAAAACAAAAGAAAAAAGATGCAAAATTGTGAAAAGACTGAGACAAACATCCAAGTAATGACCAAAGGAAATCAAATTAAGAATTTTTCAAAAAAGAGACTCAAAACACCCAATTAACAGAGATTGATGAGATGAAAAATGCTGAAAGAAATTCATAAACAAGGATTTTTTACAGAAAAATACAGATCTGGGTAGATGCTAAGAATCCTAAATAAAATCTAAACTAAACTGGAAGCAGAAATCTGAAGTTTTTCAAAAAATTTAATAGGGTCCGCAGGCCCCAGAAGTAACAGGTGCGGTCCTACACCGTTTACTTAAGGAAAGTGCGAAACTACCCGCACTGTGCAAAAGAACAAAGTGTGGTCCCCAGAAAAGTTCAAGAAAAACGTAAAAGATTTCAAAATTTTCAAAAACAGAGAAAACATAAGCTACCCAGGCAGATATCCATCAATCAAAAAAAAGAAAAACTTTTCCTCAAATCAAAACAAATGAGAACCAAAAACAACAAGTTCTTTCCCCATCGGAGTCGCCAATTTGTTGGCCGGATAAATCGATCTTGCGGACAAGATCGATCTCCCTAGTGTCAGAAGACAATCTAGCAACAAACGAACAACTAAGTTTGTCTTTCTCTAAATATATTCGTTTTACAAATAAATGCTATGAAGGTGTCGATTCTACCTTAGATCCAAATGCTTATTTGCGGTCATAGTGCTTCCGTCATATCAATAATCCTTCCATCGCAACAAGAGTTCTTTCGTTGCAACAATAATTCTTCTGTCGCAACAAGAGTTCTTTTGTCGCAAGAAAGCATCGTCTTTTGTCAACCCGCAATCACAAAAAATAAAATATTAAATAGCACCTGTATAACAAATAATTATAAAACATAGCTATCATAGTGATCAAGGAATCTATGAAATAAATGATCAAACGACAGCTTATTGAAATAAACAATCGAACGACAATTTATTGAGAAAAACAAAACTTGATTGTATTAATATTAAAATAATAGAAGAACCTTACAACCTTAGCCATGATGTTTGAAAGGCCTTCCCGGGGTCCGAAGCAGGAGTCTCCTCTACTTTGATAAGTCTTGCACTCTTCCTCCAGGAGCACAAAGAGGTATGTGATCTTTCCTCTCAAAAGCTCGGCAGAAAGAAGTCTAAATCTCAACAGCACTTCAACTCAATCACCCATAAAGCTTGAACTCCCTTTGAGGCTACCCAATGCCTCCTTTTATAGAGTAGATGAGGAGGTTAGGATTCCACCTTTGAATGGATAGAATCCTCCTTCAAAGGGATAGGCTCCTCACATCAAGGGATTAGTTCCTTAAGGTGAGGGATACATGCACCTTATCAAAGCGTACTCATTCCCAAAAATTCTCATCTAGAACCTTCTAGAATTGACCTCAAACCACTTTTTTGACTTTAATTTCTCACCTTTTTTACTTTGAGGAGGGTACATAGGAATTGAAAAGGAAAACTGCGTTCTAGAATGCAGGTAAGCAGTGTATTACCTGCGTACCCAAGCTAGGAACGCAGGAAGGCTTCATGTTACATGCGTACCCAAAGTTTCAGACATTTTTAGGGTTTTTCCTCTTGTTTTAGGGCTTGACATGAGGAGTAAAGGTTGTAAGACTTGCAGAGGAGGCATGTATGAGTGTTAATGAGCTCATACAGTCAGCAGAATTTCAAGGTGACAGTTTTTAGTGTAACAATGTCCTTACCTCTCGTTTTTAATACCCAATTATTCACAACAATGGATAAATATGAATGAAGGAGATGACTCTTAACACTCTCCCCGGCAACGGCGCCAAAATTTTGGGGCTACAGAGATGGCTTATTATCGACTACTCTAGTGCTTTCTCATTTAATTATCAGCCTGGGGTAAGTCTTATTATTTCAAGAGTGTTGGCATAATATATGCGAGTGAGGTTGTCTAATAGTTACTCCTCGTTACTTATGAGGAAGAATTTTCTAACTTCATAAGTTCACTTATCCTAACGAGGGGTGGTTTGGATTGATTTTTAACCTAATATTGAGCAGCTATCTAATTGAATTAAACAACAGTCTAAATGAGCTGAACAGCAATCTAGATGAATCAAGCAACAATTGAATTGAATTAAACAGTAGTCTAAATAAACCAAACAGCAATGGAATTGAATTGAACAACAATCTAACTAAATGAACAGTGATGGAATTGAAATGAAAATCAGTCTAACTAAACTGAACAGCATTCTAACTAGCTTAGCAGTAATGGAACAGCAGTATAATTGAAGAAATTTAAATGAATTGTACAGCAATTATTTATGTAATTTTGCAATGGAATTCTCTCTATGAATTAATTAATTGACATTAATCGACAGTTGAACGCTTCGTTGTGCTAAAAGAGTAAAGCAATCCATAAATATAGATAACATCGAAATCATCTTATTCTACAATCTATAACTCAAGTTCAATGGTATTGAAAGAATTGGAACTATCTACTGATGATGAAGCATTGTCATAATTCGGAAAATAATATTGTGATTATCCTAATTCAAGAACACGATTGCTAACAATCCTGAAGAAAGAGAAACTGTAACTTTATTGAATGGAAATATACTTTACAACTGCATCGGATACTTAAGCATTGGTTCTGCAACTACACAGAGTATGAAAGCTGCGATGAACTTCCAAGGGTTGGGACCAGACCACCAGAAGATGTAGCGCAGTAAAAACTTGAATAGATTATTGTTCAAGGCTCTCTATTACATCTAGTGATGTTACAAAAATATAATTAAACAGGTTGGTTTTGATGCATCGATTACAGAATGAATTTCCTATCCTTTCTCTGATTCCCCTTTTCCGTTCATTCTTCGTCCTTTTAAAGGCGATTTCAAAAATGAGAAAGAATTTCCCAAATGATAGCCCGCTACGCCTGGTTTTCATTTGAGTTCTTGGGCTCGAATTCGTCCGTCTGCCTTCTTTCGGCCGTTGGGAGTTACCGAGATCTCATATGTTTGCGCTCGTTGGTTGGCTTACGTTTCCTATTGGTCTAGCCACTCTTCCTTCCTGTAGGTGGAGATAAGAGAAGTCAATTTTCTGTTATAAAAACATCATTTTCATAATTAGCCTAATTGTTGTAGTTTTCATAATCTTTTCTCTCTTTATTGTTAATATGAAGAGGAATTCCCCAAAAATTGTAACATAACTTGAAGTAATTACAGGGCAAGAACATACCTTAATTTGGGCCCAACACCTGGTTTTCCATTGTCCTATAAATACCATGTTAGATAAACTAAATATAAGACATAATAAAGAATCATACCTTAGTGTATCTCAGGGGAGGCTATCACGTTTGCAAAACTTCGTCCAAATTAGCATGATACATAATAATATCAAAAATTTAACCGCAATGACAATAATCATCATGCATATGACCACAATGCATATAAAAAAAAAAAAATTCCATATATGACTAACTGATGCACATGCATATAACCACACTAATAAACTATCATCTACCATTTATGTAACCACAAAGGAAATGACAAGCATGCATATAACAGTGATTCATAAAACAACCATTAACCATCATACCTGCATGCCAAACATATAAACATATATGATGATCTTCTTTACCCTGAGGTCCAGTGTTTCAACCTCACTCTGATACCACCTTGTACTGCCCACCCCAAATTTACCTGCTTTTACAAGCTCGCCAGGGTAAAGATGAGTTGATTTCTACTATGACATGAACCGACCTCCAAGTTCCAGTTATGGGAGTGGGGCCCACTATTGATTTTGGGTAGCATCAGATGTGATATAAGTGTCAAATTTTGTGGATAGGCTTAGACATATGTATTCTAAATAACCCAGAAATCGTTTGCGTAAATTACACCCAGAAATAATTTTATTTAATAAATTAATTATTTTTAATGTGACCCTAAGTCTAAACTTAGGAAATTAAAATAATTAATGGGTATTATTCTAAACTGTGGGTGACTTCTAGAAGAATATGAGGATCAAGAAAAAATTATCTTATCCATTGATTAGATTTTAATATGGTTTGTTGAATGTAAATGAGAAGATTAGTCAAATCGAATTGTTGAAGCTAGAGCAGCGCAGTGATTTCATAGTAATCATGTAGAGAGGGGCAGAGACAGTTTTTGGTCGGAGGATCTTCTATGGAGCCAATAATACATAGCAGATATGCATAGAGATACACATAGGATGCAGCGCAATTCCTAGTGAGGGTGACGCAGGGCCACGAAGGCCACACACATAGCAACGCAGTCCATTCCGAACAATAGTCCGAGATTTTGTTGGGAGATCAAAGATATAATCCGATAGGGATAGATTCGAGGCTCTTGAGAGAAAATAGATCTAGAAGAGGAGGTGACATAGTCTCCTAGAGCCATTGATGTAGACCCACATAATTACTATGCAGAGGCAGCGCAGAGGGTGTTGGGAGGTCGTTGTTTTCGAGGACATTTGTCCAAAAAAAAACGGTGTCCTATGTGCTGTTTTTCTTTATTTCTTAGTTTATTGCTTCGGCATATATAATTAATTAAGTGAATGTTGCAGTGGTGATTTTCTTTAGTATTTTCAACAGAACATTGTAAATAACTTATCAGTTTAATAACAAGTAGGTAAAGTAATTTTAGTTGGCTGTGATATGATTCTGAACTTGGAATTTTCACATGGTATCAGAGCATTTCAAGTGAACCAAGAACATCAAAGCTAGTGCTAAGCAGGAGGTGGAATAGCTACAGCAGGCAGAAATTCGAATCCTAGAGGGATTATGCAGTTCAGGCCAGGAGGACTGAATTTTCAAGGAAAGTATCTCTCTGAGTGAGTCGAAAGGGAGGAAGGGCTTCTAGATCGAAGTTTTTCATGGTAGCAATGAAAATACTTAGCGTTAGTGCTAGTGGGATGCATTTTTTTGTAGGCATATACTCTTTTATTGGGAAGAAATTCGTCAGAAGAAAGAGAAGAAGCACAGTGAGGGAATATTATCCTTAGGGAATTCCTAGCCGAGAATTCTATTTTCTGAGAGTTTATCAGCAGATCTAGGTGGCAGATATACCATCTCTAGCAAGGAGTGCATAAGCCAGTCCAACGTTGCACAAAGGAAAAGAGAGGGAGCAGATTCGACATTTTCTTGACAGTAGAAATGGAATCTCATGGGCTTAGAGATCAGAGTCGGTTGGAGGGAGCCTCCAACTATGTAATTTGGAACGCGAGATTATCATGACTTATAGATGAATACGATCTCAAGGCTTTCTTGGAGGGCACGGTAGTTGTGCCTACAGATCCAGATATGTTGAAGAAGTATAAGGCTGAGATGATGAAGGCTAAGAGGCTGCTCCTTTATGGATTAAAGGATCACATAGTGTCCCACATATCTAGCAAGGACACATCTTGGCAGATGTAGGAAGCATTAGCAGAAATGAAAGTTGTACTTAGAGCAGAAACTTAGGTAGACACAAATGGAGAAGGGGAAGCGTATAGATTTGTTTCTCTTGAGGCTTTAGGAAACTCATGATCAACTGGCAGTCGTTAGCTCAGATGCGCACGCGATAAATCAGGGTGCAGCGCGCCATACAGTCGATCTCTGTCGTCGATCTGATATGCAGATCGACGGTCCACTTTCAATTGCCTCCGCTGTTGACTATTAAATCCATCACCCTCTAACGCATCCTCTGCCGTTGATCTCCACCACGATCAACGGCCCAGATCTATTGACCCACCGTTGACGACCCGGCTATCACGCAGTCATGCCACGTCACCCCCACGTGCACCCGTCGTACGTTATCCCATGCATCGCATATATTTGTGAAAATTTCATGTTTTCTAAAGGTTTTCATTCGTATTTTTCTCCGTAGACCGCCAACCTCCACCAAAGCATTTTTCGCCATTTCTTTGCGATTTTTCCTCCATTTCATCATCTGCACAGCCATTTCCTCCATCCACACTGCCCCCATCATTCCCGTCCGTGTATTTCTTGACAAGTTTGTTGTTTTGCAGGGTTTCAAGCAGGGGAAAACCGCCATGGATCGTTATCTCTCTCACAGTGGCAGAAATTGCAGAACAGGTCATGTACAGAGATACATTTAATGAAGAAAAGGCCCAAGGAAGTGTTTGACGTGATTTCAATCAAAGGACAGGGTCAAAATTCTGTCACTCTCCTCCAGAACCATTAAAAGCACAGAGTTCATGACCAGAAGGTAACTGTGAAGCGGCAAAAAGAAATCAGCAAGGAAATCGAAGAGTTAAAGCATTAAACGGGAGATTTTAAAGGATTAATCCAGTTTTTCAGAGGCAAGGTACCAGATTGAAAACCCTGAAGATCAATCAGAAGTTTAATGCACGGGAAACCGTACCACCAGGGTTTTCTACAGCAGTAGGATGTTTTTCGTCATCAGAGGACAAAGTGCCCATGAAGTTTTTATTATACATCATGTTCTTGAAGTTTCCTACCCCAACAGCAGTCCTACATGATCAAAAGAATTTGTTGCGCAATTAGGGCAGACATCACTATTTCTTATTTTTCTTTTGTTATCTCACCAATGTACCACACAGTACTGCAGTCAAAACACCTAAGCCATACCAAAGATAAATGCTCAGATTAAAACCAGATGGGGCATCGTCCCTCCTACTACTTCAGATTGTTACTGCTGCATTTAAGTTTACAACTACCATTGTCTTTCTTTCCCGCTATAAGAATCCTGAAGAACATATTGTAAAGGTTGTTGTTGGGCCGTTTTTGTTCAGCTGCTGCCGTTGTAGTTAGAGGGATTCAGTTTTGACTATTAGAACAGTTTGGGAGGGAATAGCAGAGTAGTTGTTATGCAGTAGGCTGGGAGGAGAAGTCTGAACTGTATTAGCCATTGAGCTCAGTGTACATGACTGGTTTTGCATCAACTAATCAAAGCACATTTCACAGGATCCTGGTCTATTACTATTGGTGATGTTTTTCTTACTTTGTTTATTACATTTACATGCTGTTTCATGTTCTACTGGCTTGCATCAGAAATATGGCATAGGATTTTCCCTTGTTAGGCACCCTATGCTTCTGCTCTCCTTGCCTTCAATGTTTTCTGCTATATGTGTATCTGAGGATTGATTTCAGTCAATTTAACCAGCGTAGTGGATGTTATTGCCTGCTCTCTGATGTATGAATTGAATAGATTAATTCTTAGATGTTATTTTTGGGTTCATGCTGGAAGATTTGGGAACACTGGGGATTAGAGTTAGCCATGTCCACTAGGATCCTTGTGCGACCAGCTGACCTTTCTAAGATCTCTTTGTTAAGCTTATCTCTGTTATCCCTGGAGAATGCTAAAGCTGACCTGGAGTTAAATGACCTCTGGTCCGATCTATAAGCTGCCCCTTTGTCCCTCCTTTGAGAGCTGCCTTTGAGTATGTCCAAGCAGGTCTGGAGTTAAATTACCTCTAACCTGATCTATAGACAGAAAATTGGTTGTTTTCCTTCTTTCATTTTCTTTCCTTAATGTTCCATCCCACCATCTAATCTAAATATCCTTTAGTATATATGACTTGCCCTTTGAAAGCCTTGGCTAGCTGTTGCAAGTAATTCCCCTTTCATGACTCCATAGCCCAATGGATGGCACTTTCTTGAACTATCCTCTTTGCTGAAAACATCCTGCTGCTTTGTTCCTTTCCTTCCATTTCTTTCTCAGTCTACGATCTCATGACCAACCCAGAAACCAACCAACCAAGTCATTTAAAACCCCCCTTTGTGCTTCATAACTAGCCTAATATCCCATTTGAGCTTTCAAAGATATATCATTCTTTGTTCTATCGGAGAGATCCCTCTCCGGGTCGAGGAGGGCTAGATCCTAGGGCCCCAAAGCGGTTCTGATGTTGTCTCATCTTTTGGTCTTGCCAATATGGCCAAAACATGGGAACCCGAACATAATGACGACTCCGCTGGGGAACTGAGTGCATTTCACCTTGAAACATTCTTAGGCACTCAAAAACCCAAGATCTCTGGTTAGATTGGCATTCAATTACTGATGGTGGACAGCATCCTGGCTCAAAAATTCGCAAACATCCACCTGGAGACTCCACACTCCATAACTCCCAAAAGACCAAATGACTCCACTGGTAGAAGACTCTGAACTTGTTGAGAAGAAGCAGTAGCCTTCTTTGCAAAAGCATGAATCCAAACATGGACAGGGATACAAAGTATGATGCTTTGTGTGATCAATTAAACGAATTAACAGAAACGTTTGGTAAAGTGCTGGAGATGTACATGGCTAACCTGAATGCAAATGATGATTATTTCGAACAAACAATGCATTTTCCATAACAAGAACAAACTCAGGACCTAGAAGATGAGCAAGACATGTACGATGCTTAAGAGTCCGTATAAGACGAAGAGGAAAGTGATCAGGAACCGCTTGATTTCTCACCTGTGTCTTGTGTTACGCTGACCAGAGAATATCAAGACCTAATAGCAAAAGCTAATAGGGAACACTACCTTGAGGAAGCAAGAGACCACACAGAAGAGGCAGATTCTGATATGGAAGAAGAGGCTCAAGAAAACATCTCGCCTCCTAGTCAACTGATACAAGAGAATGAGTACTGCTGTTCTTCTGGCTATGACGAGAGGGAAACCCATCTTTTTACAGAAGAAGAGATTGATTGAATATTAAAACAGCGGTCCATCTCCGAAATCTCTTATGGAACACATGCTCCTTCTCAGTCATTTCCTGAGTTTGATGATACAGATCCTGAAGTCTCCTCTGTGGATCAGGATGAAGAAAGACCTGCTGAGAATCCAGAACGTTTGGTGGGTGACATTACTTACGGTTATGATTTTCCTTTTTATGATATGTTTGATGATAGGTGCTTTCAGAGGGAAACCGAGCTTGCAGGACCATCACCCTTAGATTCATGGGAGGAAGATCAGAATCGGAAATTTCAGAGAAGTAATGAAACCAGTCAGCCTATCTATGACACTGATGGGGAGAGCTACGATAGTATAATAGCAGATGAAGATCCTTTGAATCTTCATTCTGCTTTACCACAGATCATCAGTGAAAAGGGAGACCAGCAGCCTTTCTGTTCAGAAGATGAGGAAGAAAGCAAAGAATAATTTCTTGAGCAAGATGAAAATAACGAGCCATCTCTTGAAAAAGAGGAAGCACTGGAACAAACCACTACTCAAGAATAAATGGATCTTTTCACAGAGCTCAGCACCTCAGAGTAGAATACATCAGAGCTCCAAGAGGACAACACTGCCATATATGATGAGTCCTCCAGTTCATAAAACGAAGAAGATGAAGGAGATTCTCTTTCTCAAGAGAGTCTTATTCTTGATCTAGTGGAAGAAGAGGAAATCCTGGTTGAAGCATGCCTGCCAGATATTCATAACCAGGTATCATTTCATGATCCTTATGCACACTTCTTGCACACATTTGAAGAAGGATCAAAGGTCTCTTTGAGTGGCATGTTGCAGATAGAAAGAAATTTTTTTAAAGCTGTTGTTATTGAACAAAAAGAGTGGGAGCTGCCCTGCCTATCCAACCTTCTCAAGGAATTGAGCAGAAAGGACCAGCCATGGGATCACTTAATGGACTGGTTACATTGGAAGACAATGTTTGTAAGCTAGACTTGTAAATATTTGGGTTAGAGTAGGGTAGGTAGGAAAGGCTCAAATAAGCTCAGTCTGTGAGCATGTCGTTAGTTGTTTTTAATTTCTGCAAAGTCCAGCAAGTCAGACAGTTTAATCCTGGCTTGACTGTTTTCAATTTTTGCCTTAGAATGTAGAGAAGGAATCTGCTAGACAGTTTAATCCTAGCAGACAGGTAGTGTAGGTAGAGAACATATGAGACCAACAGTCTAATCTAGTCTCATGGAGCAATAAGGGTAGAATTAGAATAGGTTTTATTTTCTTTTTGAAAAAATAGAGGATGTAAAGGGTCTGCTAGCTCAAATGCACCCTAGAAGAAGAAAAAATGCTAGGATTGTAGTATGGGTAGGTAGAATGTTGAGGAAATTTTTTCTGCTGATGTAATGTTTGCATACTGTGGCAGCTGATCAAAGAAAGAAAGGGATGTGCCAAGCAGTAGGCAACTGGCCTACTCCAAAGATCTATTCTCTGAATTCTTGACTCCTTCAATAAGGGGCCATCCCCATGTGGAGCCACTGTTAGCCCCCTGTAAATTTTTGACAGGAAAAATAGGGGTCTAAATTGTTTCTGAGACTTCAATGAATGCATCTCCCCTGAGACACATCATCCTTGAAGTCTCCTGGGCCTTTGCCTTTGATAATCCCCTCTGTTTATTTCCATTCTAAAGACCCTCTGATTGCAAGAATTTGTGCTCCTAAAGGCCTTCATTTACCCCCCCTTGTACTCCTGCAAAATATCCCTTTCCATCCCTTTTTTCCCTTTGTCAAATTCCCCCTTTATTACCCCCATTTCCCCCCTAAACCTCCTAAATCATTCTTATGCCCCTCTTAAACCACACATACATCCTTGGTTTAGTTTTATAAACCTTCACTTTTTCTATCGTTACCTTTGTTTGGCCTCGAATCGCATTAAAAAGGGTTAAAAACCAACTTTAAACTTTATAACAGGCCTCAGCCCCTTCTCCGCTAGCCCCCGCACCCTTTTCCCCACGTAACCGGCCGCCAAAACCACCCGCCAGCCTAAAGAGCGCCTATCTCATATGTTCAACAGGCGCAGTTTCAACCGTTGATCTGGATAGATCAAATGGCTGTCATTAAATCTTTGGCGCCCGTGTTTCTCCGTTCAAATATCTGATCGCGCCATCGCTGTCCGTTTAAATGTTGATCTGATGGTCCGCGATGCACCCGCGCCGGTGGTCCCCATGCACTGTTCCAAACTTGGTGGTTTCTATCGCACCGCCTTTGAGTAGTGGGCAGTTTTTCCTGATGACCCAGGGATTCCATACACCTCTCGACACGCGTCCTCCTGTACAATGTCAAAATCGTCGGCCCTGCGTGTTAGCATCGTCCATTGCATGTTATTGTTCGGACACAGATGCCCAGCGATATTGCCTTGGACCGTCCGATCTGGGGCGGGCCATCCAGCGGCTATCACTCGCCGAAGATGCGCGATCGTTAGCTCAGATGTGCACGCAATAAATCAGGGTGCGGCGCGCCATACAGTCGATCTCCGCCATCGATCTGATCTGCAGATCGATGGTCCACTTTCAATTGCCTCCGTTGTTGATTATTTCATCCATCACCCTCCGACGCATCCTCCGTCATTGATCTCCGCCACGATCGACAACCCAGATCTGTTGACCCACCGTTGATGACCTGGCCATCACGCAGTCGCGCCACGTCACCCCCACGTGCACCCGATGTACATTATCCCATGCATCGCATATATTTGTGAAAATTTCATGTTTTCTTAAGGTTTTCATTCGTATTTTGCTCCGCAAACCGCCAACCTCCACCAGAGCATTTTTCTCCATTTCTCTGCGATTTTTCCTCCATTTCATCATTTGCACGGCCATTTCCTCCATCCACACTGCCCCCATCATTCCCGTCCGTGGATTTCTTGACAAGTTTGCGATTTTGCAGGGTTTCAAGCAGGGGAAAACCGCCATGGCTCGTTATCTCTGTCACAGTGGCAGAAATTGCAGAACAGGTCATGTACAGAGATACATTTAATGAAGAAAATGCCCAGGGAAGTGTTTGACGCGATTGAAATCAAAGGACAGGGTCAAAATTCTGTCACTCTCCTCTAGAGCCATTAAAAGCACAGATTTCACGGCCAGAAGGTAACTGTGAAGCGGAAAAAATAAATCAGCAAGGAAATCGAAGAGTTAAAGCATTAAACGGGAGATTTTAAAGGATTAATACAGTTTTTCAGAGGCAAGGTACCAGATTGAAAACCCCGAAGATCAATCAGAAGTTTAATGCACGGGAAACCGTACCACCATGGTTTTCTACAGCAGCAGGATGTTTTTCTTCATCAGAGGACAAAGTGCCCATGAAGTTTTTATTATACATCGTTTTCTTGAAGTTTCCTACCCCAACAGCAGTCCTACATGATCAGAAGCATTTGTTGCGCAAGTAGGGCAGACCTCACTATTTCTTATTTTTCTTTTGTTATTTCACCAATGTACCACATAGTACTGCAGTCAAAACACCTAAGCCATACCAAAGATAAATGCTCAGATTAAAACCAGATGGGGGATCGGCCCTCCTACTGCTTCAGATTGTTAATGCTGCATTTAAGTTTACAACTACCATTGTCTTTCTTTCCCGCTATAAGAATCCTGAAGAACATATTGTAAAGGTTGTTTTTGGGCCGTTTTTGTTCTGCTACTGCCGTTGTAGTTAGAGGGATTCAGTTTTGACTGTTAGAACAGTTTGGGAGGGAATAGCAGAGTAATTGTTATGTAGTAGGCTAGGAGGAGAAGTCTGAACTGTATTAGCCATTGAGCTCAGTGTACATGACTGGTTTTGCATCAACTAATCAAAGCACATTTCATAGGATCCTGGTCTATTACTATTGGTGATGTTTTTCTTACTTTGTTTATTACATTTACATGTTGTTTCATGTTCTACTGGCTTGCATCAGAAATCTGGCATAGGATTTTCCCTTGTTAGGCACCCTATGCTTCCGCTCTCCTTACCTTCAATGTTTTCTGCTATATGTGTGTCTGAGGATTGATTTCGGTCAATTTAACCAGCGTAGTGGATGTTATTGCCTGCTCTCTGATGTATGAATTGAATAGATTAATTCTTAGATGTTCTTGTTGGGTTCATGCTGGAATATTTGGGAACACTGGGGATTAGAGTTAGCCCTGTCCACTAGGATCCTTGTGCAACCAGCTAGCCCTTCTAAGATCTCTTTGTTAAGCTTATCTCTGTTATCCCTGGAGAATGCTAAAGCTGACCTGGAGTTAAATGACCTCTGGTCCGATCTATAAGCTGCCCCTTTGTACCTCCTTTGAGAGCTGCCTTTGAGTATGTCCAAGCAGGTCTGGAGTTAAATGACCTCTGACCTGATCTATAGACAGAAAATTGGTTGTTTTCCTTCTTTCATTTTCTTTCCTTAATGTTCCATCCCACCATCTAATCTAAAGATCCTTTAGTATAGATGACTTGCCCTTTGAAAGCCTTGGCTAGCTGTTGCAAGTAATTCCCCTATCATGACTCCATAGCCCAATGGATGGCACTTTCTTGAACTATCCTCTTTGCTGAAAACGTCATGCTGCTTTGTTCCTTTCCTTCCATTGCTTTCTCAGTCTACGATCTCATGACCAACCCAGCAACCAACCAACCAAATCATTTAAAACCCCCCTTTGTGCTTCATAACTAGCCTAATATCCCATTTGAGCTTTCAAAGATATATCATTATTTGTTCTATCAGATAGATCCCTCTCCGGGTCCAGGAGGGCTAGATCCTAGGGCCCCAAAGCGGTTATGATGTTGTCTCATCTTTTGGTCTTGCCAATCTGGCCAAAACATGGGAACCCCAACAGTCTCCACTTGGAAAATCTGATACTCTTTGTCATCATCTGATACTCTTTGACACTCTGGTGAGGAACAGCTTTAAAAATTTTTTTACCTTCTTCCGTTTTACCAACATTAATCATGAGAACTAACCTTGTTGTCAAAACTCTGTTTTGAGCTACGAAAGTAGCTATTTTAGTAGCGCACACAAAAAAGGTAATATGTTGTACTCCTCTGCTGTTTTTAACTTTTGGAGGATGTTTAGTGATGAAAATAAATTAAACATAACCTTGAAAACTCTTCATCCCTATCATTTTAAGTGCCATAAAGCCAAAAATAAATCTTCATAAATTCCGCAGCAAAAACTGGGCTTCAAGCCTGACACTTGCTCCGGAATTGCCTAATACTTTTGAGACTTCGCAAAAATTAGATCTGAGTTTTGAAAAGGTCTATGAATATTCCTGCATGTAATTTATTGATAATATAAGACAAAAATATCATAATCCATTTGTTACCTCCTTATCTATCAGCAGTTTCTTCTTGAGCAGTTTCAACAGCTTTATTCATGATTCCTCTTTCCAAATCTCTTCTTTATGATTCTGTCTTCATTAAATCCATCTCTTATTTTAACTCTTTAAATTTTCTTTAAAGGCTTCTCCTCTCTGATTTTAACCATAAGTTCCTCTTTCTTGTATGTGACACTATGATGCGTAAAGGTTGTGTTCTCTTCAACAGATTTTTGGCTTTTTCAATAGAATTCTCAAAATGAGTCACCTGGTCATTCACTTTCTTCTCCACCTCACCTATCATTTGTCTATATTTCTCATATCTTTCCAGCTCTTTCTTTGTCTCAGACAACTCATCCTTAACAACTTTCAATTGTTCTTCCAAAATCTCCTTTTCATTTTTCTCTATGACCTTGTCTTTGCTCTGTCTTTTAAGAGAATCTATCTCTAATTTCCTTTGAAATTTTCTTTTAGTTTGATTCTTCCTCTCTTTGGTAACCTCTGTCTCACTAGGAGATATAACTATAACTTCTTGAGCCACTACTCCCTTTCTTTTATCTTCCTTCTGCTTACTATCACCCATAGTAATAGTTTATGATATTTGTGACCTAGTGAGAGGCTTTCGAGGTTTGAAAAGAAAGGCTGAATATTCTAAAGAGAAGTCTAATTTCTTGAAAATGATTCCCTTACCTTTGGCTTTGGATCTTTTAACCTCAACTGCTTTCACCACAGGAGTTTCTGCAATGTCTATGGCTTGTAGAATTTCTTCAAGTCTGCCTTTATCTTTAACAAATTCTTCAATGTTTCCTTTAGACCTCTTTGCTTCAGATTTAGTCCTGTTGTCTATGGCATGCTTGTTAATTTCCTTTCTAGTTTTAGTTTCTGGAGGTGATGATGTATCTTGGATTAAATCAACTTCTTCAAACAAGTCTTTATCTATAAAATTTAAAACTTCATGTTGATTTTCCTCTAATTCTGTAGTGGCATTCATTTCTCGCCTGGAAGAAGAATATTTTAGCTTGGAGACTTTTCTTGGAGATAAAACATCTAGCTCATAACCATTCATAAACAGGAACGATGCCCAGTCTCTGTTTAATTTACTTAACTCCTCCAGAACTATCAATTTCAACAGCCCATGGTGAAAAATGGAGGTTTCATTCCTTTAAGGTCTCCCTTGCACCTTGTCTTCCATTTTTCCGAGACTTCTAAAAAGACAGAATGGAATATCTATCAACTTCTTCCCTGTGAAATGAATCAGTAATTTGAAATGATACATGTAAATTGTCAGAAAACGGCCTTCACATGTAAAACATTTTTGTATGACTGTTAAAAATTTGGAATATTCATCTCTAAGACAAGTTCTGGGAATTCTTTCAGTCATTTTAATCCCTGCATGTTCAGGTTTTAAGTAATCATCACAAATTTTTAAAACAAACTTGGTAGCTTTAAACCATTCTTCTCCAGTTCTCGGAATCCCTGTTGCTTTAGAAATGCTATCAGGTGAAATTGGGATATGAAGACAACCAACCTTTGTATATGTACCTCTGAAATTGACCACGAAATCTCTTGAAACTTGTTGATGATGACCTTGCAATTTCTAACAAAACTGAATGCACCCTGCCTTTGTAAATAACTCGGTGAAATATTGATCTTCCAAAACTAAATTTGGAGATGTAGGTTCATATCTAAACGGAAAACCTCCTTTATAAAGCTTCTTTGGTGTAGCCATTTCCTGTGTTATGCAGCGATGGCCTTCTTTATAACTTTACACCTGTTTAGGAAAATACCCTTGATGACAGAGAGCTATTATATTAGAAAAAAGACTAATATACCAAAAAGATTTATGTTGGGTAGTTAATTGACAGAGAGTTTCTTTGGTAGCAAAACATGAATGCAGAAAGACAGAGTGAAAAGCATGAGAGATGATTTGAAAATGGAATGAGAGGGTTTCTTACAAATAGTGGCCGAGTTTCAAAAAGGTATAACTTTTGAATGATGACTTTTTTCTGGCAGCAGGTCCTTGAAATCCTCAAACATTAACCATTCATTATTACTCTTTAAACCGTTATAGGCTGGCAAAGTTTTTCATAGCACATTTCATTTGAAAAGTGTCAGTTTTTCTACGGACCTACTAGGTGTTTCCGTAGCAAATTCGGTTAATTTCATGTTGAATTTGCTGCGGACTCAGACAATTTTTAACAAATGGCTAGATTTAGGACTTGTGGTCACTTCAAGGTATCTACATAGAACATACTCTTTCGATGTGACTTGTGTATAAATTATACAACTAATTCGTTATATCCAAGATTCTTCTGATCACGCACTATTTTAACTTCATGCACAATATAGAATATATTCCACCATTGATCATCACATGCGGAAATAAACACAATTACAATGCACACATGAAACCATAAAAATTCACACACATTAACACAGTTGTTTTAACGGGAAATCCTGATGCTGAAAACCCCAACTATCTGTATATAATATATTTCATAGAGATCATGTAACAATCATCATACAAAGCTTATCACAAGCTCTTAGTACAATCCAATCGCTACACACTAATCAGGTCTGATCTAGCACATCCATGCACCGATCTCTACCACCTGCTAGCTTGCCTCTACTGCGTAATCCCTGCTGAAGAATGGCTTTGAATGAACTTGAATCCACCTGGCTTGCACTGCGCAATCCTCATTGGCATCTCCAATCAATGTGTGGTGCAAAATCATGCAACACTATAGTCACAACTGATAGTCACACTTGCTCTTTCACCTACCTCTCCACTGGTCTCCATTGAACTGTCCATGCACTGTAGTTAATTGATGTATTCTTCAGTTGATTGATGAGTTAATATTTAGTGAATTAATTATTAATTAATTCACACCACTCTCACTCGTGTATCAATTAGTTAGACTAGATACAATTAGCTCAATATTTATGTCTGTGAGTCCATGACAACTCCTATACATACATTCTATTTGAAGTCCTCTTATGCTCATGCAACCTCAAAACCACTTCATTGCTGCTGTTCACCCTTTACTTACCAAGTACTCAAAATAAGATAATGTTTAAAATTAAATATTGATAGAGTAATAATATTAAAACATATCTATTTTTTAAATGAAATAAAAATAATTCTTATAATAATAAAATAGAGATATCTATTTTTTCCAACTTGACCAACCATCCAAAAATAGTATCCCGCAACTCATAGAATATGATCGACATGTCTAAAAATAGACTTTGCAACAAAAATCACCTATGTGGGCCCCACCTAGTTTAGGTGATTATTTTCCAACTAGGATCAAGGAATGATGTTTCAGGATGCCTCCTTCACTATTTCTTGTTGCAATATTCAACACTCCCTCTCAACAAGAAAGGACTGTCTTTGCATGCGACATGCAACTCCATGCATTCCCCCTGCAACCTTTGTAAGCGCCCTGCAACTCCATGCATCTGCTCTGCAACTCTTTTGAAATTGAAAGGCTCCAAACAACTCAATCAGTTTAATGCATCTATCATCAAAGTCTTTGATTTCTGCTTAGCTACTGCACATGTCTTCAAGAACCACTGCGTTGTTGATCTCTGCACCAATGCACTCTACACTTTCTGTCAACTCTGATCCACGCTCTAGTATCCGACATTGTCACTTTGAGAGTGCAAGATTCTGTGATCCATAACATTTTAAATTCTAAATCTTCCGGAAAATCACATGTGATTTTCCGGAAGATTTAGAATTTAAAATTGTCACTTTGATCTGCCTGCATCAATCTTACTGATCATGCTACTTCTGCTCTATGGGAACCTCATAGCCAGGTTCAATTCATGATATCCACACCATCTCCATGAATCCTGCCCAAAAATATCCTCTTGGGATTACTCATGCATGTCGCCCCACCTCTCACCTGGTGGTATAGTTGCATGCACTCCCTCTGCCCATCTGGCACAAAATTTCTCTGCATGAGTGGTTGCTTCCACTCCATGAACCTCCTCTTGTGGTTGATCCACATCCTGAGGCTCATCTTTAGGAACTAATAGTTCCTCATCTGCATGCAAGTGTAGCTCCCTCTCAAGCGACACCTTCATGGCTTTCTCCTCATGAAATTTGATATCCCGTCGCACAACATTCTTCCGAATATCTGGAAAATACACACGATAGTTGTGGGGTGTTTCTGTGTACCCCAAAAATATCCCAACCTTTGTGGTTGGCTCCAGCTTCTTCCTGGCATCCTTCGTCACATGAATGTAAACAGGTGAGCCAAAAATCTTCAAATGAGAAATATCAGGCTTCTTACCAGAAAATGCCTCTTCAGGTGTACTCATGCCAAGTATCCTATGAGGACAACGATTTTGCACATAAACCGCAGTGTTGCAAGATTCAGCCCACAAGTGTATGGGAAGGCCCTGATCATGCAACATTGCCCGTGCAGCACCCACGATCGTTCTGTTATTTTGCTCTGCGACCCCATTCTACTATGGGTTATGAGGCGCTATGAGCTCTCTTCGAATTCCTTCTGCGCTGCAAAAGTCCTTGAATTCGCCAGAGATGAATTCACCACCATTATCACTCCTAAGAGCCTTCACCTGCTTCCTTGACTCTTTCTCAACCAGTGCCTTAAACTCACAGAACTTTGAGAATCTCTCGCTCTTCTTCTGCATGAAGAAGATCCAACACTTACGAGAAAATTCATCAACAAAGATCACATAATACCTGTGCTTTGCTGTCGAAGCTACTGAGAAAGGTACACACACATCTGTGTGAATTCTCTCAAGGATCATCGTGGCGCAACCATCCTTCTCATGAAATGTGGCTTTCACAAATTTTCCCAAAGTACATCCCTTACACTGATCTGACTGCGCAAGTGTACCCTTGGGAAGCCCGATAGAAATCTGCTGCAAAATTTTCAAAGCGCCATGGTGAAGATGGCCCAATCTTTGGTGCCACAACTCGCCCTCATCCCGGCTCACCACTCCTTCTGCTTTGCCTACCATTTCTACCAACCATCTACCTACAATTGATAAAGGTTCTTAACTCGAACCCCTATCCTCCAGGTTTCACCAGTTGCCTTACTGTGCAGGAAAGCCTTTCCCTTGCTAAAGACAACATCATATCCCTTGTCTTCCAACATCGCCACAGAGATCAGATTCTTCTTAAATCCTGGAACATGCATGACATCCTTAAAGATGAAAGGTTTTCCAGTCTCCCTCTCAAAGGAAATGGTCCTGATACTAGTCACACTGTATCTACCATCATCACCCATCTCGATGTGCACTCCAAGATCTTTCTCATCCAGATCAGTAAACAAATCTTTGTCTCCGGTCATATGGAAAGACACACCACTGTCAATAAACCACACTGATCCCATCACACTTGAGACCAAGCATGTGATCAGTGAAAAATATAGCTCAAAATGCGAGGCTAAGGCCTCTCCAGCTGCAGATCCAGCAGCCTGCTTATTTTTCTTCTTCTGTGGACAATTAGTGGCGTAATGTCCATGTTGGTGACAGTGAAAGCACTTCACCTTGGACATGTCCTTCTTCTTGCCTTTCGCACCGGATTGAGAAGGATTTTTCTTTCCCTTCCCTTTCCTTGCTTTGGCAGAAAAAGCGCAATTTTCTTCATCTTCATTCTTCGATGAAGATCCATCCCTGGTACCCCGCCTTATCTCCTCCTGCATAAGATCCGACCAAAGTTGCTCCCATCCTGGTAGTTTCTCTCGACCATTGACAGAGTCCTCGTAGGAATGCCAACTCTTTGGAAGCCCAAGGAGAGCCAAGCTCACCAAGTCCTCTTCATCTACAGTAACCCCCACACTTCCTAGCTCATCCCTGCATTGGAAAAAATTTGTGAGGTACTTGGGTATACTGTCGCCTTTCTCCATTTTTATTTTCCTGACTTTGTCTTTAAGTGCCAACTTCCTCTGGTCACTTCTGCTTTGGAACAAGTCTGTCAAAGCTTTCCATATCAAGAATGGACTAGCTTTCACATGAAGGATGGACACTATGTGATCCTTCACACCTTCCAACAGAATTCTTCGACACTTTTCTGTCTTCTTTTTCCATGCGTCAAGTGTGGCAGCATCGTTAGAAGCAGGTTTTGGAATATCAATATATATGAACTCCTTCAACCCATTATCATCCAACACGGCCTCCATATTGTCCTTCCATGCAATATAATTTGAATTGCCCACAAGGGCATACTCCAATCACAATCCATTGAAAAATATTTCAATGAATTCTCAACTTCGACACCAAGAACACACTACTGAAAATTCTAATTCCACCAACACAAAACTCAATTGTTTCAATAATTGCAATTGCTCCAATGATCAACGCTCTGATACCATGTAGAAATTATATAACTAATGCATTATATCCAAGATTCTCCTGATCACACACTATTTTAATTTCATGCACAATACAAAATCTATTGCACCATTGATCATCACATGCGGAAATAAACACAATTACAATGCACACATGAAACCATAAAAATTCACACACATTAACACATTTGTTTTAACGGGAAAGACTAAAGCTGAAAACCCAAAATATTTGTATATAATATATGTCATAGAGATCATGTAACAATCATCATACAAAGCTTATCACAAGCTCTCATTACAATCTAATCGCTACACACTAATCAGGTCTGATCTAGCAAATCCATGCATCGATCTCTGCCACCTGCTAGCCTACCTCTACTGCGCAATCCCTGCTTAAGAATGGGTCTGAATGAACTTGAATCCACCTGGATTGCACTGCGCAATCCTGATTGGCATCTCCAATCAATGTGTGGTGCAAAATCATGCAACACTATAGTCACAACTGATAGTCACAGTTGCTCTTTCACCTACCTCTCCACTAGTCTCCATTGAATTGTCCATGCACTGTAGTTAACTGATGTATTCTTCAGTTGATTAATGAGTTAATATTTAGTGAATTAATTATTAATTAATTCACACCATTCTCACTAGTGTATCAATCATTTAGACTAGATACAACTAGCTCAACTGTGTCTAACTGAGTTAAACTGAACACAACTCCACCAACTACTTCTACAACTCCACCAAACTTTGTCACGTGAGTTCTAACTAAATTCCTCCATGCAATAGCTCCAGTAAACCCTCAAGAATAGTGTAATTCCTTCTGTCAGTTGTTGTGCCACATGTGCACTTAACTAAAGTGCTCCAATAGAATAAGATAATGTTTAGAGTCAAAATATTATTAAGAGCTAATAATATTCGACATATCTATTTTTAGACTGGCAATCTAAAAATAGATTCCGCCCAATATGTCTAAAAATAGAAGTCCATATATTTTTTCCAACTTGACCAACCATCCACAAATAGCATCCCGCAACTCATATAATATGATCGACATGTCTAAAAATAGACTTTGCGACAAAAATCACCTGTGTGGGCCCCACCTAGTTTAGGTGATTATTTTCCAACTAGGATCAAGGAATGATGTTGCCTCTTTCACTGTTTCTTGTTGCAATATTAAACAACTTGGAATCATTTCTAACACCTTATCCAAAGTTTAAAAACTTAAATTCACCATAAAATTTATCATTTTATGATATCTTGCAACCTAACCAATTTGAATGAGAATTTTGACTAATTTTCAAGTATGAAATTTTGAAAATTTAGGGTGTGATAACAGTAGTAATCTAAATTGTGGGTGTGACTTCTAAAATAAGATTAGGATCAAGGAAAAATGATGTTAGTCATTGATTAGCTTCTAATCTGGGTCGTTGAATGTCAACAAGAATATTCTTAAAGGAAGGTTGAGGTCCATTTGGAAATAAATCGAGAGTTGATCAATCAGATCGAGTTGTTGAAGCTAGAGTAGCACAGTGATTTCGTATTGATCATGTAGAGAGGGGCATATACAGTTTTTGGCCATGAGATATTCTCCGGAGCCAATAATACGCATCAAAGAGGAAGAGAGATACGTAAAGGAGGCATCACAGTTCCCAATGAGGGTGATGCAAGGCCATGAAGGCCACACACAGATCAGTGCAGTCCATTCCGAGCAGTAGTCCCGGATTTCATTGGGAGATCAAAGATCTAAGCTAGGAGCACTTATTCGAGGCTCCCGAGAGAAAATTAATCTAGCAGAGGATGTGATGTAGTCTCCCAGATCCAGAAGCAGCGCAGAGGGTGTTGGGAGGTCATTGTTTCAACTACCGAGTCAACCGGGACTTGCAGTGTAGAGTTAGGTAATCTCACTAATTTCTTCTGCTGAGTGATATTCTCTGTATTGGATTTCCAGAAAGGCATCCAGAGATTGTATTCATAAATAACTATTGCTTAATGATAAAACCCTCAGATTTGTTGCATCGGTTTTCCTGCATTGGGTTTTTTTGGGGATGTTTTTCCAAAACCAACGGTGTCGTGTGTAATATTTTTCTTTATTACTAAGTTCCTTGTTTCAGCATATTTAATAATTAAGTGAAAGTTGCAATAGTAATTTTCTTCAATATTTTCAGTAGAACACTATAAATAACTTGTCAGTTTAATAACAAGTAGGTGAAGTAATTTCAGTTGGCTGTAGTAGGATTCCAAACTTGGAATTTTCAAACCCATAAACTGAAAGGTTAGTAACATCCCTCGGAGACTACATATCACTCAGGAGCCAGAGAACCACCCCAAGTGATCAATTCCTGAGTTGGAACCCTTTTTCATTGACCTAGACCCATAAACTTACCATTGACACTTCATGCATGTGATTATGAGGCTATAATTTCACTAATAAGCTTGCTTCCATGCGGTTATAACCCAAAAAATCCAATTATGTGCCAACGGTTCCAAGATGTGAGCCACTTTTCAAGATAACCTCCAAACCACTACCCAAAACTGCCTATAACTTTTCAAAATAATTATTAAGATTATAACAATGTCAAACATTCAAACTTGAACAATATATTTACCTAGACATGCCTTGTACATTATATAAATTCTGTCAAGCATATGGTAAACATATAAGTTATAGGTCATGAATGCATATTTGATCATAAACTTCTGAACTTCATTTGAGAATCACCAAGAAGGTATAATGCCCTCTCAAGTATATGAAACAACACCTATTAGCCCATGCATTCATCAACCATTCATATGCTTATCAAATTATTAACAAGAGCCATAACTAGAGCACATCATAGAACCATGCATATAACCAACATATAACCAAAATATAAACCATGAAAAATCTGCCATAAAATCATCATAATAACAAGTACATGTGTTCGTAGCACATTAAGAAAATGGCTCATAATAACATATACAGAATCCAACCAAGTTAGGGACTTCCACATACCACCCGACCATAAATTGGGCTGAACCGAATATTTCTTTCATTCAATCACCCCCGTGCCATATTCCAAGCATGAATGTGGAATCTCATGGGATAAACCAAGACATAACCGAATAGGGACTCTAGAAGTTAAACCATCTCCACCCTCAAGCTATCATGATTTCACCTAATTCGGCCCCAAGATCACAAAACCAAACCAAGCTTGGATGCCTCCAAATGTATTCACCGATCCTTGAGGAATTTTCTTGTCTCCACACACCTATCAAGGGATTCCCAAAGAAAACCATCTCCACCCCAAAACCTTAGGATTTTCCTGAGACCACCTCACCTAGTTCTAAAACCTTCCAAAAATCTAATGCTCAACCAAGAATGAATCCATCACACCATGGATATCCAAGAAATGGTAAGGCAATATTGAAGCCATTGTCAATACGAGTAAAACCCATTCCCATGACAAGAAACATAACAATAAACCAATACATGCACCATGCATTTGAATACCAGCAAGGAAATCACACATGCAACTTTTTACTCCAAATATCTTCTTGTTGAAGTTGTTGATCCTTTTCCTTTGCTTGTCCTTTTCCTTCCTTTTGTTTTCCTTTGCTTGCTTGTCCAAGCATTCGTTCTCTATCCTTTGCTTGTCCTTTTCCTTCCTTTTGTTTTCCTTTGCTTGCTTGTCCAAGCATTCGTTCTCTATCCTTAGCTACACTTGCTCAAAATCTGGGCAAAAAGTTGTCAATTGTTTCTCGGGTGCCTTTTTATCATTGATGTCTCATTTTTCTTCATTTTCCCTCTAATTTCCCTTACATGCAAATTTGTGTCTCTTCACCTTCATTTTCTCTTATTTTCCTTATTTCTCATAATTAAATGTTAATTATTTTCTCTTTGTCTTTTTCTATGCATTTTCCAATTTCCATAGCCATTAATGAACCACAAGTAACCCCTAATGTGATTTTTTCCCCACCATTCAACTTGGAATATGTGTCCCATGACCTTGGTATTATTTTACTTACATAGAAACTTAACTCGGGGTTGTTACAATATATGAGTTATGTGTGTGTGTGTGACAAGATTCTTAACCATGGAGATTCAACGCCACTTTATCATGAAAAATTAACCTCCCAGCCCAAGTCCATCTTAACTCTGGATCTACCAAGCTCCGAAAGGGATCAAAGCACTTTTCACTCTAAAAGAGGTTTTCATATCAAGAGATTTGATCCCTCTCAACCCTTGGTAGATGCAGAGTTAAGATGGATCTAAGATGGTTTAATTTCCCGCTTTAAATATGATATATTCCATGTGAATACCATAGATCAATACCATGGGTTCTCAATACCATGGATTAATACCATGGGCCACTTTTATTTTATTTTTATTTTATTTTTATAGGGTTATTTTTATTTTGTTATTTTTATTTTTATTTACATTGCATTACATTAATGTTTTTATTAAATTTTATTTATTTATTTTGTGTAATTTGACTTAGTCAAAATGTTAAACATTACATTACAACATCTTTACCACCTCTTAGTGCAATAAGTAGACTTTGTTACGATATCATGGGCCAATACCATGGCTTACTAATACCACAAGCTTAGAAAATCATAACTCATGTTCATGTGATTTTTTTAAATTAACCAATTTAATTAAAGGACAAAATTGGGATAACTACTATGGAGATAAATCTCAATCTTTGATCTATGGATACTACTTAGATTATTCTAGCATATTCTATGGAAGTTCTATGAATAATACTAAGATTATTCTAGCATATTCTATGGAAGTTCAATCTGTACGATGACCCCAAATATGTCGATAGACATATATGTTTTGGAATAAGGCTTCGAGCCCCATTTTATATCAATAGACATATTTATTTTGGAATAAAGCTTCGAGAATTTTAATTTAATTATCAATAATTATTAGGTCGATGGTAGGAATTTAACCTGCATATAATATTTTAGAATATTCTTAGTAATATACACACATGAAAGACTGAGATTTATAATCAAAGTAGTTATGTCTCTTTTTCAATTTTAATTAAATTCATTAATTAACAAAATGTCATATGAACAAGTGTCACATGAAATGAGTTATGTTTTTTTTGTCATGTGGTGTCGATAAGCCATGGTATTGGCCCATAGTATTGCAACAAAGCCTAATTACAAAATAAGAATCTCCATGATAAAGTGGGGATGAATCTGGGATGAATCTCCATGGCTAAAAATCTTGTTACATGTTTTTAAAATGTATATATATTTAACTGAGGCTTAGTCAAACTTATAATGAAATGTCTTTTTTCACGGCATTTTTCTTGGTTAATTTGAACCAAAATCGGGTAGAGATTTTTAAAAACTCTAGTTTAAGTTGATTAATCTGTAAAATTCTAGTGCACTAGGGTTTTTCAATGTGTTGAATCCATTTATGCATGCAAAAATGTATTTTAAATAACAAAAAATCACATTCTTGCTTTAAAAAGACTATTTCTAAAAACTCTAGTTAAAGTTGATTAATCTGTAAAATTCTAGTGCCCTAGGAACTATTTCGTCCATAAGTTAGACTAAGTCTTTAACTTATATATTAATTTTTTTATCATTATTAACAATTATTTTTATTATTTTAAATAAAGTTATAATATAGCTAATCTGTATGACATTTTTTAGGAACTTAATATATAATAATGAAGTAATTGTTTCGATGCTTATTATAGATTGATGCTTACACACATTTACCAACCATTTAATGTATATGACTACCCTAGTAATTATTAATAATTAAATTAAAAATCTGGAAGACCTATTCCAAAATAGACAATCCTATGACCATAATTATAAATTTATTATTATTATTATTATTTAAATAATATATGAGTTAAATAATAACTTCACAATAAAAATATTTTTCTTCTATAATATATTTTAATTTTATTTTATAAATTTTTTAAATAAATTCAAAAGCGAAAAGGGTATAACTACTTTTGAGATAAATCTAAAATCTCTATCTTCGTTATACTAAAAATATTTCATAGATATTCTAAAAAGGTTAAATTCCTTTCATCTGCCCATTAATTATTGGGCGAGAAACATTCTCTAACTCAAAATGGTAAAGATGTTGTAATGTTTAACATTTTCACTAGGTAAAAATAAAATTAAAATTAAAATTAAATAATTAATAATTATACTTATAATTATAATTATGAATAAAACAGTGTGACAAAATCAAACTACATAAAACTAAAATTTAAAATAAAATAAAATAAAAAACATAAAATTATTAATTATATTTATAATTGATCATAATTAATATTAAACTATCCTAGATGCATGGTAATTCTAGATCTACCAAGCCTCAAGGGGGATCAATTTTCTTGAGATGTGAACTTATTTTAGAGTGAAAATATATTTGATTCCTCTATTAAATTATTGATAAACTCGGATGGGTGTCAATCCAAAATAAACATCAAAAAATTTACTTCATACTAAATCTCACATTGCCAAAAAAAAAAAGCTCTGTGTTGTGCCCTGGCCATCGCTGAGAAAATGCAGCGTTGTTACAAGATCCACAGCTTGCATGGCTATCCCGGAGACAGGTTCAGGGCTGCCTTCACCATCTGCAATAGCTGCAAACTCAAATAATAATCAACCGGAAGAAGAATCTGTGGTATTCGCCTCTTTAATCAGTTCTATGGGGCCCCAACGAACCAAACCAGCAGCTACAAAATTTGTAAAAAAACTGGAATCAATACCACAAATATCTCTACCTCCATTTGTGCCATGGAAAGTCCTAATATCTCTTGCGGAAAAAGGACTCGTGGGCCAATTCACAGGACTGTGGCCTTCACCCAAAACAGTGCAAAAATGGGTGGAGAGGAACTGGAACAAGTTTACACAAGGAAAAACCGCCATTCGCTTTTGTGGCAGAGGATACTACACATTTCACTTTGAGACCAAAAATGACTGAGATCTCATATTCCGAAGCGGGCCTCACTTTATGGACATAAGGGGCTTGTATCTTAACTGATGGACTCCGGACTTCGATCCAGAACTAGATGTTCCCAACGTTGTACCAGTGTGGGTTAGACTATCGCATCTCCCTCTCCACTTTTGGAGTGATGACTCGATTCGAGCAATCAGAAACGGAGTGGGAAAATACATTGACAGAAGTGAACCCAAAGACAACATGCAGGCATGCGCAAGAATCTTTGTTGAGGTGGATCTAGGAAAGGGCCTCCCGGAAGCTGTCAAGATCAAGGTGGACAACTGGATCCACATTCAGGAGCTGGACTACAAGAAAATCCCCTTCAAATGTAAGGTATTTCATGAATATGGTCATTTCGCCAATAGATGTAGTAAAAGAGACGAACCTGAAAAAAAAAACATAGAAGAAACCTCAGATCCAAAATGGGAACAAGTAAAAAAGAAGAAGACAGCTTCAAAACTTGTTTCAAGCCCTCATCCTCCACCACCACCAGGATCTCCTCCCCATTCTCAAACAGCATCCCTTTTGGGAACAAACCCTTTTGACATCCTCTCATCTATCGTCATTCCTTCAGAACCGCTCACCTCTTCCTCCCCCAAAACCTCTCTCCTCTCATCCCCTATCCCCACCCCCCAGGCTCTCCTCTTCATACGGACAAACCCCTCCCTCAAAACCTGAATCGAATCCTAACAAGAAACCAAACAAAATAAAACCCTCAAAATACCAAGAACACAAAGAAATTCGGAAGGAAATCAAACAAAGAAATAAGGAATGAAGAAGCAGCAAAAGATATTTCACTGGGAACACAACAAGGGCTGGAGTACTTTCTAGAAAAAGGACCAAAGAGTAAAGAAAAAGTACAGCAAGCAAACAAAGGGAATGGCCCTACATCTACCCACAACAGTAAATAATGATAGTTTTCTCTTGGAATTGTAGAGGGTTGGGTCACCCCTCCAAAATAAACTTTTTAAAAGACCTGATCAAAAGTGAAAATCCTAACATCCTCTTAATTCAAGAGACAAAGCTACACAGTCAAGAAATTGAAACAATAATAGAAAAATCTAGAATTTAGGAAGGAAAATAAATATCTTCTATTGGAGCTTCAACAGGGATAAGCACTATATGGAAGAAAGGGAAATGGAAACTGTATCAACACACAAAAAATAACACTGGATAAACACTAATCTGGAGAATGTTGAAACTGGCGAGAAAGCTAGCATTTACAACATATATTCCCCCAATAACTATAAGGATAAGGAAATTCGTTGGAAAACCTTAAAAGAAACATTGGGGATGACCATGAAGATAACCTTATTGTTGGGGGAGACCTAAATCTAATTCTCAAAGCTGAAGAAAAAAGAGGAGGGAACTACTTGCCAAATCCAAGCAGAGAAACTCTAGAAGAGATAATGGAACAAAGAAACCTTCTAGATATCCCTCCAAAAAAATGGAAATACACCTGGGAGAGTAGAAGAATAGGAAAGGAAAACATCAAGGAAAGGTTAGATCGGATTCTCATCCGAGATAAGATGATAGTCAACTACATTAGAGCGGCCTCCAGAATTATCTCCTCAGCAGCATCTCATCATAAACCAGTACTATTGGAGCTGGGTATGGCTGAAAATTATGGACCATTGCCTTTTAGATATAACCAGCTTTGGGGCAGCAATAAAGAATCACATAAAGAAGTGGAAAAAGTATGGGGAAAAAACATCAGTGGATCCCCCACTTACATATGGGAAACAAAAATGAAAGCAACAAAAACAAACCTGAAATATTGGGCAAAAAATAGATACAAAGAACCTCACAAAGAGAGAGAGGATATAAAAAAGGAGCTAAAGCAAATTCAAGAGGAACTAGAAAGCAGTGATAGCACCATAGAGAAGCAAGCACGAGAAAAATAATTACAATGGAAAATCTACAGAAACAATAGACAAGAAGAAGAAACCTGGAGGCTCAAATCCAAACAAATATGGATGCAAACTGGAGACAAGAACACCTCTTTTTTCCACAATTCAGCAAAAACTAGAATTATAAAGAAAAATATTGAAAAATAAAAGAAGAGAGGGAAAAGAGCTAAAAGGACAAGAAGAAATAAAAAATGAGGCCTTCAAACACTACAAAAATATCCTCACAGCTCCAGAAGCCAGTGAAACCCTGAAGAGTTCCTGAGACACATCCCAAGAATTATTGACAACAGCAGCAATATCTCGCTCACAAAGGAAGTAACAGAAGAAGAAGTAAAAGAATCTGTCTGGGCCTTACAACCAGATAAGGCCCCAGGACCAGATGGTTTTCCCATAGCTTTCTACAGAACCTTTTGGAATATCATCAAAAAGGATCTGCTGAAAATGATAAGATATGTAATGAGAAAAAGAAAGATTGGAGGGTACACCAACTCAACCTTTTTGGCCTTAATTCCAAAAGATCCCCATCCATCCACTCTCAACCGCTTCAGGCCCATATCCCTTTGCAACAACTCTTACAAAATTATCTCCAAGATCATAGCTGGCAAGATGAAACCCCTCCTTCCCTCCCTAATCACTGAAAATCAAGGAGGTTTTGTTCCCAATAGGCAGATTGTGGACAATATCATCTTAGTTCAAGAAACCATTCATACTAGCCTCACCAATAACGAAAAAGGCTTCATACTAAAAATGGACATGGAAAATGCCTTTGATAGAGTAAACCTCTCCTTTCTGGAAAATGTTTTAAAAGCCTTTCGTTTCTCAGCTGAATTTGTGGAATTAATACAAGCCTGCACAGTGGGCCCTTGGATAGCTCCTCTAATCAATGGCAAGCCATGTAATTTCTTTCAAAGCTCAAGGCGACTAAGACAGGGATGCCCCCTGTCTCCTTTCCTCTATATCATAATGGTAGACTCCCTAAGTAGAAATCTGGAAAATTGCAAAAGAAACTCCACCTTAACTGGCCTCTCTATAAGCAAAGGAACCAAAAGAATAAATCATTCTCTATTTTTTGACGACACCCTTCTCTTGGGTGGAGCCTCCTGTATAGTGGCAAGAAGATTCAAAGCTATCCTAGATAGCTTCATGGAGATCTCAGGAGGTATGATCAACAATGATAAAATTTGTTTATACAGTTGGAACACTCCCATAAGGACCCTGCAGAAAATGTCACAAATTCTGAATATTCCTTTCCAAAACAGCTGCATTCATCTGATTTTACAAAGGTCTTGGTTTGGGTTTAAAAACTTTTCTTCAAAGTTTGGATTTAAGAGCATTTCTTGGAATCAGACTGATTTTGCAAAGAATTATTTTGGGTTTAAAGAATTTTCTTGGAGGACATTTCTTGGAGGCGCCCTGATTTTGCAAAAAATTGTTTTGGACTTAAGAAATTTTCTTGGACGTACATTCAAAGGACATTTCTTGGAGATATGTACGTGTTTTGAGTTGAAGTAAATCTTTTGAGCTTTGTTTCATTTTTATAAGACATTTTTCTTTCGAACTTTTTAAAGTAAGTGTTTTGGATTGGAGTTTGTATTTTTTGCAAAAAATTTAAAATGAATTTTTTTAAATTAAATCTTTTGTGATGTTTTTTCTAATTGAGTTATTGTCTAATTTTTTGAAGGAAATTTTTTGAACTTCATACCCTATTATCATGGGAAATCGAAGGACTTGTGTGAGAAAATATGATCGAAAAGGATACCCTGAGGAACGTAGAGAAGAGACGAGACAATCTCGCAAAAGAAAGTTAGAAGCCCTCTCAAATATTGAAGAGGAAAATCAACCTCAATCATAAATTGAAGCAGGTATGTAAATGTAAATATTATGATTTATTGATATATTTAAAATTTTCCTAATGTAAAATGTGAAGCTTAATTTTTATTTGATGAACTAATTTGAAAAATATTTTGTTTAATGTAAACATACAAAGATATTCCTCAAAACATTGATGATGAGATACAAAATTTTGAAAGAGAAAGTGAAAGAGATATTGAACCAATGATTGAAGATGGTGAAAATATTGAAAGAAATCCAAATAAAGAAATTGAATCACAAGGTATATATATATATATATATATATTAAAGACATGCACATATTATTGAAATTATAGATATATTTATTAATTTAGTTATTTATTGAATATGTACTATTTTTTCGAATATGTACAGATGAAATCACTATCGATAATGAGATGTTATAAAATGTTGACACTCACACGTATGGAGATAAAAAACCTGACCATGCTATACGATATTGTGTTAACTGCATTTTTGAAAAGTATTTCTTAAATGAGCGAGTGACAGTTCAGGCTCAAATGTTGAAATTTCTCCTATCATTAAGGAAATTAAAAGAAGCTACAACACTACTGGGTATTCGAAAATCAACCAAAGATAAAAAAAAATGAAGGAAGATGTGATAAAAAATATGAGTAGTGCTATAAATTCAATTAAGAGATCTAGAGAGAAAGATGTTTCAATTGTACGTAGAGGAATACATATGGCAATGGTTTCATCAAGTACTCAAGAGAATCGTTTGGTAACATCTATGGCACGAGCACTAGGAACCTCATGAAAAACTTTGCACAAACATTGGAAATTTCGGCTGCAAATAGATGTAAATGATGAACTCGCTTGTTGGAGAGCTATTTGTAGGCAACCATACAAAGATAGACTTGGAGAAAATGTTAAAAAAATAATATATGAATATTGGAAGAACAATTTGTGTGTTTCACCAACTGCAAGGCATGTGATGCGAAGAAGAATAGCACGAAATCAGTACGAAGAACATGAAAAATATTTCTTGGAAACCACTCAGATAGAGTTATTCAACAAGTTCAAAGAAGAGAAACGTCAAATTCATGTTTCACTCAGTGCTTTTGTTCAACAAAAACCATGGTATGTAAAACCTATCACCGTACGTGACACTTGTTGTTTCCGTTATCATGTGGAATTTGAGTTATATTATGACACATTCCTTGATTTCGGTAGAACATTATGGAATGATTCACCTCCTCCTTCCACTATCCGTGAATTCATATCTCAAATTCTATGTGAAAGAGAAAGCGATGAACTATTTTACAAAAAGAAATGTGTTGGTGGTAAAAAATACGATGATTGTGGAAATTTGACTAAATTTCAAAACAAATATCATATTGATATAAATGATCAATCATTTTCCAACATGAAAGTGAAATGGAAGAGATATGAATATATCGATACATCGATTCAAGGTGAAAATAGTGTTAAAAGAATTGAATTACTAGAAGATGAAATTTTTCTGATAGACTTTTTGAGAAAGTTTGAGGTAGAAATTTACAAATACACCAAGCATTCCCATAGAGCTCGATGGCAAGACTTGAAATTCAAAAAATCTCGTGAAGTTTTTCCACCAGGGACCATTTTTTCAGTGATTGATTTTGCAGAAAACTACACATTTGTTCCACAAAAAGAAATTCAGAGTGAATACTATCATTTTGACCAAGTCTCCATGCTCGTCCATATTCTATATAGACACGCTGAACAAAATGTCGATCATATAGAAAGCACGAGTGAAAATCGACATATCATTAAAGAATATCACTTTTATATCAGTGACGATCGTACACATGATACATGTTTTGTACAACATTGTTTTGGAAAAATTTATGATTCCTTGAAAAATCGTGGAATAAAATTCAATGAACATTGGATATGGTCAGACAGATGCGCAAGTCAATTCAAATCTGCACGATCATTCTTTTGGTTGTGTTGTCTTCATAAGAAAACCTGCATTAAACATTGTTGGAATTTCTTTAATACTGGCCATGGAAAAGGAGAACATGACAGTGCAAGAGCATGCATAAAACGAGCACTTCTAATATATCAAATGTACCCCTCTTCAATCCGACTTGTGAATGCTAAAGAAGTTGTTCAATGGTGCATCGCTGCTCTAAGCCATGAGACTAACCCATCAAGGGAAGTGCGAAGGTACATTCAATTTAATTTATATTGGAAATCTAATTTTAAACATTGTACATTTATCATGCAATGATTATCTTTGATTGTATTTTGATATCATATTTACAAATTCTTCTTCTAATTTTCCATATAAAGGTTTTTCTAGCATATTGGGATCGAAGACATAGATAGATCAATTGGAAGTGACGTTGAAACAATAAAAGGGACTCGAAAATTGCATTCAATTCAAACAAAGTCGTCCATAAATGTGTTTGCATTGGATAAAAGAAAATATTCTTGTTTTTGTGATGTTTGCATAGACAACACAAAATCCAATGACGTTTGTGAAAACAAAATGTATGTGAATGATTGGAAACATACAGAGCTAAATACAAAGGGAAAAATGTCTGTTGCAATGTTTGAAGAAATGCAATCAAAGGAAACTACAATATCATCCGATGGTGATCGAGTTTCTGATCTTGTTAGAGAATGTAACATGTGAATTACTTTCTAATGATTTAAAGATTTAGAAATAAATTTAAAATTGTATAATTATGTTAAGTTTATTTTATTGTGCAGGAGATGTTTTTGCTGTAATTACACCTATTGACAATGATGAAAATGTGAAGTATTATTTGATGCGTTGCACTGAACGAAAAATGAAATTATTACAAAACTATAATGATCACGGATTTCAATATGACAGAGGGTCTATTATACTGAAAGGTTATTTTTTCAGACAAACTCATCAAAGTGGAGACTTTTTTTACTTTGAAGACTATGAACCTGATTCCATAAGTTGTCAATATAGTCACTTGGTGTGTGCAACACGCATAAATTTGATAGAAGTTCAATCAAAGAAAAAATCGAAAATTAAGAGATGGAAAATGTCAAAATCCGATCATGAACGGATTATTGAAGATGGAATTCCATTAGAATTTTTTTGAGTGAATTGTCCAACAATTTATTCTCTTTGTATTAAATATGTTTTATAACTTCCAGTACTCAACTAAAAATTGAGTTGCTTATGTTATTTGGGCAAGTGTTTGCACATGTACAAATTGTTTTGGTACAAGCACGTGCTCTAGTATCAACTGAAAGTAGCTTTTCTATACATGTGCATTAATGAAAAATGTTATATGTATTGGATATATATATATGTTCTAGAATGAAATTAATTGATCTAGTTTTACTATGTGCATTGATCAAAAACTAGTTGGATTTTCTGGTAAAAAGTATGGACACAATGTAAATAAATCATCTACAGTATAGTTTTGCACAAAAATTCCTTTCACACAAGAGACTCGGAGCACTTCTCCGACTTTTGGTGGGATTTGACCCACATCTCTATTCCTGATTGGAAATCTAGTACAAAATTTGTTTGTCCAATGGTCGGATATGTTCAATGTGCATTGATGAAAAATGTTACTTGTATTGGATAGATATGTTCTAGAATGCAATTAATTTTTCCAAGTAGTTTTTCTATGTGCATTGATGAAAAACTAGTTGGATTTTCTGGTAAAAAGTTTCCACAATGTAAATAAATCTACAAGGCTACCTATTTGAGTGCATTAACGACATTGACCCAAATTCAACAAACATATATATGTACTAGACTTATATTTCCAATCAAAATTAAAGGGATAATTTGTACATATATCTACTTCTTTAAACTCTTTTTTCAATTAGAGCTCAATTGATACATGGTTAGTTGCATTGAAAAGCTATGTTCTTCCTATTGGAATTTTTTTCATTCAAACAAGACTACATGTAGAGATCAAAAGCAATCTTAAAATTCCAAATGTACTTCACCCATCCAAAAGGGATTTTTGCAACATTACTTGACATGCCATGCCAATTATAGTGAACAACTATCCAATAGAAACATTTAACATTATATACCACATGTGCCAAATGTAGATTGAAACCATCCAAAACTTTAAAATTTTAAAAACTTTTGATAATATATCATGCAACATTAAAACATTAAATATCACATGCGAAATGTAGATTGAAACCATTCAAAACTTGAGTTTAAAAAACTTTTTGATTATATATATCGTGCAACGTTACTTCACATGCCATGCCAATTATAGTTCAACTAGATCCAATAGAAACATTTAACATTATATACCACATGTGCCAAATGTAGATTGAAACCATCCAAAACTTTAAGTTTTAAAAACCTTTTGCTTATATATCGTGCAACATTAAAACATTAAACATTTAAAGTTCATTAAATATCACATGCAAAATGTAGATTGAAACCATCCAAAACTTGAGTTTTAAAAACTTCACATGCCATGCCAATTATAATTCAACTATCCAATAAAAACATTTAACATTAAATATCACATGCCAAATGTAGATTGAAACCATCCAAAACTTTTAACTTTTAATTTAACAAAAACATATAGATTACAACATTACTTCACATGCCAAATGTACTCCAAGCATTCAAAACTTAAATTTTAAAAACAAAACAAACTATAACACATGTCATTACATAACATGCCAAATGTAGTTCAGATGACAACATTAATTTATAGATGACAACATTACTTCACATTCACATGCCAAAATTACTAAAACCATCCAAAAATTAAATAAAACAAATTATATTAACAATGTAATAAAATATGTCCAAAAATTGTAGATCTCACAAGTATCAAACTGTATCAAGTCTAACAAATTTTAAGACCATCTAAATCTTGAAATCAAATCTACAAATCATGTCCATCAAATAGATACGGATCTAGCGTCTTTCCTATCAAGGTCTCAATTCGCGCCCTATCATATGAAGCATCATGGGAAACCTACATACACAATGCACATGTACTTGAACATTAAAATTTTATGTTTTAAAAATGAATGAGAATATATATATCTAGAACTTCATGTAAAAAACAAAATATAACAAAAAAATCATGCAATACCTCATGAGGTTCCCTCTCCATTTGATGAACAAGTTCTGCCCCCATAGGAACATCTGCAGCGGTAAACTGTACAATATACATGTACAGTTATATATATATATATATATATATATATATATATTAAAAACTTTCAAATGAAAATGCACATGTACATATATAAACTTATTTTCAATAATATTAAAAAAAGGAACTAAAGACAACTTGTTCAAATGTTGTGGATGTTCCTATCTCCGTCGCTAGAGTCCGCGGATTAAAGAAATATTCTATAGGAACCTAAATTCAAAAAAATTTAAATAACTCAAAATATAGATCTCTCTCTCTCTCTCTCTCTCTCTCTCTCTCTCTATATATATATATATATATCTCAATTTTTAATGGAACTTTTTGAGGTAGAATATATATATATATATAACTTTTAAACATAAATTTTAAACTTGTGAAAAAATGTCCATACTTGTGGCTCATCTCCCAAGGAAGTAGAAGGTACATCTCCCAAGGAAGAAGAAGGTACCACCATCCCAAAAACATTGGACGGAATCGGTATCTGTTAAAAAATTTTATCAAATTATATATATACATACATGTACATGTGTGCACAATTATTTATTTTAAAGTCACTTAAAAAACACTAACATTTGCCTACATATCTTGATGGTCAAACCCATCTACATTGTTTGAACCAGAGGTCCTGAACGTGATATTAACATTTTCGTCACGCATCATGTGTGAGAACTACAAATGGTGTTTTAACATATAATCATACATTTTTGTTAGATTAATGTACATACAAATAATTGTATACATGTACATACACATGTATTTATTACAAATTGTACACATGTATATGTATGTTAAAATAATTTCAAACCCTAAGGTCACTAACACATACCGTTCTGGTGCCCTCTTCCTCATGAAAAATTAGCTCTTGCAAACCATTGCGACAATTTTTTGTATATGTTCGGAGGTCTTCAACATTCATGTTGTCAATCTCCTCATCTGTACAATACACAAAATTGGCACATGCATTTTCACGTGCTCTTTGTCGATTTAAACAAACATTGACTCCACCCAATCCGCTATAAACATTGTCAATCATAACATCCCTTGCTTCTCGACTTATTTGAGAAGTTGCATCCATCTCTGACCGCAGAGTTTCGACCCAAAACAGTCGACTCACCAATGGCAGCTTAGGGCAAGGCAACTCCACATCTCACTTAGTGCCCTTACAGTCATATAATCGACCTTTCCCCGGGCCAAAAAATTCTAACGGAAGGTCATTGTAGTTGGGTTTCATACCCAAAAAAAATTCTGGATAAAAAATTTGTGCAAAATAAACAGGAACCTCATCGTTCCATGGGAGCCTTCCATAGGCTGCAAGGTGCCTATCATACAAATAACGAGCTATGTCTGGGTGCTTGAAATACTGCACCTTCAACATTTTTCTTTTTGGCCCTTCCTTGTAATTAAACATTGACTTGGGCACTTCTTTTGTAAATTTTTGTTTTACATCCTCCCATTTATCTAGACCCATTACTGTTTCTTTTCTCTTTCTCATTATTTCTACAAATGTATCAGTCGTTGGCCCAATATTTTTGTACACATTTACAATTTTTCCCAATGAATGTGTAACTATTTCAAGGCTTTGTCGACTCTCAGCAAGTAGAGACAAAGCCATGAGATCTCTTTGCAATTTTGCATAAATTCTTTCACACCTTTGTAAGGTGCATTGTGCCATGTTGGTTTCCCATGGTATATCAGTAATCTCGTTCGGATAAATTGTGCTGGGTAGACAACCTTCTTCTTGAATGTAGTGGGCTGCCCTGCATCTATTTCGACCACTAGTTCGAACATTTTCGGCCTCTGCATCAATATATATAAAATTTCGTATATTATAAAAAACACATGTAAAAAAAGTTGTACAAATTTAATGAAAAAAATATTGAAATTGATGGCAACCTTGACGTTGTTGGTTAGCATCTTCTCCAACATGACCCTGCTGAGAACCAGACCCAGAATGACCCTGCTGAGAACCAGACCCAAAATGACCCTGCTGAGAACCGGCAGCCGTTGATTGGCCTTCGGGGGAATAAATATAACCCCCTTCACACAACCTGCTACCACTCATTGATGGCCCTCTAGGTGGATTTGAACCACCACCAACCTCTCGAGATGAGGGAGAAGCTTCATAAACAAATACGAATTTATATTCAATTAAAAATACATTCATGTGTACATATAAATACATATACATATTCATTGATTAAATTGCGTGAACCATACCACGACTGATTGAACCATGGGCATGCTCCATGGATGGAGTAGAAACCCTTCTCCTCTTACCTCCTAAAAATTAAAAAATGAAACTTATTAACAACTAATTTAACTCACAAAGTTAATAAAAAATCAATTCCATATGTACACACATGTATGGAGATTTAAGATTATATTTAAATACCGTGAACATCCCCCGATCCCTCAACCTCCATATGGGATTCGGCTGATCTTCATCATTCATCCTCCATGATATATATCTATTGGTCGAAATTTACACAAAATAGATTTCAGAAAATCAATTTGTAATTTAGTGTACACAAATTATGTAGAACACAACTTTCAAAGCAATAATTGATGTGTGAAACTCAATTTAATCGAAAAAGAAATTATAAAAATGATAAGTTCACCAAATTGCGCTTTACATGGTGGAAGCACACTTGGTATAAAATTTACCACTTATACACTTTAGTTTGTGGGAGAAATTACACATGTACATAGTTTACCTTCAAGTTGTTGTGTTTTATGGATATTAAAATGAAGAACTTCTATTTAGATCCATTCCAGAGATTAACTGTAGGGGCATTTACTAGATATGTCACCTTTCATAAAAGATGAGATCCAGAGGCTACCTGGCCCTTTACAGACTCTGCCTATAGAACTTGTAGAAGTAAACACTAGAGGCATTAACAATATCAAAAAACGTTTTCATGCTCAGACATGGGAATGTGTCTCTTTCCCTACGCAAAAAAATAGTTCAAGGTAGTTAATATTCATAGACACATCATCAAGCAGGTCAATGTGATCATCCCCAACTTACTTTTCATGAAATTAGGCTTGGAATCTTCTACAACCTGGTGGATGGAGTTGAATGGGAACTAGGTCAAGGCCTTTACAAAATACATGCTAGTGAATAACACTTACTAGGTTATGCCAAAAAATAAAGTGGAAGAAATGTTTTCTCCTCGAGGTTATCCAATTGGGTGTGTAATACCAACTTCACCCATTTCCTAACAAGTTTCTCTCTTAGGTTACAAAGTGTCTTCACCTTATTAGTTATATATTTTTCAATTTCCCGTGGATTCCTTGAATTTTTTCTCCTACCATCTCCCTCTCTCACTCCCCAAATTATTGTCATAAAACATGCCCCATTGAGGATCTGGAGCAACGTTTGCACCATACTTAGAACTGTCATTGCTACTAATTGAAATTGGAGTGTCATGTATACTAGATTTCTTGCTTAAGTGGCTCTTACTTAGACAATATCTTGACATGAGTTTGACATGATGGTCATATGAGGCTGGAAGCTACTTGGTGTAATTTTCCTTAAATCTTGAAAAAAACAGAGAAAAAATGTCATTTTCGATCATTTTTTATTAAAGCTTATGCATACAGCAGATGTTATCACAATTGAAACACAATCATGTTCCATGAGCATGAATTATGAATGTTTCAAGCCAAATTGCAAGGAAATTTGCATTCATTTTAGGCAAAAGAAGGCTATGACATTAAGGTCCATGCTAGAAAAAATTATTCAAATAAGGTTGTTGAGTCTTGATACTTACCATGTGTTTCAAAGCCATAACGAAGGTTGGCTTTGAGAGTGTCCTCCCAAAGCCCTGTCTTGAGATGAAATTTAATTCAATGTCTCTTAGAGTTGCAAGGTGGAATTGATAGAACAATTTGATTTCTTTACCATATATGGATATCTCCTTTCATCTATACCTTTCTCTACCATATTATTTCCAAGTGGAATCGGAATTTTCACATTTTGAATGCCATTACCATGTAGTTTGGTAGTCTGCTAGCTAGACCTATCACAAGTAAGGTTGGCATACCAAACTATTTCTCTTGCTCAACTCAGTGACCATGACTCTCTTCTCACACTGCTTACCATAAGATCTTCAATTGTACATGTCACGCAAAGTTGGGGGTTCTAGGCCTACACCTATTAGGTAAAGTTGTATTTTATGGCATTGTGGTCCTTAAATTTGGAGGTGAAAAAGTAGGCATTAAATATGGATGAAAATGATTTGTTTTAACTTTGATAGAATTTCCTTGTGGAATTACTGAATTTCTCGACGACATCATGCTAGCTTTGCTCAGAGAAGAAGGTTTTGGAGGAGAAATTGAATTCTTTTGACTTATTTTTGGCATTGAAGTTTGAAATAGTAGTTTTGATGACTCCATTGATGACCTTGCTGAGGAATTTGATGCACACAATATTGACTTTGAAGATGGTTTAGAATACGTTGAAGAAGTTGTATATTTTGGTGTTGTCACTGAATGTTTCTTTGTTGTTGGACTTGATCAAGACACAATTTAACTTTATGAGCAGATTGAAGACCTTGAAGAGGTTTTAGATTTTGTTGTTCTCACTGAAGGTTTTTGTTTGGTTTTGTTTCTTAAACCATCATTTCCATAGGACATTTTTGGTGAATAGATTCTTTACCTTGATGAGAGGATATGATACCTTGAAGAGGCTACATCTTTTGGTGACGTCACTAATTGTTTCTCTATTATTGTGTTTGTTAAACTTTTTTATCCCAGAGGAGGGTGTTATCCAATGTGAATTTGAAACCCCCCTCACATTTTTCAATGAAGGTTCTATCTGAATGTTAGGGAGCTACACAAATTATAGAAATTCAATATGATGTGCCAAAAACTTTACAGACATCCCAAAAACAGAAACCACCTATTATATGTCAATTAAATCTACATGGAACCAACAAGTAATATGGTAAAATATAGAATTATGAATCCCTTCAATTAGTAAAAAAAAATATGAAGAAAGCACCCAGAGACTAGAAATAACAATATAGTAGAGAAAAAGAATAGTATCTCAGCAGCTATAATTGCAAGTCATAAATTAATATCATATATTCCAATTTCAGCACTAAAAGCAAACTCAAAATAACATAAAAGCAGAGACAACATTGTTTTACATGTAAGTAAACATTGTTAATGGAAATATGCAACATGGATTGGCATAATCATGCCTTTATCAATGAAATTTCATCAGACCATTGAACAATTGTGCGCTTACAATATTTAAATAAGTTAAAGGAAAAAATTGACCTATATTGTACAGTTTATGGGACAGAAATCAATATGTAGAAATATTCACTTGGTTTTTATAATTGGATAGAGGAATGACTTAAAATGACCTTGTATGTCTTCTCATTTTAGAGCTCAAATTTTTAGGAAGGATTTAAGTATCCACATTTCAAGAGTCACTAGAAGAGGTTGATAAAGAATATAGGAAGACAAAAAACTAACCAATGGTGTAATAAATGGATTTCTTGGGAGGTAGATTGGCATATGGACTTTTGGTAGCTAGAACTTTTCCAAATAAGTGAATGTATTTGAAAACCGAACCTCTATTTTATTTTGGTTTAGACAAGGTCTAGAATTTGAAAAGTGAATTCCCTCTTTATTCCTCTTACATGTCCAATGATCGGAATCTGGATTGAGGGAAAAAAAATTCCAAAATAAAAATTTTTCATTTTATTTGTTGTACACATGAGTTTTTAAAAGATAATTAACTCATAAATTTCTCACAAAATACACTTAAAGCTTGACACATAAACCCCTTCCCAATTGGCTAACTTTAGACGATCCTAAACACATTTTTATTTAACTGATGAGGGAGATGGCCCAACAAAACTAGTTTGTCCATATTCAAATCAAGTTGGTATCAAAGTACAATTTAGCTCATTTTAGTCAAGGTTAGTTAGAAGAATTAGCTATTGGTTTCTGTCTTCAATTTCCTCTCAAAATGAATGTGTACGTGCTTTTGAGAGACATACTAGAGGAATAAGGTCCAAATTTTTGATGAAAATGTGCTATGAAAGTAAAGGGTTAAAGGCAAACATGTACAAGGCATAGTTAATACAAGGCATAGTTGAGCCAAATGTTGTTGAGGAAGGGCCTAATTATTTGGGTCTTGGTTATGGAAAACATGATGGAGAATGCTCCAAAGCCAAGGAGGCACATGAAGCTGTTCCAAGAAGGAATTTAATTTCGTGTTCATTACCTCAAGCTTGTGAAGTTTGTTTTCATGATGAATGGAAAATTTTGACACCCACTTTGCAAGAAGATGTTAATAATCATGTAGCTAATGAGAATGTAAAAGAAGAGGATGTTGAAAGCTCTAGAGTCATTGAATTCATTGCTAGTATTCAGAGGAGAGCCACTACCTCATCAAATTCACCTCCTCAAGAAGGCGACAAAGGTGAATGTTCAAGGTATAAATTTGCCTTTAATCAAATTGCTTTTGATTATGATAAACATGGTAAATATTCACATTAGATTTGGAAAAGAACTTGCATGTTCCTTTTGTGGTTTGAATAATCATAATGTTTATAGATGTTGGAAGAAGATATCCATGCACATGAAACTTTCTAAATAAATGAGGCAAAAAGTCAAAGTCCCATTGGACAAGGAAAATGATGTTGAAAATAAGATGCAATTGTTTTGCACTCATTGCCATAAGAAAGGTCACCTTGTAGACAAGTGTTGGACTTTGTATCCAAAAAGTCATCCACAACATTTGAAGAAGGTGGAAAGAGATATTGACAAGAATGGAAAAGAGGATTCCATAATCGATGAGGGTCAGGATGATTCACATGATGATGAAGTCAAGCTGAAAGAAACGCCATTGAAATGGTTTCGTAAGGGATGGTTAGATTTCCTATCCAATTAAGGCCTTGCATGTATTTTGATGTTTCATGAATTTCTTTGAAAATTCAAAGTATGGTGCGTGTTGCATGAAGAAATATGTTGAAAGTAGAGTTATGTTGACACACTTAAATGCAACAAATATGGAAATTTGTACATGAGCTATTATTTGACTTGAGATTCAGTTGTTTGAAGAGGCATGTTTTGTCAACTTGTGTTTGGTTGATGGTTTTGTACACCAATATGTAAGAGTACATGGAGATATTCACATGATATGAATTTTTTTTCTTTGAAGGAGAAAAATGATATGTCAGTGAGCTATGTTTCTTGCATGATGTGTTTTTCAGTTTGATGGTTTTGTTTGTGACAAGACGTCACAAGATTTTGGGAAGGTCCACTCTTGAGCGAGAGCCTCATGATTACAACCTAATCATGAGAATCAAATGGGAGTGCATCCTTATTTTTAAAACAAACCTCTAGATAGGATTCTAAGCTACCTAGGACTCAAACCATTATTTTTAAATTTTAAATATCATGGTGTGTTGTTTCAATGCCTAAATCCACAACCCTAACATAAATTGTTTTATTCTTTTTTTGCAGGATTTAGTTGGTTATATTAAAAGTCAGTTGAATTTAAAATTCTTGGCTTAGTGGCATGAACCAAACATATTGTGTATTAAATGAGTAATTTCGCTCTCCCAATCATTTCTAAATCACCCATATCACCAAGAAAACATGTTTTAAAAGAACATACTTTGGTATGGGAAAGACCTTAGGTCCTTTGAATGTGCACATGTGGTGTGAAAAATTGAAATTGACAATGCAAAAAAGTGAAATTATGAATGAAACCACGAAAACGAAAAACCCAAAAGTGGTAAATGATTTAAATAGACCTAATTAATTATTTACCAACATAAATTCTTCAACTTTTAGCAACTAAATGATAAGTAAAAAAATAAATAAATTTGTAATTATGGTTCGAAAGTTACATAATCTTAAGAAGCATTTTAAATTAATTTTATCTCATAAAAATTATCCCTCCTAACTTAACAAATACTATCTCTTCTCCTAAGGTTCACGACCTCCCTTCCTTAGCACACAAGACATAAATACAATTAATATTTCAATATGTTAATTCCTATCGAAACAAATGAAAAGTTGTATATAGATGGTTTCAAATATTATAATAAGGTTTTTGATATGGTTGAGAGAATGTAGAAAATAAAATCCATAAACAAATTATTTTTCAAAACGAATTACTTTCAAAGTATCAACAAGGAATGTACAAGGGTGTTCAATGAATTAACACTATTTATTTAAATTCCATGATGTATATCTTACTCATAATTTTAACAAATTATTAAATAATGATCTAGATTGGATAATTATATTATTTTTCATATATTTTGATGCTTATAGAGTGAAAAAACTAAAAGAATCAACTTGTAGGGTCATTTTAATGGTGGGTGGAGAATTGGGGTCTAAAACCTTTTGGAGTCATTTTGAGGTATTAAATGACATTTCTGGGGGTCAAACGATTATCCTTTGTGCCGAAATCTTGACCATTATTCTACACTTAAAGACATATCCAATGGTGCAAGAAAAACATCAAATGAAGTTCATTCAAAATTTATGCCTTTAGTAAGTTGACCTATCATGTTGACCACCATGGTACGAGAGAATGTCATTTTAGCCCCATTACTCATGCATAGAAAGCTAGCTAAATGTGGAATTTTAACAAGACTAAAAGGTCTAAAATCACAAACCTCGTTAATGGTTGACGGAGTCAAATCTTACATCTAGTTGGCTATCACGCTATGTTAAATACTTGGCCACCAGGAGAAATAAGAGTTCCATTTTGTGTTATTGTATTTTGTTCCATAGTTGAAAATACAACTAGGAGTGTGAAGTTAGAGAGAAAAATGTATGAAGTTAAGTTTTTATAGCAACCTTACACACCAAAAGTCTTAGCTAACTCTAGAGAGATTACCTCTTTCTTTGTACTTACATATTTTCCATACCAGAAAAGAGAGAGTAGAGCATGTTTACATTTTAGTGTTGTTTTTCTCCCATAAGGATTTCCTAGGGAAAAAGGAGTAGAGCATCATTACTTTTTAGGGTTGTTTGTCTCCCATAAGGATTTCCTAGGAAAATAATTGTGTTGATTGTCTAGATATGTATGTGTGTGTTTCATTATGTTCTCTATTTCTTACATTGTGTTTCATTATGTTTTATATTTCTTACATTTCCGCCCTTCTATTTTTCTTTCCAATCAAGGTTTATAAAGTAACATGAGAAGCAACATGAGACTTGGAACAATCATTTTCATTATCTATATGGAAGGCAAGAAGGATTATATCCCCTTAAGCTTAAGCTTATGTAGTTTGTCAATTTTTATCATATATTTTTTGGTAAGGGTAAATGTTTTTTATCTATAGTAAGTCATGAACCCCAATTTTACCTTATGTAAAGCATGATTCTAGGATTACTACAATATGTACTTGGTTTTTTATTGTGATGATGCCCTATCTCAATCACTTGGCCATCCCTCGAGGGGTAGTTAAATATTTATAACAATACTTAAGTAATATTTATCTATTTGTATTATGTGAAATGTAAAAAATGGTATACTATTTTTCATAAAATTATGTTGAGTTTATCATATATTTCGAAGAAAGTTGATTATATGACATGTTTTCTTTAGAAGGAGAACAATTTTGTTAAGGTATGAATTTGCAATTTTGTGTGGCTCTCTATCAACCTTCACTTCCTCATTCCTAGAAAAAAACTACTTGCTCATTCATATACCCACTTTGTATTCAAATGCATGAGTTTTGAACTCTCGGTAACTATGTTTTTCCACGCAGGAAAATTATATTTCACATTTTATACTAACTCTAAATATTATTTTGAAGTTTGGATTACTATTATTCTTTTATATAATTTAACATTAGATATAAGTTTAAATTGAAAGCTACTTAGATGAAATATAGCTTAGATATGGCATTTGCATTATTATCTATTTATTGAACTATCATGGACATAATTATTACACATGTTTAATTTACATTATTGTTATTTGATGCTTCTTTGATTTATCTCCTATAGCTTAATGTAATGCTAGATATATAATTTAAGTTGAAGGCCCATGAGATAAATATGACTTCTATGTGACATTTGTATTGAATCATATATTTGTTGTGTTATATGAACATAATGGGTACGCATATCTAATTTGCATTACTAATATGTCATGCTTCTTTAATTTATCTTTTATAGATGACCGGAGCAACCCTTTTTAATCTATCCCTTTTGACTTCGGATATGTGGGCAATACTCATCCGCATATTTTTCTATCATAAAGCAGTGAGTAAAATTGTATTCCATTTGTGTCAATGTTAATCAATGGAATATAATATTATTTTTCCTTTCTTGATACTTTAAGAAGACAGATATAGACGATTTCTATGTGATTCAATCCAAATTTTGATATTAACAGGTGCAGTATTGTAGTATTGACTACATCTAAAATAGTTCCATGTGCAACTGAATGAACGTTCAAAGAAAGACTTGTAATAAAATACTTTGCTACAAAATGATAAAACATGTGAGTGCAAAATTTAAAACATAAATCAAGATATCAAACACAATGATATTATGATGGAGAGAATATTTTTGCAGCCAAAATGAACATGCAAACCAAAAACTGTAATAAAAAGCTTACAACATATCATTGCAAAATTTAAAAACATAAATAACCTAACACAAAAGGATATGTCAAAACACCTGAATGCATATGTAGAACAAAACCTGTAATAGAACATTTTGCTACATAGAACACTGCACATTTTTAAAACATAAACTAACTTAGCAGACAATAATATTAAATTAGATAATTGTTTGTGCAGTTGAATTGATGTGCATAGAAAAACTGGGAATAGAAATCTTTGATGCATACAACACACAAATGCAAAATCTTAAAATATAAATCAATCTTGCAAACAGAAGGGTATTTAACTAGACAGAAATGTCCATATAGATTCAGTCTATATATACAATAAGTACAAAGCAACACTAGCATTGAGCTATATAGTCATGCATGGTTACAGATTTTCAAAATTATTACAACTGATAGGATGATACATATTTCAAAAATTCTTACAACTGATAGGATGAAACGCTGAAAATATAGGAGTCATTCTTTGCAGGGGAAAAAAAAACAAAACAAAACAAAAACAAAAACAAAAAAACAAAAAAACAAAACAAAACAAAACAAAACAAAAAAACAAAAAAACAAAAAAAAAACAAAAACAAAACCAAAAAAACAAAAAAACAAAAACAAAAACAAAACAAAACAAAACAAAACAAAAAAAAAACAAACAAACAAACAAACAAAACAAAAACAAAAAAAAACAAAAAAACAAAAACAAAAACAAAACAAAAACAGCCAAAAAAAAACAAAAAACAAAACAAAAAACAAACAAACAAAAAATACAAACAAACAAACAAAAACAAAAAAAAACAAAAAACAAAAACAAAAACAAAAAACAAAATGCTTTTACAGATAATCAAGATAACTAGTTGGTTCTAAATGCTTTGCAATGTTTAAAAAAAAAACAAAAAAACAAAATGATTTTACAGATAATCAAGATAACTAATTGGTTCTAAATGCTTTGCAATGTTTTTTCAAATGTTTTTTCACATATGATTATTATCGGAAAATTCTGAATATAAAACTATTGGTTTGTTCAAAATACTTTACATGTCGGAAAATTCTGACTATAAAACTATTGGTTTGTTCAAAATACTTTACATGTCGGAAAATTCTGAATATAAAACTATTGGTTTGTTCAAAATACTTTACATGTAATTATTATCGAAGAAAATTCTGAATATAAAACTATCATCACAAAAAAACAATTAAAAATCAGAGTATGTGCTCACCTAGTTACCCAGACCTGGAAACCTAGATAAGACAACTACCAGAATACTGGCTAGAAAACCTCAAACCAACAGAAATAAACTATTGCAAAATTAATGCCGAGGAAGACACTGTGAACTTGTTGAGTCCGAGGAAACCATGGTTGTTGATGCAGAGAATTGGATGGAAAATGGGATGGGGTTTGAAATCCTTGGCCCGCAGAGAGAATTTGAATTTTTTGGCACGAAGGAAGTATTGATTTCATAGCTGTGAAAAAATTGAGAGAGTTGTAAAACAACTGAAAAATGAATAGACAGAAAATGGAATTGTCAATTAATCAAGGTTGTCGAAGTATCCATGGCATGTGTGTCACGTCAACTCCAAAATGTCTAACAAGTAGACTACGGCTATTGAAACATCCAACTCTGGAAAGGAAGAAAATTACAGACATCCATGCGTTAAAGAAAGTCCTACAAAGGTCAAGGTTAGAATGGGAAGTAGAGTTGACAGTGATGGTGCGCAGCTGGTCCAGGAATTCCTTGTGAGAAGGTTTAGCATAAGCGATCAGTAACTTCAAGTGGCAATGGAAACTTTCATATTTCAAGCTTAGGATACTTTGGTGAAAGTAGCATTACACTCATTCTATTACAGAAATGATTATTACAGAGAGAACATACCTTGCAGTAGACGAACAGCGTTGACGAAAGGAGAAACTGCACGGACGGGAGGAGCAACAGTGCAGACAAACAGACCTCCAGTAGACCAACAGCACAGACGGGAGGAGCGAAAACACGCGAAAAGACCAGCAGCAACAGTGAAAAATACGCGTGAATAATGAGACTGGTAAACAAATCAACTTTGCGGGCGATTTATTTATAGAAACTAGTTCGGACGAACTATTTTAAAAGTAAAAGTTCGGCCAAACTTTTGTTGCCGGTTTTCCCATCTCCGGCAAAAATTATGTTTGCCCATGCCGTCAATGTGTCGTCAATCCCGAACTTTATAAAATGTTCGGCCGAACTATTGTCGAAAAAAAATTTCGGCCCCCGATTCTCACAAAAGTGTAACCCAGCTTGACGTTAACACCCTGGGACTACTTTCAATATTTGGGGCTGCCAATAAACAAGAAAAAATTGAAGAATGAAATATGGAGTAATTTCGCTGAAAAAATGAAAGGGAAAATCAAGGCATGGGGAATTCTTTGGCTCAACCAAGCAGGTAGAATTACGCTCATAAAGTCCATACTGGCAGCTCTACCTTTATACCAATTTTCACTTATCTCAGCTCCTGCAAGCATCCATAAACAGATAGAACTTATAATGAGAGGCTTTCTCTGGCAGGGAGGGAAAAGGGAAAGGAAAAAATTCAGTTTGATAAATTGGAAGCAAGTAACAGCCTCATACAATCAAGGGGGTCTCTCCATAAAAATCCCAGGACTAATGAACACAACACTAGGAAGTAAAATAACTTGGAGCTTTCTAACCGGGGAAAATTCATGGTGGATAGCTGCCCTTCAAGCTAAATATCTCAATACACCAAGAACCTAGATTCTGGAAAAGAACCCTCTGACAAGATCGTGCACCCAGATATGGAAAGAAATCACCAATGCAACTTAACTTATCAAAAAACATATCACAAAGAGACCAAGAAATGGGGAACAAACAAACATCTAGGATGACAGCATAATTGGACATCCACCTTTGGTAAATAACCCAAGTATAAAGGAACTAAAAGAATGGATGACAAGGGAAGGTCTTCACAAGTTGAATGACATTTCCATCTGGGAAATGGATGGAGACTGGAAGCAATGGGCCAAACCCAATCTGTCGTAGGACCTCATAGGCCAATGGAACCAATTGACAACTCTCTTAGCAGGAGCAGCACCAATAGACAAAAACAAGAAGGATGTCTACATATGGGAGCCAACAGGAGGAGAGTATACTATCAGAACAAGGTACCAAAAACTTCATGAGAGTCAAAATCAACAGGATTGGAAATATTGGAGATTAGTATGGAAGGTTGAATCCCTTCCCAAAATAAAATTATTTCTATGGACACTACTACACAACAAATCTCTAACTGCAGAGAATTTAAATAAAAGAGGAATAAGTGGCCCGTCTCAATGTCCACTATGTAGAAAGGAGGAAGAAATAATCCAACATTTATTTTTGGAATGCTCCTTTACAAGAAAATGTTGGGAGGCAATGGTGCTACCCATAGCAGCAAATATAAATTACAACCTCTCTATAAACCATTTCATTATCAGGTGGAAGAACAGTTATCCACACTCCTTCAAAAATAAACAAACAATGCAGAGACTGTGGAACAGCCTACCCTCATTCCTCTTCTGGAAATTATGGCTAGCAAGAAATGGAGTAATTTCCAAAGATAAAATTCCAACAGTAAGAAAAATCACAACAAAAGCATGGGAACTAATGGTGGAACCCCTCACAGCAAAAGGGGTCAAAGGAGTCAATCTGAGCCAACTCCAAGAAGAAGAAAGGAGTTGGATTAGTTTTGCAGCAAGAAAGATCAAACAGGTACCCCAAATAAAAAACACAAGGAGGCATCAGAACTGGAAAATTAGGAAAACTGAAGAAGAATTCCAAAATTGGGTAAACACTCTAAACAAAGCTTGCCTCTTCTTTGATGGAGCATCAAAAAAGAACCCAAGCAAAGCAGGAATGGGAGGAATAATTCTTCTACAACATCAACTCATGTAGATACCTTATAACTAGGGTCTAGGCCAGATGACGAACAACAAAGCAGAGGCATATGGGCTTCTGCTAGGCCTCAAAATTCTGAAAGAAAAAAATAAAAATAAAAGAAGCCATCATCTTTGGGGACTCAACTATCATCATTAAGGCAATGGCACAAAACTCTCTCCCAAAAAATGCAGGATTAAATCAAATTTTAAATAGAGCACAAAAAATTTCAAGACAAATTGGCAAAATAGAATATTTTCATATTTTGAGGAAAAACAACAAGCTGGGAGATGAGCAAGCAAACAAAGGAGCCCACCAAAACGTTGAACGAGCACAAATTGGTGAAATTACTGCACAAATAGCTATTCCTTGATTTACCCTCCCTCATCCATGATGGAAAACAACCCAATCACTTCAATTCAAAAATCTCATGATTCCAAGATCTCTCTTGAATCAGCAACAGGGCAAAAGGAAAAAACTGGAATTATGCCAAACCTCTGCCATATTCTCAAAATCTATGATAATGGTACTCCAAAATCTAGAGGAATCCAGCCTCATGTGAACCCACAGCACCCTTCTTCCCATTTTCGCATCAATAAATTTCCAATTGGCCATCAAACACTTCATCTTTCCATTTCGATTTTGTCAAGGCAAGAGAAATTTGCTTTTCTCTCTGCATTTTCCCTTATCTCTCCTCAACCTTTCGTACGCTTTTGTTGGCCTTTCCACACACACAGCGTCTCCCTTATCCCTCCAGTTCATTCCTTCCTTGCTTTTCTCCCCAATCTCTAGTCAGTTCGATCCCAGGCCTCTACGCTTATCTCCTTTGTGAACTGGAAGCATCCCTCATCGCTGGAAGCCCAGTTCATTCTGCATAATCATAAATCCATGGCCAGCAAGAAAATTGTCTCAATCTCAAAGAGAACAACAGGCAGATTAACGCATCAGTGGGTTTCTTCAACGGCAGAGGGAACAGGCACTTCACGAAGAAATAGTAAAGGAAAGATACAGATAGATCCTCTGGAGAACGAAGTACACCCCTGTGCATTTTGCAAATCACACCGAATTGTGATTAAAGATCACAAGAATCAAATCCTGCAAGGTAAAGAAAAATCCAAAGAAGAAATGGCCTATATGAGATCACAATGGAAGACATGCAACGAAGAAATAAGAACTCTAAATAACAGCTGCAGCCACCTGAAGGAAGAGCTGAATTTCGTCAAAGAAGCAATGAGTAAAAAGTCAGAACAAGGCTCTACATCAATTGATCAAGAAAGCAGATAGCGAGGAAGCGAAAATATTTTCAATAAATAGTCCATCCAAAGCTCTGGTCACTCATGGATCCAGCTCTAAATTATGGCAGTAAACATAGTTTATTATGAAAGTCAAATGTATTTTGTTATTATTCCAGTTTGTTAAACAGTACAGTTCCAATGGAACCGTCTCTAGCTCTAAAAAAAAGAAAGAAAAAGGCAATCCAGCAGCACATCACATAAAATAGCCCCCAAGCAGATATCCCTATGCACTCAACTTGGGGAATTTTGTAATAGAGAAATCTTCACCTCTCCTACTTTTTAGAAATATAATACAACCGATCTTGTTCGAAAAAGAAAAGAAAAAAAACTCACATTTCCAAAAAAATAAAAAATAAAAACCATAAACATTAACTAAACTATAACTTTATTTTAAATTATTATTATTATTAATTACCAGCATGAATCTCTTTTAAATCTTATTATATGTTTTAAAATGCATATATATTTAAATTATATCTTAATACTTTTTATAATTAATAATAACAATAATAATTTAAAATAAAGTTATAATTACTGCATTGAAAAATGCTCTTCAATTAAGTATGAAAGAGATGTCATGTTTTGTCATGTCTTGTAACATTAATAATTACATAATATTGTTTAATGATAAATTACATGTTTTTGTTTGTATTGATATTCAAATATGTAAAACACAAGTACCAAAATATTTTGAAAATAAATATAGGGAGTTGTCTACTGAGGTGGAGGAATTGCCCAAATGACCAAAAGTGGCCAGAATTTGGGCAATTTTTTTTTTTAATAAATCTTGTAATAGCAGTGTTTGAATCATGTTTTTGATGATGGAAATGGATTCAGCACCATAAAAAACCACTCGGGCACAAAATATTGAATTTTGATAGTTAAAACCTATATTTCCAAAAATCCCAACCGGATTTTAGTAGTGTTTGAATCATGTTTTTGATGATGGAAATGGATTCAGCACCATCAAAAACCTCTAGGGCACCAAAATATTGAAGTTTGATAGCTATAACCTGGATTAATCATGTTTTTGATGATGTAAATGGATTCAGCACCATCAAAAACCTCTAGGGCACAAAAATATTGAAGTTTGATAGCTATAACCTGGATTTACAAAAAACACTGCCGAATTTTCTTAAAATATTATCAGAATTTCCATGATTTTCAGGGAAAAAAAGTAGTCTACTTAAACTATAGCTAAATATAGCAACTCAAGATACCCTTGGGCACTAGAAATAACAAAGGAAACAACAACAAAACATACAACTCGAGGTCTAAAAAATGAAATTATGGTATGTCAATTTTTTTTTTTTGGTAATTAATAGAATTTTAATAGAAATTTTCTGTTTTCAAATTAACTTAAATTATTAAGGGGTTTGTTGTCTTTATATTCAATTCTATTAAATGATATATTTGTTTTTTTATTTATATTGTATTTATGTTCAAAGATGTAAAACACGAATATGTGTTTAACACCAATATTAAAATATTTTTATTTTTAAATTAAAATTTTAACAAATTACAATTTGTCCTCACACCTAGAACAAAGGTTCAATGCAAATGGTTGAGTCAAGGGTATTTGGGTATTGAAAATGATAATGGAAACAACAAAAAAACATGCAGCTCATAGTTTAAATACTGAAATCGCAAAATGTCTAAGCATGTGTAGGTGTGAGTTGAAATCCAAATACCTAGAAGGTTGAATGGAAAAAGGAGCTCCAAAACACATAAGCATTATCTCCTTGCTCACTTTTTTTTTTAATTAATAGAAATATTTAATTTTTGAATTAATTACACCAAAGTTGTCTCTCTACGGGGTTGGGATGGGTATACATTGTTCATCCTAGCCAACCACAGACCCTCATTTTTGTTTGCCTCCATCTAATTAAAACATGACATGTGGAATCATCGTTGTCGCCCATCATTCCTATCAGTTCATTTCTCCAATAAAACATAGTTTCTATGGACTCTAAGTGCTTGAAATGTCTTGGAAGGTAGGAGGCTTCTTTCGTTGTGCATGCCTCCTTTGGCACAGAATTTTTATTTTGAATGCATATATCCATTTTTTTTAGTATTGCATTTTTCTAACCATGACAATAACTTGTCTTCATTACCCCATGGATCTGAGGGACGGATTCGAGAGAGAGGATTGTTATTGACCAGTTGGGTGCCATAGATATAGATTTTATCACATGCTTCCACCAGTGCTTATCTTACGTATTGTGGTTGGAGCTCTGTCATTGAGAGAATGAGTGTGGGATTGCATCTTGTTGCTATGTCGATGTTGTAGCATAAGGGATTGAATTCCAAATTGATTATCACTGAATTGAAGGTGGGTGTGGAGGCCCCTAGACTAGGTGATGGTGGAGCCAAAAAGGTTGATATTTGTAGAGTTGTGAGGGTATTAATGGCGTTGGAAGACAAATAATAGGGGGAGGAGGTGAGATAGAGGCATCACATATGGGAGATGTGTTCAAAAAGGTGATATTAAATAGGGAAATTAAGGGATTTGAATAGCGATATGTTGATAAATTCATTGAAATGAAATGAAATGAAATTTTAACATCCACGAGACTAAAAATAGTCTATGGGACTATGAGTTCCTTGCTTTTCGCCTTTTGCATTTTAGTTATTTTCTTATTCAAATTGATGATGAGCTGACCCAACCTTCCAACAATCTCATCGCTAAAAAGACAATGCCAAGAAAATGGTGCTAACATATTCCCATAACTTTGTCTGATGTCTTTGAACGCATCATATTCCAAAATGAAATGTTTTTCTGATTCCACTGCCCCAGACGTGAAAAATGTACACACTCGTTCTTCCCAAGCTTCTTTAGGCCTTTTCCACTGTCTTGTTTCACACTAAAGATGATACGAGTTGGTTCTTAATTGAGCAATAAGAACCTTTTCCCTCCACAGAATGTTAGCTCCAATGTACTCTTTTTGTTGGAGATCATACGTAGGGTTGAATTCTTCAATGTAGTACTTCTTCTTTCTACCCAACTCTTTTCCCCATACTTTTTTACGACACTTCTCCATAAAAAATTCTTTAGCTCCTTGCTATTTGTGGGACAAGCATTGAGGCAGATATTCCATTTTTGAATCCATGTGTAGTTTTGTCTCATCCATGTTTTCTTTCTTTCACTCATGCCTTCCTTGAAGATAAAATTAAGCCATCTACCTACTCCCATTTTCTAAATTATTTTTAGATATATTATGAGCCGCACCATAGCAATTGCTTCGATGGGAGTTTCTCCTATTTCACTCAAAATTATCTCATAAGTACCGAACTTTTTATTTTGAACTTGCTCATGATCAAGCGTTTTTGGATTTTCTCAAGTTGCTTCCATTTTGAGACAGGGGTGTTGCTAGCCCACAATTCACACCCATATAGCATCACTAGACAAACTAGGAGTCCAAAAATCACTTTAACCATTTTCCAATCCCATAGCTCTACCTCTCTACATTTGTTTTGAATAGCACATAAAGCTTTCCACCCTCCTAAGATTCTCTTCTTTCTACAGTAATCCCAATTAAGTTTGTTGTTGAAATCGATCTTGAGGTATTTGTACTCATTTACTTCTTCAAGAATTTTGCCTTCAAAGAAGAACATATGCTGACTCTACTTCCTTTTATTATAGAAAATCATTATCTTGGTCTTGCTAATATTGACTTGCATCCCCACTGCTCTAAAAAAATGCTCAAGGGAATATAGGTGCATCTACAATCCATGGGCTGATTTAGAAATCAATACAATATCATCAGCATATAAAAGAAGCTTTATCACAAACTCCCCCAACCGAACACCATCCCCACCTTGAAAATTTAGTCACTCTTCTAGTTTATCAATATATAAACCAAAAATAGAAGGGGATAGAGGGCAACCCTTCTTGACTCCAATGTCACTTCTAAATCTTTCTGAAATACCTACTGAGGTTCTAATTTTGACTTTCACCTCTTCATAAAGTCTATGGACAACAACTCTATAATGCAAAGGAATTTCAAGTTCTTCCATTCTATGCCACAAATTATCTCTAGGGACTGTGTCAAATGAATTTTTGAAGTCAACAAAATAGCAGAATACTTCTTCTTTATCCCCCAAAACCTTTTCAATAATGTGTCTCAACGTGATGTCGTGATCCACTGTAGAATGCTTCGGCCTAAAACTCACCTGTCCTTTTGACCTCTTTTATTTTACTTCTACCCACTTACTAATTCTATTTTCTATCATGTTGCCGAAAATCTTTGGAAACAAAGGATTGATCATAATGGTTTTATAATTGGACGGATTATTAATGTCTCCACTTTTAAAAAGGGATATTGCTAGGCTAGTTTTCTAGTCACTTGGGAATCCTTGTTGAATGATGTTGTTGAATTTTTCCATGATGTGTGGTGCAAGAGTGTTCCTTCCCCATTTTAGATACTCTGCTTGAATTTCAACCAAGTCTTTTTCCTTTCATGTTTTCAGCTTTTTAATTCCAAACTCCACCTCCTATAATGTGAAGAGCTTTGTAGTTGTGTTGAGCCCCGGGGGAGGCTCAACCTCTGATTCTTTATCATAGATTTTTCTTTCATATTCAAACCATTGATTAGCTGTAATATTATTTTCGATTTGCTTCTTCCTTGGTTGAAGTTCCTACCGAAAAAATTTTGGGTTATTCTTGCCTAGATATATTAACTCTTCTCGCCTTGTTTGCATAAACTCATCCATTTTTTTTTTTTTGTATCTACTTATATAAATTTACATTCATCTTCTCCTTCCCTGTCTTTTTCAAGGTTCTCCTTGCCATTTTTCATTCCTCATCAAACCAAGCATTTACATGAAAACAAATTGATTCTAATTTCCTATTTTTTTCTCTTGTGCATTTCTCAAGTGCCCTTTGAATTATATTTGTTAACTCGTGATTGTTTAAGCTTTTGAAACTAGTTTTATCTTTCTGAATTAATCTCTCCAACATTGTCTTGAAGACAATAAAATTATCTTGTGTTAGAAGAATTTTTCCCCTTAGTAGTGATTACCGAGAGCATTGGGTTTTTCTCTTATGTTGCATTTATTCTACCCATTATAACTTCATATAAATTGGGTTATGGTCTGATTTTAAGTCCCAATTATTCTCTCCAATCTTAACTTCATCTATCTTTTCTATCAATATTTTTGAACAAATCACATAATCAACGACACTTGCCCTATTGTATGTGTTGCAAGTGAAGTTCCCAGACCTTTTCCATTTTTCTAGACCATTGCAAATAATTAAGTTGAAAGCCCCACACAATGTAAGCAATTCCTCTCCAAAATGATTGCTAACTTTTTCATCTTTTGAGCATCTCACCCATTGGGGATTCTCCTCTTTAGTGAGCCAAATAGGATTTTGGTCTTTGTAACAAAGAATATTAGCTTCCTTATTTGTTATTCTATCATTAAAATCACCCACTAAAATCACTTCTCCCTGCTAATAGTACGCAGCAACATCTTTATTTAAAGCTGCATACGGATCCTTGTCGTCTAACCCCTTATTTTTGTAATTTTTGGAGACTTGAGGGGAAAAATAGCATGCTAAAATTCTTATGTGATTCTCATTCTCTAATATTTTGAACCATAAATATTTTTTATTTTCATCTTATTTCATCAACTGAATGTGACGACCTTCCTTTTCTTTCACTAAAACTAGTATTCCCCCATACACTTTACCATTTTCTACTACCTTGTTCCAAACTGCTAACTTCAGATAACCGTCAAACACAGGAGTTTTGAAACCATCATGTTCACGAGTTTCTGTGAGAAAAATTATGTCTCTACCTTCCGCAATAGGCCCTAACCCAAGTCCCCTCCTCCAAGGTTAGCCTCTACAATTCCAACAAACTAAACTTAGGTAGACCTAGGTAGGATTTGACTACTACGCAATTTGACACATAAGACTCAACTTTGACTCTTCGCCCCTTTCCATCCATGTTTCTCTTATTGTTTTCCTCCCTATTATTGAATTCTCTATTTTTTATTTACTTTCAGAGATGCCATGTTTTGTCCTAAGTCACAAACACTGCAATAACTGCTTTACCATTGTACAACCATGCCCTTTGCCCTTCATTTCTTGCTGCCCTAATTTTCTTCACTTCTTCCCTTCCCTCCTCTTGTTGTTTGTTGTTTAAATCTTCATCTAGGGAGTGTGAACCTTTCAAGAGTTTCATTTTGCTCAAGAGATGGTTTTTGTCTTGCATGGTTGCCATGGTGACTTTTATGGGATGAGGCCTCTCTTCACATATCTTCCCCACCCTCCTTGCTTGGAAAATTTTCCCTTTCCAATGTAGTTTCTCTTTCAGAAAGTCCCTTGTCAAATTGAGAGTACTTCCATTTCTCCCATAATCTCTTATTCCCTTGATAATAAAGTTTTTTTCCCTGTCTTTTCTTTCTTTGTATTCTCTTTCTTGTGCTCTACAAGCACTTGCATCTTCTTCTTCCCATGTCCTTATGTAACCATTAGTGTCTTCAACTCTATCTTTGATTTCTTTTGGACTGCATCCATATTTTTCTTTTTTGTCTTCTCTTTTGAAAGCTCTATTTTTTGAGATACTTGTGTATCTACCTGAGTTTCTTTATAAATTATCACATCCTTGTTTATTTCCCTTGATCCTATCATGGTTTTCCACGCTGTCTTCATGCTTTGTCATTCTTGTTTTCCTGCCTCTAAAGCCTCTTGTAACATTGTTACATGTTCTTTTAAAATTCTATTACCTTCCATTAAACATCAATTTGCAAATGCGATATTTGAAATTTTGCAGTCCCTTTCTTGTTCTTTGGCTTCCAAAATCTCTAGCCTTGTCCTAGCCCTCATCAGTCTTTGGCATAGAGATCTGATGACCAAGTGAGAGGTGTGGATGTGGGATTGTAAATGGTTGAATCTTTTTTATTTTTACTACTCTTATTTGTTTTCTTTCTCTGGAACTGTTTTCTTTTCCTTTGTCTTTGTCCTTGTTTCCATTTGAGGCGAGCAAGCCTACGCCTTAAAATGCCCCGATATTTATTTGCATTTACCGAAATCCACTTCCCTGTTTTGTCTGTTGAAACAATTTTGACTTGACCTAAATGATTGGTTTCCACATCCCCTGATATTTCCTTGTCATTTTCAATCGTGTTCAGTAGTTAATTTCCATTTTAAGATAAGAAAATCCCTTGCTTTGAATATGCTTCGTTGTTCTGAAAAAATCCCCTGCTTCGCTATTCTGTTGGTTCGTTGGTCTTGTTTGTTGTCTTCACTAGTTCTGGTTCACTGTCTTTGCGATTACGCACCTGCGATTATGCCAGACTGGGTCCCGCGAGAAACTACATTCTGAAACGACACCCGCCCACCCTGTTGAGTCGGTCTCACATTCGAATCCCACCAGGTGGGCCTCAATATTCTCACATTCAAATACCAACATAATGGCCTCCGCTTGCATTGGCCTCCCATTCAACAACTTCTTGCATTGGCCTCCGTTGAGGGTGGACATGGGTGCCATTGAATCGAATTCGTGAGGTGACATGTACTCTTCGTCAATAACTATATGACCATGATAATTTTTATCTGAAATCCTTGTGTTCTAGGGAAAATTTTAGTGGTGAAATTTCTCAAATGGGCTATTTTTGGACATTTTTTGAAAAAAAAATTATTCGCAATTTAATTACAATTTTTTCTATTTTTTACATATATATAATTAAATAGATAATATTTGCCAAACAAATATCAATTTTAATAATAAATTACACATTTTTTATTAAATATTTTTTTACATTCTATATTTACAAATTTTCACTACCAAAATAGTAACATATAATACTATTTATAGAAAAATATTTAAATCCTTAAAAATACACTCTTATGTTCTACAATTCCTTAATAACCATATAGAAATGATGATATCTATTTGAAATCATTGTGCTCAACCATTATGATTACTTCAATATTTTGTTAATTCAAATTTTATTGTATTTCTTTATATTTTCTATGCATTTGGCATTGGAAATAGGCATCCTTATTACGAGTGTGGATTTAAATTTTGAGAATATCCATGAGCGATCATCAAATTTAAGATATTTCTGAAATTTGAAATTAAAATAAGTACGAGGAATTGAAAAAATTACAATAAAATTTAATCCATTAAAAATACCAAAACTAAGACCCACATACATCTAAGGAATCCTAATGCTAATGGCTGGTAAGATTGGGCAGATATGCTTCGCCTCCATATAAGTGATAGCATTGGGATGGGACTAGATGACATGTAAAAACAAAAATGCTTTATTACTTATTCTAAATTAAATTTTCTCTAAATTAAATTTTGAGAAAGTGATTTGAATAAGTTGAAATCATGTAAATTAGTAAAACTAGCAATTGTATCATATGTTGCAAAGGAAATGCTGTAAAGCAATAATATAGGAACGAGTAGTATAGAGGAAATACTCTCACATGAATCATTCATATAGTTACAACTAAAGAGATTGAACAACAAGATTGAGCTATTTCAACTACATATGTTAATATCATTTTTAGTTATTCAGCTATATAATTTGGTCACAACTACATATGTTAATATCATTTTTAGATAAGTATCATTTTTTTGGCCCTAAATTAAGTAGCAGGTTGGGAGAGCATTTAATTAAACTTTTTAATTAAATATTAAATATAATTAAAAAAATCAAAACATACAACTTTTAAACTAATAAAACTATATTCTAAAATGAAAAAAGATATACAATATATATACAAAAATGTATGCTTTTAAAAGTATGCTCTTGCTTGTAAAAATATTTAGTTTGAATTAATATTAGTGAAATCTCTCAGTTTTAGATGATCAAAATGATTTTAGTGATGATCTTAATTGATCTCAGAGGTAGTATTCATGTTAGTATAAATGGTTTCACATTGAATTTATTAGTGCAATTAATTCAAAAATTACTTAATAATTTTGGACCATTTGCTATTTTTTTGTTCCTTAAATAATAGTATCTACAAAATTAAGTTTCTTCATGAATAATAGCATTCCTTGTATAATTTTCTTCTTGATATTCTAATTTTCTTTACCATTACAAACCATGTAAAGCTTTTTGAAGTTTTACCATTTTGTTATTCCGTTGACCAATTCTAAAACCCTTAAAGTTAAATTGTTTATGGCATTTGTGACCCCAAAAAGACAAATATAGAATATTTTTCACTATTTTTTATTGCCTTGACTAATTACTAACCTAAAATTAAATTATTATATGGCATTAGAACAAAAATAAATTATTATATGACATTACTTGAAAGCATGGCTTTCATAAGTCTCATAAATCTAGCTTTCTTGAAAGCATAAGATAAAATAAAAAAGCCATATTTTATATATATATATATATATATATATATATATATATCCTAAATCAATTAAGATAAAATATTATTATATTATCTAAATATTTTGACTAAATAAATTAAGATAAAATAAAAAATAAAATATTTTGACTAGATCAATTAAAATAAAATAAAAAAAATAAAATATTTTGACTAGGTCAATTAAGATAAAATAAAATAAAAAAGTAAAACTAATAATTTATCATTAATTGGATTCCCTAAGTCTCCTAAGTGTCTAGCGTTTGATAAGTCCATGCTTTCTTGAAAGCATGGCTTTGCTAGTTTGGCTTTCTTGAAAGCATGGCTTTGCTTTCTTGAAAAGATGGCTTTCATAAATATCATAAGTCTGGCTTTCTTGAAAGCATAATATAAAATAAAAAAAGTTGTTAAAATATAAATCTTCCGGGAAATCACATAATAATTTTTCAGAACCGACTGGTTTCGAACTACCAACTGTAGTTCATCATCATGATAATGAAAATTGGTTGATCTGACATATACATTTATACCATGAAGAGAGAAGCAACGGTCGCATCCCCAGAAAAGTTAAAAAACTTAAAAACGGTCAAAAAAATGAGATTAAAAAATAAAAATATAAAACAAACCAAAAAATCCTTGAAAATACAAACTTTAGTTAACAATAAAAATATAAATATAAATAAAAATAAAAATTACAGAGAAAGGATTTAATCACAAAACATTAAAACATTAATAAATAAATAAAACAAGAATTAAAATACAATTAAAAATAAAAATAAAATTACAACGGTCAAAAAATAAGATTAACATAAAAATAATAAAAATTATTCCAACCTTAAATTATAAAAGTTAAAAACTATCAACAATGAAAATATAAATAAAAATCTATAAAGAACCAGAAACATAACAAATATAAAATAATATAAAATTAAAATTAAAATAACACCCCATAAAACAAGTTGAAAAAATCAAAGTAAAAGTCAAAAAAATAAAAATTAAAAATTAAAAATTAAAAAAAATTAAAAAATTAAAAATTAAAAAATAAAAAATAAAAATAAAATAAAAAAATAGAAGTAAAAATAAAAATAAAAATAAAATAAAATAAAAATAAATAAATAAATAAAAATATAAATAAATAAATAAATTTTAAAAAAAATAATAATATATATAAATAAATTCTATAACTAAAAATATAAATAAATAAAATAAAAATAAAGGATTCTAAAAAATAAATTAATAAATACAATTAAAAAATAAAATATAACTAAATTATTTTAATAAATAGATAAATTTAATAAATAAATTAATCTAAATAAATCATTAATTAAAATAAAATTAAGAAATAGAGTCATGTTATATTATGTAAACATTTTGACTAGATAAATTATAATGAAATAAAAAGTAAAATATTTTGACTAAATCAATTAAGATAAAATATTGTTATATTATGTAAACATTTTGACTAGATAAATTAAGATAAAATAAAAAATAAAATATTTTGAATAAATCAATTAAGATAAAATAAAAAATAAAATATTTTGACTAGGTCAATTAAGATAAAATAAAAAAGTAAAACTAATAATTTACCATTGATTGGATTCCCTAAATCTCCTAAGTGTCTAATTTTCATAAATCCGCCTTTCTTGAAAGCATGGCTTTCATAAGTATAGCTTTAATTTAACATTAATTGTTTTCATAAGTGTGGCTTTCATAAGGCTTTCCTACCTTTACTATTAATTGTTTAAGTTCATAGTAATATTTGACTTTAATATTTTTAATAAATAATTCAATTTTTTATAATAATCAATTTTCTCCCATTCTATTTATTATCCTCACACGCCTATTTACATTACCTCAAAGCTTTTAAAAATTTAAATTATTTATTTATCTAAAAAAATTATTTATAAGTTATAAATTCATTAATTTGTGTAAATTTTTATTAAATTATCAATCCAGATTTTAAGAGAGATTAAGGATAAAATTTCTCAGAAAGAGACAAAAGTCCCATGCATCGAAAATAAATAATGTCTCATGAACATTGAAGTTGAACCTCAGAACTGAAAACATTCCAGTCAAATGAATATAAACGGTTTGTTTTATTAACCAAAAAAAAACAAAAATGATATAAATATTAATTTAAAACTATAAGCATCCCAGAAAAATTATGAACAATTTCTCACGAATGTATAGTTTTAGCTCTGGATGCTTTACTGGAAAGTTGCATCATTGTAGTAAGTTTAACTGTTCTTATTTACTTGCATGTGTTTCGGGACTATGCCAGGTATGACTGATATTCTGCGGCCGTTCCTGGATTAACCTTAATACTACTTAGTTTTGGTTCCTAGTATTATACATATATATATATAATCAATTTTTACATGCGTTGAAAATTTCCTATGGATTGCTAAGTATTTTTCTTTATTTATAATTTCAAATATTACATTTACCCTACGCTAAGTTGGTCACTATAATTTTGTTTAAAGTTCTAAATTTTGTTACGAATTACATGGTTTTCTCTTCTGAAATATATATATATATATATATATATATATATAAACTCCACATTTACACTGCGACCATTGCACCAACACTGAACTTCTCATTTAGTTAGCAAAAGAAACCTGCTAATACAAACTATATGGTAAATTAGTCACGATTCTTGAAGCTATGGATACATACTTATATTTAATTATCATATCTGATAGAATCCTTACATTTCAACATTGCTAATATTAAATATAGCTAACATTGTAAATACTTATCATCCTCATCTTTAAATTCATCCACTAACCACACCATCCAACCAAACTACCTAACCAAAAAAAAGGAAATCACATCATTTTCTCTTGCTAGAACAACTATTTTCTTCAGTACCCCAAAACCTCCTAGGTTCAATCTCGAGTCAAAATAGAGCTTGAGGTTTCCAATTGCCCTTTTTCCAGTTCAAGAATACTTCACCTTCCTCCCAATATCCACCTGTGCAATTTTTGAATCCAATTCTTTTTTGTGTTTCCTCTTGCTTTCCTTAACTTCCTTATTTGGATTTCTCCTTGAAAGCCCAAAACGAAAAAGAGGCAACTCATTCTTTCAATTGTTTGGTAAAAAAGAGCATTCTATGTTTTAAAGGGTTTATCGAGATGAATTTCAAGGTTCTCTTAACTACTATTTGCTAAAAGGAACAATAATATGATCATAAACTTAAACCTCCACTTAACCTTTACACTTCTAACTTCGATACTTTACATTCATGGTCAAAATTCAAGCATCAATGACAGCACAACGATTACTCTAATCAGAAGAAAAACAGTTGTATTAAGAGACAACTCATTGAATACCATTTCTTATCCAGATTGGTGTAAATCAAGAGACAAGTAACTAAAGATCTCCGATTCGGAATTTGCTGAACTTTTCAGAATTGTCTATATCAAGACACATTGAAAATCATGATTGGATTTGAAAAAGGAAAAGACCAGTGCCTTGTGCAATCTTGCTGGGAAAATTTATTCATATTTCTGAAATTTCAGAACTGGTTAAAACTTCCTTTAAATATCACATGCACACTCGTTCAATGTAACAGCTGCTAAAACATGGCACGATCATTAACTCACATAAGAAAAAAAGTTCTCAATAAATTAACATCATCTGCTTAGTATGAACCGTCGCCATCAAGTAACCAAGAAACCAGGAAGATGTTTCAAAATGGAAACGTGTAATTATATAGGATTACATTGTTGGGTAGTTCAAGTAAACTTGATTTTGTTGATGTGATATTTATTAAACAAAAGCTAAATCAATCTTCATATTAAACAGAAACCAAATTCTGGCTAATGATTACATTTTTAGAGTAGTTCGAGTAAAATTGATTCTGTTGATGTGATACTAACCTCCACATAAAAAGACACATTAAACAGAAACCAAATCAATCTTCACATTAAACAGAAACCAAAATCTTGAATAATAATTACATTGTTAGGATAGTTCCAAAAAACTTGATTCTGTTGATACTAAACTCCACCCAGGAAGTCACATTAAACAGAAGCCAAATCCTCACATTAAACAGAAACCAAATCCTAGCTAATGAGCAATGGTTTCTGTTTAATCAAGCACATGTGGAGAACTAAGCAACATAAGAGCAATCTACTCAAATTTGTATATTCATGTACATTAATTGAAAAAGTAGCTAAAAGTGGGGGGTTGAAAATACTAATGGCGCTTATCGGAACCTTGAACCGCAGAAATGGAATCTGGAGGCAGCGCTTAAAGGAGGTATGCAGGCCTTCTATCTGATGATAATGTTATAGCATGGGTGGGAAAAACGGATGTCGTAAGGCCTTTTGTCTAATGCATCGTTTAGGAGAGTTGTTCCTCTGGTGCAATTGCAGAGATCTATCAAGCAGCTAAGGATGATTCCTTGTGCTGTGAAATCCAAAAGAATAAACATGCGGATCTGATGAACTAGACGAGCCGTTGTTCATCGGGAGAGGATTCGAAACTGAATCTCTCTGGGTATTTAACATTGAATCCATTGATCTGAAAAAGGTTCAAAGTTTTTTTCACGCTCTAATGCTCTTCAAAATACAATATGGTTTTCTGCTTCTGTTGGTTTGTGCGAGGCAGTATTTATGCTGCGCCAACAGGATAGCCGTCGCGTAATGTGTACAGTTCCGAGTATGAACTTGATTATTTTTAAAACAGAAAACTGTAACTGATTAATAATAATCGTATTTAATTCTAAGGTTCATACTATTTTAATCATCTAACATAAACATCAATGGTGCACAATAGTACATCTGGCAGTTTAGAAAAGTTGTTTTCAAATAAAGACGCTTTACAGCATAATTATGCTAAAGTGGTAAAGATAATGGTATTTTAGTTGAAATCATTAATCTACATTCATTTTATACCATAATTTATAATTTAAATATCTAATTTATAATTTTAAAATATATATAATTTTAATTTAATTTAAATATCTAATTTATAATTTTAAAATATATATAATTTTTAATTTAAATATTTCATATTTTTTTAAAGAATGTTTCATTTAGTTTTTTTATAAATATCAATCTCAAACACTCATTTTATAACATAATTTATCATTTAAATATTTTATTTAATTTAAATATCTAATTTTTAATTTAAATTTTATTTTTTTTAGAATATTTCATTTAGCTTTTTTTAATATTCTTAAATTAGCATGCAGATAATGGGAATATTAATTTTTCTTTTAAAATCTAGTTAGATGAATAAATGAGCAAGGAGGCTCATAAGTTGCTTAAATAGGAATAAAATCCCTCGTAATGTGAAAAGGGATCATGTTAATAACCAAATCAAGTATCCACATGTGTGAACAAGGTCTAAAATGTGTGGACAAAGTCAAGTTTGACCAAGTCAACAGCATTAATATTTGAAGAGTGGATCCTAAATAAAGACAGCCCAATGTGAATGAAGATCAGTCTAGCTAGTCAAAATGAAGACACCTTGAGTGTGAAAAAAGACAATGCATGAAGATCCAATCGAGATTGATCCGATCAAGATTGATCCAGTCAAGAATAACAAAATCAAACAGCGTTGTAAAAATATGAGCAAGACTAATGGAGACAACGTAATAATGGTGGAGGAGCCTTAGCATGGAAGCAACCTCATAATTGGGTGGGACCCTTGGTGAGGAAGCTCATCAACTATATAATGAAGGGAATGGAAACCATATGGGGAGAATTGAAGAATATATTTTGTATGTGGTCTGTTTAGACTTCTTTGCATACTTTGGATGTTTAGCTAAGTTTGTTTCACTGTTTAGTGCAAGGGTTTTCTCATACTAGAATTCCCCACTCTTGCTTGGAGATCTTGTTTAAGAAATATGAGGAGAGCATTTTGTGCAGCATTTTCCACTATCTGGTGTTAGGCCAAGCAGTTACCTTTAGCAACAGTGCAGTCCCTTTCAGAAACTGCATTATTTCTTAAGGTATTGCAGTGGAGGGGTTTAATCCCTTGTTTTGAGAGTGGGTTTCCCAGGAGGAGGATCAGCCTTCCTCCAAAAAAGCTAGAAAAAGGAGCTACAGCCATTTCTTTGCATGGTCAGCCATATTTATGAAGTGTTTCAGCCATGTAGCGTGATTCAGCCATAGATCTACAATAGATATTTCATGTATATCATTTCTCTCAAGAAACCCTTGTCGAGTCATCTTGGATCTATGTAAAAGAGACTAGATATATGTTTTTGTGCTCTATGAGTTAATAAATCATCAGATTTGATTTTTCTCTCCATTTTGAGTATAACCCTCAATAAATTGTGATGTCTCTTTCTACAGTAATTTCTGTTTGTAGCAGTCTTGGGGTTTCAGTGTTTTTGAGTTGTTTTGAGCATGGGAGGCCTATTTAACTAGGCAAAAGTCATTAGTTTTTGATCTCCTCTTAGATCTAAGTGTAATAATGTCAAATATAATGGACTCATGGGCTACATTTTTCTGTTTATGCTTATATTTCTGAAAAATGTGTTTTTCATGCATGTATTGCTAAGTTTTCCCATTTGGGGATATTACTGTGGTATCATAGCCCTAATCTTGGCTCAGCTTGTGTTCTTTAACCATTATGGAGTATTCTCATGGGAAGGAGAAGATATGCAAGAGAGATCAAAGAAAACCCTTATTGTCTAGAGGAAAGAGGTTCTCAAAACTTTTCTTTCAAACTCTGCAGGGTATAAGCAAAGACATCAAAGAAATGAGAAGGGAAAGGCATGGAGATCCCTCAACAAGATCTGAAGATCTACACATGAGGAAAGATATAATTCCTCATCTTATGGGTGTGAGCATTCAGCCACATCATCAGATTTACAACGCTCTATCAGCGACTTGTTCATGACAAGAAGAAGAAGAAAGGAGATGTGTCAAAGAAGGAGACTCTTGATGATTATTTGCAAGACTATGAAGCTCAATCTAAGGGGTTCAAAGATCACTTGAACTTCCAAGATTTTTGCAAGATCAAGGAGGAAAGAAGCACAAGGAGCAAGAAGCATGGTGTGGGTATATTCTTTCTATCTACTTTTGATGGATCACCTAAATGTCCAGCTAGGGCTTGGTTGAAGGAGCTAGACACCTATGTGCAACAACATCAAGTTTCAGAAAAGGAAGCCATCAAAGTAGCAGTGTTGTATCTTGAGGGTAAGGCTTATGCTTGGTGGTTTTTTGAATATTTTTCCTTAAATAATGCAAATACATCTATTTATGCAAAGTTTATTAGAAGAATAGTGGAAAGGTTTGATGAAAAATCACCTGAAACACCTTCTATGGAATTTATCAAACCAAATCAAACAAAAATTTTGCATGGGTTGGAAGGATCCATAAACTCATCTCCACTTTATAAAACCATTGAAGGGGAAGGAAACTTGTATGATGCCTTGCCAAAGGCAAATTCCCTATTGCAAGAAGAGATTTCTTCTCAAGAGGAAGACATGGATATTCCTCCTTCAAAAGAAGACCAAGATCTAAGGTCTCTTATTGATGATGAAGCATTTTCAACTATTGAAGAAAAGGAAGAGAAGGCTCAATATAACAGCGTAGTCATGACAAGGGCACATCTAGGACCTCATGAAGAGGAAGATGGAGCACTTTCTCCAAGGAGAGAAACTCTTGCACTCTTGCAAGGAGTTCCAAAGAATCTCACATATGGAGATCATGGCACAATCCATGTGCAGCATGTGCCATCATTGTCAAATGGTGAGATCTTGAAGATATTGAATATGGAAGAAGATAAAGGGGAGGGAAAGCATCACATGATGAGGAGTATACACCCCTCTTTATTTCAGAATGTTGATACACAAAGAAGGCAAGAGGATCTATGCAAGGAAGGCAAGGACAAATTTGTCCACACACATACACATCCTGCTCTATGCCTTGATGTCTCTTTGCATGGAGGCATTCCACCAGGGAGACCTCCTTATTAGAGGAAAACTAAAGTGTTCTCTCAACCATGTGCAGTAGTGACATATTTGGCTAAGGAAGGAGCCTTGAGGGGAGCTACGACAGTGATGAAAATTAATGATGGATTCCAAGGAGAGCTGAGCAATTTTCTGAAACTGACTTTGCCATTCTCCACTCATTTATTTGCGTTGGAAAAGAAGAATTCAGAAATATGTGTTGACATGAGTATGGTATCAAGAGGCCACTCCATAGCCTTGGAGCAGCAAAAGATACTTCCATATATAATGAAAATTTTTTAATATGACAAGAGGGTATTACCATTGTTCTATGCATGGGAAAAACTATGGAATTTATGGAAGAGAGGACCCTTTCAAAAGGAGGTTGACTTCTGTGAACTTCAATCTTGTCTTGAGCAAGATCAGCTGCAAGAGAGGCAACAAAAGAAATTTGATAGTACTCCAACATGTGACTCTGGCATCAAGCATGTTAAAGAGGAGAGCCATGTTATGACAAGAGCTGCATTGTAGATTTCTACAGCGTTGTCATTGTTGGGAGCCTAGATCATTATTGGGAGTCCCAAGTCTTGATGGAATATTCCAAGAACCTCTTCACATGTAATGTTCTTGATGGGAAAGTGATGGATAGGAGGTATAAAGTAGTTTATGGGGTCATTTATTTCCATTATCAGATCTACTTAACTAAAGATTCCAAGCTCAAGTGTAAACTACTTAATGCAGCCTATGAAATCTTGATTTCTAAACCCACTAGTTTCATTAGAACATAACATACTATCTTAGATGGATTCATGTGGGAAGACTTCAAAGAGGAGATGCACTCTCATATGAGGAAGTGCATGGATCATTTGTTGGTTGAGGAGGAACATAGCTCTTGGGAAGAGTTATTATCATTACCTCCTTATTCATTGGGTGTGAGAGGGAGCTCCTCCATGAGCTACCTCACTGATTTGAATCAAGTGTATAGTGAAACTTATATTTTTTAACATCATAATGTATCTACTATATGCTTGTATTTTCTTAACACTCATGTGCAGGGCTTTGCTCCAAGAGGGGGCACTTTTTCTTATGGGCTTCATGGGCTACATGAGGCCATGGGCAATGGTGATGTTGACCATTCCTTAGAAGATGTTGGAGAGATGATGTACTCTTCATGGTGTGAGTCATTAACACCAACTATTATACACCTTCTCCAAGCATGCAAGAAGGATGGGGCAGCAAACAAGTGTTGGGAGAAGCACTTGTCACATCATATTCTATGGGAGTAAAACTGCGTTGGTTGCACTTGAGGGATCATTGTCCTTCTCCTTTACTACATATGGCAGCTAGCATGACTCTAATTATGATTTCATGTGCTGAAAATGTTCTTATCTTTGTTGAGGACATGGTTGGAGGAGAGACACATTGGTTGGATGTGTCCTTGGGGAAGGAAATTCCTCACATTTTTTTGCACTTCATGTTCCAAGGGGAGCATGGGAAACTATGTCGCCAATATAATAGATCACTTGTTTCTTTAAGAGGTGGACCATATGATACATTGGAGCACTTGGGACATCCCTATCAAGAGCAATTGGGGGGGTTTTTCCTATGAATTACCAAGCTGGGAGGTGAATCATTTCATTTGGATGATAGCATGGAGGTGGGAGTCCTTCATTGATGATGAAATTCCCATGATTATCATCACTTCTATCTTGAAGAGGCCATTAATCAGCAAGAAGGTTTCCATATAGACCTTCCTTTCTTTCATGATGAGAGCCATTTGGTGTATCTACCAAAGGCCAACTTGCACACTTGGGAGGAACCATTGGGAGACATAATTATTGTAGAAAATATGAAGCAATGGTGGAGACTGTTGGATCAGTAGGCCACAAGAGGAGGAGGGGAGATTTTATAGCACCCTTGAAGTTTCTTGAGGACAAGCAACATTTGGGAGGGGAAGACTGTAATATTCCTAAATTAGCATGCAGCTAATGGGAATATTAATTTTGCTTCTAAAATTTAGTTAGATGAATAAATGGGCAAGGAGGCTCATAAATTGCTTAAGTAGGAATAAAATCCCTCATAATGTGAAAAGGAATCATGTTAATAACTAGATCAAGTATCCACATGTGTGAAAAAGGTCTAAAATGTGTGGAAAAATTCAAGTTTGACCAAGTCAACAGCATTAATATTTGAAGAGTGGATCCTAAATAAAGACAACTCAATGTGAACAAAGATCAATCTAGCTAGTAAAAATGAAGACACCTTGAGTGTGAAAAGAGACAATGCATGAAGATCCAGTCAAGGTTGATTCGGTCAAGATTGAATAAATCAAATAGCATTGTAAAAAGATGAGCAAGACTAATGGAGACAGTGTAATTTTGGTGGAGGAGCCTTAGCATGGAAGCAACCTCATAATTGGGTGGGACCCTTGGTGAGGAAGCTCATCAACTATATAATGAAGGGAATGGCAACCATATGGGGAGGATTGAAGAATATATTTTGTATGTGGTCTGTTTAGATTTCTTTTCATACTTTTTCTCTTTAGCTAAGTTTGTTTCACTATTTAGTGCAAGGGTTTTCTCATGCGGGAATTCCCCACTCTTACTTGGAGATCTTGTTTAAGAAATCTGAGGAGAGCATTTTGTGTTGCATTTTCCACTATTTGGTGTTAGGCCAAGTAGTTACCTTCAGCAACAGCACAGTCCCTTTCAAAAATTGCATTATTTCTTAAGGTATCGCAGTGGAGGGGTTTAATCCCTTGCTTTGAGAGCAGGTTTCCCAGGAGGAGGATTAGCCTTCTTCCAAAAAAGCTAGAAAAAAGGAGATACAACCATTTCTTTGCATGATCACCCATATTTATGCAGTGCTTCAGAAATACAGCATGATTCAGCCATAGATCTACAGCAAATATTTCATGTATATCATTTATGTCAAGAAACCCTTGTTGGGTCATCTTGGATCTATGTAAAAGAGACTAGATCTATGTTTTTGTGCTCTATCAATTAATAAATCATCAGATCTGATTTTTCTCTCCATTTTCTAAGTATAACCCTCAATAAAATATGTTGTCTCTTTCTCCAGTAATTTCTGTTTGTAGCAGTCTTGGGGTTTCTGTGTTTTTGACTTGTTTTGAGCATGGGAGGCATGTTTAACTAGGAAAAAGTCATTTGTTTCTGATCTCCTCTTAGATCTAAGTGTAATAATGTCAGACATAATGGACTCATGGGCTGCATTTTTCTATTTATGCTTATATATCTAAAAAATGTGTTTTTCATGCATGTATTGTTGATTTTTCCCATTTGGGAATATTACAGTGGTATCGGAGCCCCAACATTGGCTCAGCATGTGTTCTTAAACCATTATGAAGTATTCTCATGGGAAGGAGAAGATCTTCAAGAGATATCAAAGCAAACCCTTATTTTCTGGAGGAAAGAGGTTCTCAAAAATTCTCTTTCAAACTCTGCAGGGTATAAGCAAAGACATCAAAGAAATGAGGAGGGAAAGGCATGGAGATCCCTCAACAAGATCCGCAATATCTACACATGAGGAAAGCTCTAATTCCTCATCTTATGGGTGTGAGCATTCAGCCACATCATCAATTTTACAACACTCTATCAACCACTTGTTCATGACAAAGAAGAAGAAGAAAGAAGATGTGCCAAAGAAGGAGACTCTTGATGATTATTTGCAAGAGTATGAAGCTCAATCTAAGGGGTTCAAATATCACTTGAACTTCCAAGGGTTTTGCAAGATCAAGGAGGAAAGAAGCACAAGGAGCAAGAAGCATGGTGTGGGTAGATTCTTTCTATCTATTTTTGATGGATCACCTAAATGTCCAGCTAGGGCTTGGTTGAAGGAGCTAGACACCTATGTGCAACAACATCAAGTTTCAGAAAAGGAAGCCATCAAAGTAGCAGTGTTGCATCTTGAGGGTAAGGCTTATGCTTGGTGGTTTTTTGAATATTTTTCCTTAAAGAATTCAAATACATCTATTTATGCAAAGTTTATTAGAAGAATAGTGGAAAGGTTTGATGAAAAATCACATGAAACACCTTCTATGGAGTTTATCAAACCAAATCAAACAAAAAATTTGCATGGGTTGGAAGGATCCATAAACTCATCTCCACTTCATAAAACCATTGAAGGGGAAGGAAACTTGTATGATTCCTTGCCAAAGGAAAATTCCCCATTGCAAGAAGAGATTTCTTCTCAAGAGGAAGACATGGATATTCCTCCTTCAAAAGAAGACCAAGATCTAAGGTCTCTTATTGATGATGAAGCATTTTCAACTATTGAAGAAAAGGAAGAGAAGGCTCAATATAACAGCGCAGTCATGACAAGGGCACATCTAGGACCTCATGAAGAGGAAGATGGAGCACTTTCTCCAAGGAGAGAAACTCTTGCACTCTTGCAAGGAGTTCCAAAGAATCTCACATATGGAGATCATGGCACAATCCATGTGCAGCATGTGCCATCATTGCCAAATGGTGAGATCTTGAAGATATTGAATATGGAAGAAGATAAAGGGGATGGAAAGCATCACATGATGAGGAGTATACACCCCTCTTTATTTCAGAATGTTGATACACAAAGAAGACAAGAGTATCTATGCAAGGAAGGCAAGGTCAAATCTATCCACACACATACACATCCTGCTCTATGCCTTGATGGCTCTTTGCATGGAGGCATTCCACCAAGGATATCTCATGATTGGAGGAAAACTAAAGTGTTCTCTCAACTATGTGCAGCAGTGACATATTTGGCTAAGGAAGGAGCCTTGAGGGGAGCTACCATGGCGCTGAAAACTAATGATGGATTCCAAGGAGAGCTGAGCAATTTTTTGAAATTGACTTTGCAATTCTCCACTCATCTATTTGCATTGGAAAAGAAGAATTCAGAAATATGTGTTGACATGAGTATGGTATCAAGAGGCCACTCCATAGCCTTGGAGCAGCAAAATATACTTCCATATATAATGAAAATTTTTGAATATGAAAAGAGGGTATTACCACTCTTGTATGCATGGGAAAAACTATGGAAGTTTTGGAAGAGAGGACCCTTTCAAAAGGAGGTTGACTTCCATGAACTTCAATCTTGTCTTGAGCAAGATCAGCTGCAAGAGAGACAGCAAAAGAAAGTTGATAATACTACAACATGTGACTCTGGCATCAAGCATGTCAAAGAGGAGAGCCATGTTATGACAAGGGCTGCATTGCAAATTTCTACAGCGTTGTCATTGTTGGGGAGCCTAGATCATTATTGGGAATCCCAACTCTTGATGGAATATTCCAAGAACCTTTTCACATGTAAGGTTCTTGTTGGGAAAGTGATGGATAGGAGGTATAAATTAGTTGATGGGGTCATTTATTTCCATGATCAGATCTACTTAACTAAATATTACAAGCTCAAGTGTAAACTACTTAATGCAACCTATGAAATCTTGATTTCTAAACCCACTAGTTTCATTAGAACATACCATACTATCTTAGATGGATTCATGTGGGAAGACTTCAAAGAGGAGATGCACTCTCATATGAGGAAGTGCATGGATCATTTGCTAGTTGAGGAGGAACATAGCTCTTGGAAAGAGTTATTATCATTACCTCCTTATTCATTGGGTGTGAGAGGGAGCTCCTCCATGAGCTACCTCACTGATTTGAATCAAGTGTATAGTGAAACTTATATTTCTGAACATCATAATGTATCTACTATATGCTTATATTTTATTAACACTCATGTGCAGGGATTTTCTCCAAGAGGGGGCACTTTTTCTTATGGGCGTCATGGGCTACATGAGGCCATGGGCAATGGTGATGTTGACCATTCCTTAGAAGATGTTGGAGAGATGATGTACTCTTCATGGTGTGAGTCATTAACACCAACTATTATACACCTTCTCCAAGCATGCAAGAAGGATGGGGCAGCAACCAAGTGTTGGGAGAAGCACTTGTCACATCATATTCTATGGAATTTGGGAGTAAAATTGCATTGGTTTCACTTGAGGGATCATTGTCCTTCTCTTTTACTACATATGGCAGCTAGCATGACTTTAATTATGAATCCATATGCTGAAAATGTTCTTATATTTGTTGAGTAAATGGTTGGAGGAGAGACAAATTGGTTGGATGTGTCCTTGGGGAAGGAAATTCCTCACATTTTTTGCACTTCATGTTCCAAGGGGAGCATGGGAAACTATGTGGCCACTATAATAGATCACTTATTTCTTTATGAGGTGGACCATATGATTGATTGGAGCACTTGGGACATGCCTCTCAAGAGAAATTGGGGGGAGTTTTCTTATGAATTACCAAGCTGGGAAGTGATTCATTTCATTTGGATGATAGCATGGAGGTGGGAGTCCTTCATTGATGATGAAATTCCCCATGATTGTCATCACTTCTATCTTGAGGAGGCCATTAAGAAGCAAGAAGGTTTCCATATAGACCTTCCTTTCTTTCATGATGAGATTCATTTGATTTATCCACCAAAGGCCAACTTGCACACTTGGGAGGAACCATTGGGAGACAGAATTATTGTAGAAAATCTGAAGCAATGGTGGAGATTGTTGGATGAGGAGGCCACAAGAGGAGGAGGGGAGATTTTGCAGCACCCTTGCATTTTCTTGAGGACAAGAAAAATTTGGGAGGGGAAGACTGTAATATTCCTAAATTAGCATGCAGCTAATGGGAATATTAATTTTTCTTCTAAAATCTAGTTAGATGAATAAATGGGCAAGGAGGCTCATAAGTTGCTTAAGTAGAAATAAAATCCCTCATAATTTGAAAAGAGATCATGTTAATAACCAGATAAAGCATCCACATGTGTGAAAAAGGTCTAAAATGTGTGGAAAAAGTCAAGTTTTACCAATTCAATAGCATTAATATTTGATGAGTGGATCCTAAATAAGGACAACTCAATGTGAATGAAGATCAATATAGCTAGTCAAAATGAAGACACCTTGAGTGTGAAAAGAGACAATGCATGAAGATCCAGTCAAGGTTGATTCGGTCAAGATTGACTAAATCAAACAGTGTTGTAAAAAGATGAGCAAGACTAATGGAGATAGTGTAATTTTAGTGGAGGAGCCTTAGCATGGAAGCAACCTCATAATTGGGTGGGACCCTTGGTGAGGAAGCTCATCAACTATATAATGAAGGGAATGGAAAACATATGGGGAGGATTGAAGAATATATTTTTTATGTGGTCTGTTTAGACTTCTTTGCATACTTTTGTTGTTTAGCTATGTTTTTTGCACTGTTTAGTGCATGGATTTTCTCATGCGGGAATTCCCCACTCTTGCTTAGAGATCTTGTTTAAGAAATATGAGGAGAGCATTTTGTGACGCATTTTCCACCATCTGGTGTTAGGCCAAGAAGTTGCCTTTAGAAAAAGCATAGTCCCTTTCAGAAAATTCATTATTTCTTAAGTTATTACAGTCGAGGGGTTTAATCCCTTGTTTTGAGAGCGGGTTTCCCAGGAGGAGGATCAGCCTTCTTCCGAAAAAACTAAAAAAGGATCTACAGCCATTTCTTTGCATGATTAGCCATATTTATGCAGTGCTTCAGCCATACAGTGTGATTCTGCCATAGATCTACAATAGATATTTCATGTATATCATTTCTGTCAAGAAACCCTTGTCGGGTCATCTTGGATCTATGTAAAAGAGACTAGATCTTTGTTTTTGTGCTCTATCAATTAATAAATCATCAGATCTGATTTGTCTCTCCATTTTCTGAGTATAACCCTCAATAAACTGTGCTGTCTCTTTCTGCAGTAATTTATGTTTGTAGCAGTCTTGGGGTTTCAGTGTTTTTGAGCTGTTTCAAGCATGGGAGGCATGTTTAACTAGGAAAAAGTCATTTGTTTCTGATCTCCTCTTAGATCTAAATGTAATAATGTCAGATATAATGGAATCATGGGCTACATTTTTCTGTTTATGCTTATATTTCTGAAAAAAGTGTGTTTTTCATGCATGTATTGTTGAGTTTTCCCATTTGGGGATATTACATTTTTATAAATATCAATCTCAAGAAACAATTCATTTACTCGTAGTTTTATCATTTGAACTTTGGCATGTTTGTTTTGATTTTCCAAAAGAAGAGTGGCATCATCTCGACACTTTTTTGTTGAGTTGTGAGAAAGGAGACATGGATGCTTTAGTTTAGTTACTTTTATTTTGATTGCAAATTGTAAAAATATTTCAAAGTTCAACAAACAACAACGAAGTGAAACAATTGAGCGTATTTAAGAATATTTATAAAATTCAGGATTAAGATAATTTAACATTTAATTTTTAAGTTTTTCGAATTGTTCTCCATATGTGGAAAGGTAGTGTGAGTGAGAGCAAGACATGGAAACATAGAAAACGTGGTTGTTTGCAGTTCTTAGCTTCATCATTCATAAATGTAAGTTTTATATCGATAGGTGTTTCTTTGTTGGATTGGGGTGGGCAAGTATTGTTCACCACAACCAATCACAGAGCCTCATTTTCATTTTCCTCCCTCGAATTAAAATCTGATATGTGGATGATCATTGTTGTTTTTGTCTCTTTAAGTTGGTTTATATAGTATAGAGACCCATTTTCACAGAGAAGGCATCCTTTGGTAGCGATGGTGGTTTTAGAAATCATAATATGTCTTAATGAAGGTGTTGAATTTCAAGGTGAGCTATTAAACTTTAGAAAAGATGGGACTCCCCTAATTAATTGGCTCTGCTTGAATCCAATTCATAGTGATAATGGGATAATCACACACATCATAGAGATTCATTTTTTCACTAAAGAAAATATTGACTTGGGTCCTATGTCATTACCCTTTTATAAGGAGGCATCTACTTGATGTGCAAATCGGTCATTTTTTTATCCTTTCCTATATAGGCCAGCTGCAATTCAACAAGCACATTTCTACCATGAAATCTATGGGATTTTCCAGTTGCCTAATGAGGTTATAACACAAAAAAAATTGTCATGATTGACACCCAGACATGTTGCATATTTTGGATCATTTTGCAGACATCTTTATTAGTTGATAAAGAATGAGGATTTGTGGCAAATGGTTTGCTAAAATTCATGGGTAAGTGAAACAACAGGTGTGTTGGAAAAAATTCCAAGTGTTAAAAGGTTAGGATGGGATCACCTTACAAGGGATTTGACTACTCTTGCAGTTGATGCATGGAGGAAACTTACAGTTGGAGGGGAAGTCAAACCTTCTTGTTGTAATTTTAGAGCATGTGTTGTTGGAAACAAAATTTCCATTTGGTGGGGAAGGTATCAACATGCAGCCTATGAATAACACATTTGTAGTGAATTTAATTATCGCAAATCCATAATAGAAGCATGCAAAAGTGATTTTTCCCCCTCTAGTTCAGTGGGACCACACTTTATCATGCTTGAATGGATCTTGGTTTGTGGTTTTTGGTGGGTGTGGTAGGAAGGGATTACTGGATGATGTTTTCATTCTGGATTTGGATGCCCAATATCCTACTTAGCATGAAGTTTCAGGATCTGCACCCCCTCTTCTATGATCATGGCACAATTCCTGCACCTTGGATGGCACAAAACTACTAATCTCAAGTGGGTGTGTAGACTCTGTAGTTCTTCTCAATGATACATTTTTACTAGATCTCACAATAGATAAGCCTATATATAAAGAGAATGATTAATTTCACGGACTCAGCCTTCTAGGTTGGGTCACTCTCTTAATTTCTATGGAAGTCAAAAGGTTCTCATGTTTGGTGGCTTGGCCAAAAGTGTTGGAAACAATGTTAATATTGGGAGGGGGGGTAAATTTTCTTTTAATTCCCATTTATACTTTCATTTATTCTTGGAAATCATTCATGTGAGCAACCACTATAATATCATGTAAATAGGGAAATGAAATCAACACATGAACATATACAACAAAATCATGAGTAGTGTACACATATGAACACAAAGGATTTAACGTGGAAACACAAAAGGGAAAAACCACCAAGTTATTTGCTATTATGATGTAATCTAAGCTCTTATTATGTTACATCATCTCTCTTTGTAAGCACCAACTCCCTTAGATTGTTTGTTAGCACCCACTATCAGGAAGCAACAACTCCCTTCTTTTGTAGACACCTTATTAGCTTACCATGAAGCACCAACTTCCTATATTTGTTGCAAGCACCAACTTGCAGGAGGCAACAACCTCCAAGCTATCTTCATACATCCACTAAGATGGAAGCACCAACTCCCTGTTTTGTAGGCTCCAAACCACACTCAATAAGGAAATAAATAATTTTTTCTTTTGACTCTCACTTAGCCTTATAATAGCTTTGTGTTCAACACTTGATGGACCTTTGTTCTGCTCAACAACATACACTTAGCAACCTTTTCATTTTTCTTACTCTGTAGCACCTCGCTCCACTTAGATCTCAATCCTCATACTATATGCATATTAGTTCTCAGCCTTGGTTGTTTCATAGACTCTCTTAGCCTCTCTTAGCAACTATCTCTCACTTGGAGCTCTCCACACTCAACACTCTACTGGAACCTCACACACAACAATGCTTCATTCCCCTATACTCTAATTCTACATCCAAAGTTATGTTCAACAACAACACAGGGAAATATGCATACCATTCTATCATTCACACTACCCAAGAGTGTACTACATTATGGCTCACCATCTTGTTGTTACTGTTGAGATTCAAGAAGATGATGATCTTAGTGAAAATCAATCACCTTCACTAAGTGGGTCCGTAGGCTATTTTAGGTGTAAGTCTATTTTTAGACTATGTCTATTTTTAGACATGATGATCATATTTCAGAAGTTGCAGGATGCTATTTGTGGATGGTTGGTCAAGTTGGAAAAATAGATGAAATTGTATTTTTATAATATTGGGTGAAGTCTATTTATAGGTCGTTGATCTAAAAATAGAAGTGTCGATTATTATTAGCTCTTAATAATAATCCGACAATAAATATCAACTTATTCTCTTGGAGCACTTTATTTCAGTATACAGATTTGGAAAATCAGTGGGCTGAAGGAATTACGCAATTCCTAGGGTTTATTGGTGGTTCATGCATGGAGGACTCAGTTAGAACTGAAGTGGAAAATTTATGACAGAGTTGGAAGAGTATTTCATGGATTTGTTATTCAATTTAACTCAGTTAATGGAGTTAAAATCAGTTGAGCTAGTTGTATCTAGTCTAACTGAATGATACACTAGTGAGAGTGGAGTGAATTAATTAGTTAATTAATTCACAAACAATAACTCATTAATCAACTGAAAAAATATAGCAGTTAACTACAATGCATGTCAATTCCAGTGGAGACCCAGTGGAGAGATAGGTGAAAGGGTGAGATGGACTATCTGTTATGACTATAGTGATGCATTGATTACACCATACACGCATTGGAGTTGCCAATGAGGATTGCGCAGTGCAAGCAAGGTAGATTCAAATTCATTTAGGGGTATTCTTCAGCATGGATTGTGCAGTGGAGGCAGGCTATCAGGTGGCAAGAAATCAGTGCATGGATTTGCATATTTCTTCTGATTAATGTGTGACGATTGATTGTACTGAGAGCTTGATGTACTAAGCTTTGTACGAGATTTTTACATGATCTCCATGATACATAATATATGATAGTTGGGGTTTTTCAGCTTTAGGATTTCCCGTTAAACAACTGTGTTATGTGCGATTTTTTTTATTGCTTCATGTGTTTGCAATTGAGTTTTTAAATTTCTGCAAAAGATTAACAGTGGAAGGATTATGTATTTAGCAAGAAGATAAAATATTGTTAGATTAGGATAATCTGTATATATACATGCATCTTGTATATAATTTCTACAGTTGCATCCTTCTTCTTACCATTGCAGCTAATTTAATTCAAGGAATGGGTCTGGAGTGTTTTTCCATGCTAAGAGTTGACTCTTAGTCCAACCTGCACACTCACGGAGTACCACCATTAAATTCAACATATTTAATTAGTATGCCTCCCCTTGCGTATAGTTGATCTATTGAATAAACTCTATGATTGGGAATGGATTTCATTACTATGGATGGTGCTCCATTAATTCTCTAAGGATCGTGGTCCTCATTGCCTTCATCTAATGTTCTAGGCAATCGCCATTGACTCCAACAACAGGATTTAGCAGAGTTATCCAACTCTAATGAACCTCCAGATATAGCATAATCGTCAAACATAGTGCTTTCTAATAAAGAATTTTTTGACATGTTCATACCCCCTTTTATCATCATAATTATGTCTTTATTTGATTTCTCTTATTTATCGAAACCACTAAATATAAATTGCAACATTTAATTGGATGTTCACCCGCTAATGCCTCTACACATGTGCCCATAGTTCTTAGTGCTCAACAGCTAAGTGCTTTTCATCATATAGGCCAAAGGACCCTGGTCACTTAACACACAGAAGTGTTGCATAACCGAGACTTGGGTGCCTTTTTTTGTCAACCAACAGATATGTCAAATACAGTGAAATTTCCAACCCTAGCCCCATCTCCCTAGAAATTCCTTATGGTGCGCCTTTGATAAATTCCAGACTATAACCATTGAGTTTATGCATCATGATGGGACCTCCTTACTCATTAAATTTCACTAATGAACACATGCTTCTAGCCACCTCGACACACCACCTTGTCTCAGTGCCTCGTCACCTCGAAGGTTTTACCTTGTGTTGCAATGGAAAATGTTGAGTAAGTACTGTCAAGGTGATGTGTCATGTGGGGTCCACCTCTACAATCACGAGCAAATAAATATTATGTCAGGTTTACGTGTGACTATCTCCATGATGATCTGTCAGCCACCTATATTCATGCCATGTGTGATCCATTTTCAGACCATCAGCTGCCCAAAATTTCCAAATAAGCATGCCACATGTCATCGTTTAATTAGTTCCACGTGCCCTCATATTTTCAAATGTTGTTGTCATACTAAAATAATCCCAATCCTTTGAGTCACTTATGTAATTTTGATGTCATCTTCCGCTATGGTTGCCACATGTGCACCAATTCATCTTTTTCTTCCAATTGGAGTGTTCCATGTGTCCACCAATCATCGATCCATGTTGTCATTTATGTGCCACATCATCCCGCTATACCTGTCCCTGGAAATAAAAACTTGCGACTCCATTGAAAACCATCAGGGTCAGTCCGTTGGGGTGTTCCATCCTTCATGAGCTTTCACCATTGGTCCATTACGCCAACTCATTCAGCCTCACATGCTATCTCGTCCCATGGGTGTTGGAAATATATTAAACACCATGCAATTTCATCACCCAAAAATATCCTAATCATTAATTTGGATCATCCCCTATCGATGGATCCTTTTGAGTGTAAGATAGCACATCAACCCTCGTTCTTGTTTGCACCCAATATTCATTGATCTAAATGTCCTCTTATTGATCGAAAAATCTTGTTGATTTCCATGAATATTATTTATCCTCTATCTCTGTCAGTGGCTCCCTTATTTTTGGCCAAATTTGAATCATGTCGCCAACTTTGGAGATAGATAACCGCAACACCAAATTTGACTCTACACCTTAACATTTTGGCTTTCAACTTTGACTAGACATATGTTTTTATCCACGAAGCATTTTCTAGACTTCAATGTAACATTAGAAATATCTTTCTAAGCATTATCTAACTGTACCATTTCCAAGAGCATCTGAACTGATCTCTTGAGGAATAAATTCCTTCAAAGTTATAATTCCCCCTTTTTCTTTGTCCAAGGCTCCAACTCCAAATGAACAGGAAACACACCACATCAATTCCAAAGACATTATGCATCTACCATCCTAACCCATTTGACATCAATGCTAGCCTAGTTGACATCTATGCCAACACACTTGATGCCACCTATCATCCTAACAATTCCAATTGTCTAACAACATCCCCCTTTGGAATTTATGGAAACACCTCACTACTCCACATCGATGGCCACTCCTGCTACATTCAACCAACATAATGGTTCATTCTTACTGTGTGGTTGATGCCTTTCTATATCCTCTATTTGGGCCACCAATATTTTTCTCTTCATATTTGACATCAACGGAAAAGGGCTACAATCTACTTTCTCTCCCCCATTCAATTAATGTCTAAGGGTTGAGTTTTTAATGTGCATTCTCCTTTACAGACTCCTCTTATTAATGGATGATATATCTTTGATGAGGCACTTAAATTCCTCCATTCAATCTCAACTACAAAAAACATAGGCAAAGACACATGCAAAACCAAGCATTAGTAAACCAAGTCCTTGTGTCTTATTGTAGATACTCCTCCAATTATAGAGTACTGGATATATGTGATATGCTCCCCAATGAACATATACTTTTCCCTTTTATTACATATCTGGCTCTTAGCACTTCATGGCTACTAGTCTTCTCTTTTTCAAATGCATCTATGTACTAATTCAAATTTAAAATGGTATAGTTGTTGTTGCAAATACCATAGTTAATTATGAAATTTGTCTTTTTGTTTCATTGATGTTGTTTCTTGAGTGATTTTGTGTTGAGATTGTTGGAAAAACTGAGAGGGGGGGTGAATCAATATTCCTTTCAATTAGAGCATTAGTTAATCTTCAATTATTATCACTGTTTGTACAATGATAACAGAAAATAAGAGGAACACAAATTCACATCGTTTTTAAGGTGGAAACCCACTCTGGGACAAAAACCACCTAATGCTTTTCTAATAATTCTTTAATATTCAACTCCAATTGAAAATAAAGCTCCAACTTCCTAGAATCTAGAAAAGCATTCTTCTCCAGCTCCCACTGGATGGACGCTCCAACGCCCGAGATTCTTCAGTAGTCAACTAAATGGATTCCCCAACACCCAATGAGCTACAACTCACCCTACCACCACCCTACTACCCTATAGAAGAATAAAAGAAGAATGGACTCATGTACCAGGGGAAATGGTCCACTTTACAATGATATAAAATGATGTAGAAGAAGAATATATACTAGAACATAACCCCAAATTTGACACAAACACCTAATGATGATCCTAGACCTCCCAACACTGCCTCTTCAACCCTTAGCAGATAGATACTAGTACAATTTGTACAATAATGCATTTACAATGACTAAGTACAATGATACCTTTACAATGATTGTATGCAGTGCTGCCCACTTGAAGACTTCATATGATGAACTTCTTGTTGTTGTTATGCACCTTGGTTGTTGCTCTTGTCATGCTACCCTCTTTTTCACCTTGCTTTGCTTTTCTGCCATAGAAATTCTGGTCCTTTGCAATCCTTGACAACACATAATCTAGCTTTTTCTTGCCTTCTAGGAGCCCGATATTGAATCTGGTGTATCTCTGTTATTTCAGATCCTCAGTATCTAATTTTTGGTCCTGTAGTAGTCCTCTGAGTCGTATTTCCAATGCCACAAGTCTGGCCCAATTTGGATTCTTCAAGAGAGATTTATGTCCAATCTCTCACAATGCCCTAATTATGGACTGTTTCAAAAGAGTTCACTTGTACGGAATGCCACGTGTCACTGTTTCTTTATTTGGCTCTAAAATTGATAGAGAAAAAATTACAGACTTTTCACTATCTGCCACTTTTTATGGAATTCAAATCTGATACTCAGAGAGAGAGTTATGATGATTTTACCAAGGTCACTTCTTTGAGATGAATTTTAGGAGCCTGCAAAAACCCTCACTTCCACAGATCATATCTCCAAAAATATTGTACATATTGATCTGAAATTTTTATTGTAGTTTCCTCAAGATTTTGGGTTAGCCTCATAACAATTTCAGCTTCTAAACCTTCGTAGAAAAAAAGTTAGAGCGAAAATTCCACGATGACCTATTTCAGATGGTCGAGTCCCTTACCTAAGGAGGAAATGAAGATCACAATTTATATAAATGCTTAAGTTGAGAGGGGCTTCAACAAGTGAACGTGGGAGGGATTTTAGGAGCTTAAAAAATATTAATTGTTACTTTTCAATGACCCATGCCCCAACCCCATGGGGTTTTATCCCACTAACTGGGGGTACAAACTTCAAACATGAATATCTCTCAAACTGTGAAGAATTACATGGCGTGCCATATACCAACAGAAATATCTCGACAAGTAGAAACCATAAAAAGCATTATTTGCCCAGAATATATTAATTTTGTAGGTCAAAATTCCCATGCAATATTGGGTTAGCCCCTGGTGCTTCTTGGGTTGACATCAATGACAACCGCTGATCAACAATCTCCCCCTTTGGCATTGATGGCAACACAAGTACTCCCCCTGCGATCATGACACCACTTCTTACAACATTCTCTCCCCCTTTGACATCAATGGAAAAGGGTAACTTCCCATGAAACACAACCATCCTGCGGACCTGTACACACTTCCACTCCCCCTGACACACAACCGTCCTGCAGACCTGTAATCTACTTCCACTCCCCCTTTATATTCTGAAAAAAAGGAAAATCTAACGAGAACTTGGGAAAATCCCAAGCTTCTGGCGAAGATATTCCAATGCTGGTGAATATTTAATATGTGATTCTTTTGGTGCTGCTTGGAATCTTTCTACTTGTCCAACTACTTGCATAACATCTGGTCGGGAGGCTGTTACATATAGAAGACTACTAATCATAGATCTGTACAACCTTTGATCCACATCCTTAGATGAGTTGTCTATGCTCAATTTGCAACCTGTTAGCATTGGAGTAAGGATGGGTTTGCAATCTTCCATTTTAAATTTCTTGAGCATCTCTTTGATGTACTCCGCTTGACATATAAATATTCCTTTCTCTTGCTGAGATATTTGAAGCCCTAAGAAGTATGTCATCTCACCAAGTAAAGACATCTCGAAATCACTTTGCACCTTTGTAGCAAAATTCTTACTTAGTCGATCATCATTGCTACCAATTATTGTATCATCCTCTTTAGCTATTAGACATGATTTAGTTGCTTCATCCAGAACATATATGTCGTTTGGAGCTCGACTTTCTATAGCCACAATTTCACCATACACGCCTTTCCTGATTTCACATTTCGTGGAGCTGAATAGTATTGAGTGTCCTTGATCACACATTTGTCCAACACTGAGCAGATTGTGATTCATGTTTTCAACCAATAGAACATTCTTGGCTAGAGTATCTTTTCTTCCGAGAGTGATAGTACTTGATCCTATAACATTTGAAGATCCATCATTTCCAAAGGACACGGTTCCATCCTTCTTCTCTTTCAGAGATACAAATTTATTTCTATCTCCAGTCATATGCATTGAGCAATTGCTATCAACATACCACACATCTTTGTTCTTTTGACCCTTGAAAGCGAGAGCACAATTATCATTCTTCTTCTTCTTCCATGTTTGTTCGTTCTGTGGCTTCGTAGATTCTTCTCGAGGATTTTCAAGTCTGCAGTCTTTGGCTATGTGTCCAAAATTTCGACATTTGTAACATTCAATATTATTTCTTAAATGTTCAAATCTATTGATGTTTCGCTGAACCCTGGGAGGTTCATAAATTTTGACAGATCTCCTGGAATTGTATTTTTTCCTAGGGTACATGCGACATTCTACAGCTTTATGACCAAATTTTCCACATGAATAACAATAGCCATAAAAAATATGTTGGTACCTAGATGGAAATTTTCATCGAGGAATTGTCTTCCAAGGCTGTTCTTGCGAATCTTATCCAATGAAGTCTACATGCATGTCAGATCTCATAGGTTCATTGTATTTTGTTGTAGAAAGTCTTGCTTCTTTTTCTTTGTAACCGATGCCAATTTTGTCGTTGTAAGATCGTTGATTGTTGATGAGTTCTTCCAATGCCCTTGAGTTGTTGGCATAGTTTTGGATAGTTTTTCCTTTCTTCACTTCCTCACGCAGCGAGACTACTTCGGCTTCTAATTCTTCCCTTTCTTGGTTGCTTTCTTCCAACTTCTTTTGAAGTGACTTTTCAATGCATTTGTGTTCTTCAACTTCAATTTTGAGACCTTGAACTTGTTCTTCAAGAGTTTTGGAACAGATCTTCTCCACCTTGAGATATTTTATAAGCTTGATTGCTTCCTCATAAAATTCATCTATGGTCCATCCTTCTTCTTCGTTGTTTGATACCTCTTGTTTATTGTGCTTGGGTTTATTGTGCTTGGCCATAAACAATACTCTCTCATTGGCTTCTTCTTCACTGTCATTGTCTTTGTTGGATGATGAGCTATCTTCTTTAGAGAGAAAGTTCCTTTTGGATCCTTTCTTGTTGAATTTCTTAAAGCCTTTTCTTTCCTTTTGAGTTGCCATTACTTCTGTTTGGACATTTTGCTGCAAAATGCCCAACCTCATTACAGCTGAAACATATCAATGGAAGTTTACTTTTGAATTATCCCTTACCAATTCTTAGTTTTCTCGTGAAGTAAGCATATTCTTCATCTGAAATACCTTCTTCATCATCTCCCTTTTCTTCACACTTGCAGGTGCATGTCTTTTCAATTGAAGGTTGTTTATCCTTATTGGTTTTCTTAGATGCAATGAACGCAGTCTCTAGATGCGAAGTAACCTCTTATTCATCAAGTCTCATTTCATATGCTATGAGAACTCCATGTAATTCCTCTTTGCTGAGTTTGTCCAGATTTGCACTGTATTCTAAGACCGATACCTTTGGGTTGAATCTCCCTGGTAACGTTCTAAGAATCTTACGTATAATAGTCTTCTCGTCAACTGGCTCTCCCAATCCTTCCAGAGTATTGGTTATTTCATCAATGTATTGGAAGTATGCAGCAATGTTGCAATCTTCTTTCATTCTGAGTTGCTCAAATTTTTCTCTATAGATTTGAAGCTTTGCTTCTTTGACATTTGAGTCACCCGCATATATATTCTCAAGCTTGTCCCATACATTTTTGGCGGTTTTACAACCCAACACCTTATGATAAGCAGATTCAATAAGTCCACTGATAATAATATTCTTTGTTTTTGCATCATTTACCAAATTCTTCTTACCTTGTTCATCCGCAGTTGATGTAAATCCATTTTGAACAGTGTCCCATACTTCGTAACCTTGCGCCAAGAGATAGACCTCCATTCTTCCTTTCCAAAGTGCATAATTATTTTCATTGATTAGAGGTACACCATTCTTGGTATACTCCATGACCTCCTTCTAGCTGTTAAACTGCTATTGAAGGAACCAAGCTCTGATTGCAATTGTTGGAAATACTGAGAGGGGGGGTGAATCAGTATTTCTTTCAATTAGAGCATTAGTTAATCTTCAATTATTATCAGTGTTTGTACAATGATATCAGCAAACAAGAGGAACACAAATGCACATAATTTTTAAGGTGGAAACCCACTCCAGGAAAAAAACCACCTAATTCTTTTCTAATAATTCTTTAATATTCAACTCCAATTGAAAATAAAGCTCCAACTTCCTAGAATCTAGAAAAGCATTCTTCTCCAGCTCCCACTAGATGGACGCTCCAACACTCGAGATTCTTCAGTAGTCAACTAAACGGATGCACCAACACCTAATGAGCTACAACTCACCCTAGCACCACCCTACCACCCCATAGAAGAATAAAAGAAGAATGGACACCCGTACCACGGTAAATGGTCCACTTTACAATGATATAAAATGATGTAGAAGAAGAAGATATATTATACCATAACCCCAAATTTGACACAAACACCTAATGATGATCCTAGACCTCCCAACACTGCCTCTTCAACCCTTGGAAGATAGACACTAGTACAATTTTTACAATAATGTATTTACAATGACTTAGTACAGTGATACCTTTACAATGATTGTATGCAGTGCTACCCACTTGAAGACTTCATATGATGAACTTCTTGTTGTTGTTATGCACCTTGGTTGCTGCTCTTGTCATGCTACCCTCTTTTGCACCTTGCTTTGCTTTTCTGCCATAGAAATTCTGGTCCTTTGCAATCCTTGACAACACATAATCTAGCTTTTCTTGCCTTCTAGGAGCCCAATATTGAATCTGGTGTATCTCTGTTATTTCAGATCCTCGGTATCTAATTTTTGGTCCTGTAGTAGTCCTCTGAGTCGTATTTCCAATGCCACAAGTTTGACCCAATTTGGATTCTTCAAGAGAGATTTATGTCCAATCTCTCACAATGCCCTAATTATGGATTGTTTCAAAAGAGTGCACTTGTACGACATGCCACGTGTCACTGTTTCTTCATTTGGCTCTAAAATTGATAGAGAAAAGATTATAGACTTTTCACTATCTGCCACTTTTTATGGAATTCAAATCCGATACTCAGAGAGAGAGTTATGATGATTTTACCAAGGTCACTTCTTTGAGATGAATTTCAGGAGCCTCCCGTACTAGATACTAGTACAATTTGTACAATAATGTATTTACAATGAATAAGTACAATGATACCTTCACAATGATTGTATGCAGTGCTGCCCACTTGAAGACTTCATATGATGAAATTCTTGTTGTTGTTATGCACCTTGGTTTTTTCTCTTGTCATGCTACCCTCTGTTGCACCTTTCTTTGTTTTTCTACTATAGAAATTTTGTTCCTTTGCAATCTTTGACAACACATAATCTAGCTTTTTCTTGCCTTCTAGGAGCCCAATATTGAATCTGGTGTATCTCTGTTATTTCAGATCCTCAATATCTGATTTTCAGTCTTGTAGTATTCCTCTGAGTCATCTTTCCAATGCCATAGGTCTTACCCAATTTGGATTCTTCAAGAGAGAGTTATGCCCAATCTCTCACAATGCCCTAATTATGGACTGTTTCAGTAGAGCGCACTTGTACGGCATGCCACATGTCATTGTTTCTTCATTTGGCTCTATAATTGATAGATAAAAAATTACAGATTGTGCACTATTTGCCACTTTTTACAGAATTCAAATCTGATTCTCAAAGAGAGATTTATGACGATTTTACTAATGTCACTTCTTTGAGATGAATTTCAGGATCCCTCAAAAACCATGACTTCCACAGATCATATCTCCAAAAATGTTGCACACCTTGATCTAAAATTTTTATTGCAGCTTCCTCAGGATTTTGAATTCACCTCATAACAATTTCAACTTCTGAATCTTCTTAGAAAAAAAGTTAGAGCGAAAATTCCACGATGACCTATTTCAGATGGCTGAATCCCTTACCTAAGGAGGAAATGAAGATCACAATTTATATAAATGCTTAAGTTGAGAGGGGCTTCAACAAGTGAACGTGGGAGGGATTTTATGAGATTAAAAAATATTAATTGTGAGTTTTCAATGACCCATGCCCCAACCCCATGGGGTTTTAGCCCACTAACTGGGGGTACAAACTTCAAACATGAATATCTCTCAAACCGTGAAGAATTACATGGCGTGCCATATATCAACGGAAGCATATCGACAAGTAGAAACCATCAAAAGAATTATTGACCCAAAATATATTAATTTGGTAGGTCAAAATTCCAATGAAATATTGGGTTAGCCCCTGGTTCTGCTTGGGTTGACATCAATGACAACCGTTGATCAATAGAGATTCAACAAGATGATGATCCTAGTGAAAATTAAGCACCTACACTAAGTGGGGCCCACAGGCTATTTTTAGGTGTATTTCTATTTTTAGAACGGTTGAGAAAATTCTATTTATAGCGAGACTTATAAATATTGAGAAATTTCTATTTATAGATGATGTTCTATTTTTAGATGTATGTGTGAAGTCTATTTATAGATCACATGTCTATTTATAGATGTATGTCGACTATTATTATCCCTTAATAATAGCTCGACAATAAATAGTAATGTATTCTCTTGAAGCACTTGAAATCAGCTAACTGAAATGGAAAACTAGTTAGCTGAAGGAATTTCGAGTTCTAAGGTTGGTTGGTGGGACATGCAAGTGGACTTAGTTGTAACTGAGTGATTCGAAGTTATAACATATTTGGATGTGTATTTATGTGAGTTGTAAAGTAGTTTAACTCAGTTAAGTGAGTTAAACTCAGTTGTGCTAGTTTTAACTAGTTGAAACTAAAGATACACTAGTGAGAGATTAGTGACCTAAGTATTAAATTAATTCACATGAGTGATCTCACATGCAACTGAAGATTTACTGATGTTAACTACATGCATGTTAGATCCAGTGGAGACCCAGTTGAGAGGTAGGTGTAAGGGACAGTTGACTATCAGTTGTATTATATTGGATTTCACTCTTGCAAGAAAAACACACATTGGATATGCTCATGAGGATTACATAGTCAAATAGGGTGTGATTGCATCGAATTGGTCTTTGTAATCAACTTGGATTGCACAGTGGAGGCAGGCTGTTTTGAAGCAGAAAATTGGCTAAGTCATTTGCCAAATTTATGCATGACAGTGTGAGACGATTGTATATTGTACTGAGAGCTCTTGGAGTAGAGTTTTGTCTGATATTGTTTCATGATACATGATATATACATAATATATGATAGTGGGGTTTAGCTTTATGTTTTCCCGGTAAACATTTGTGTTATGTGTGAATGATATTTCTTCGTGTGTTTTCAATTGGCGATCGTGTTTTAAATTTCTACAAGAATTTTTGTAGAAGCCATTATGTATTTCACGGTGGCATATAATTGTTAGATCAGGAGAATACAGGTAGTACATATTTATATTAAAAATTTTACATGGTATCGGAGCACAGAAGATTGCAATTTTGAAGCAGTAGCTGAGTTTCTTAGTGGAAACAATTCAAATTTGCTACAAGAATTTCTTAGCACGACAGTTGAGTAAACATTGAAATGGATTTCAATGGCTTGCGGCTAGAGTATGCACTCAAGGACGGCTTGAACTACATTGACGGGAAGGACAGGATGGAGATGGTGCTTGAAGATAATAGCTTGAAGGAATTCATCGACAGTGATGTTCCTAAGCCCACTTCGACAGATGCTTCATTACTTGACGCCTGGAAAAAGAAATTAGCGAAGATGAGAAGGATTTTGTTGAAAGGTGTATAAGACCATATTGTCTCAAGCCTTCATGGGAAAGCCACTCCATATGCTATGTGGAAGGCTTTGATGGATCGTTTCCAAAGCAACAACGACCATAGAAATTGGCAATGAAGGATAAACTTAGAAAGATCAAGATAGAAAAAGGCGACAATATTCCAATGTATCTCATAAATTTTGTCCAATGTCAGGATGAAATGGGGAGTGTGGGAATCATTGTTTCTAATGATGATTTGGTGAGCTTAGCTCCCTTGGGACTTCCTAATAGTTGGCACAGTTATCAATACTCTTTCAACGGATGGGAAAAATTGCCGGATTAGGAACGATTGTGGTCGGATCTAGTGTAGGAGGAGTTCAGGTAGAACGCCAGAGATAGCTCTTCATCAAAGCATGGTGATGAAGAGGATTGTGCTTTGGATGCCAAGACAAGGAAAGGGAAGGGGAAGAAATTCCACTCAAAATCTGAGTCTAAATGCAATAATTTGGATTTGTCCAAGGTGAAGAGTTTTCATTGTCATGAACATGGGCATCTCGCCATTAACTGCCCACAGAAGAAGAAGAACAAGAAGGTTTTTGGAGCTGCAGTTGGTGAGGCCCTTGCCTTGCAATTTGAACTTGATTTCTCTTTGATTGCATGCTTGGTATCAAGCACAATGGGATTGGTGTGGTATCTTGATAGTGGTGATTCCTTCCACATGATGGGAGATAAGGAGCTTTTCAGTGACTTGGAGGAGAAAGATCTCCAGATGCATATAGCGATGGGAAATAATGGATGATACAGTGCGACTAGCATTGGTACCATTACCTTTGAGAGGGATTTAGGTAAACCATTTCAATTGAAAGATGTTATGCATGTTCCAAGTCTGAAGAAAAACTTGGTCTCAGTCGCGATGTTGGAGGATAGAGGCTATGACGTTGCTTTTAGCAATGGAAAAACTTTGCGACATAAACAAATGGGTCAAGCCAAGAGGATAGGGATTCGAGTCAAGAATATCTACAAGCTGGAGGTAGAAGGTTGTGCTTCCATGATGGGCAAGGAAGAAAAAGTGGTGAGCCGAGATGAGGGCGAATTATGGCATAGGCGATTGGGCCATCTTCATCATGGAGCCTTGAAAGTCATGCAGCAAATATCTACTGGACTTCCAATGGGAACACCTGCTCAATTATATCATTGCAAGGGTTGCACCATGGGGAAGTATGCAAATTATACCTTTCATGATAAGGAGAACCGTGCTTCGGTGATCCTGGAGAGAGTTCACAGAGACGTGTGTGGACAATTCTCGGTTGCTTCATCAAGAAAACACAGGTATTATGTTATTTTTGTTTATGAATTTTCTCATAAATGCTTAATATTCTTCATGCAAAAGAAGGATAAAAAATTCTCAAAATTCTGAGTTTAAGGCATTGGTTGAGAAAGAGTCGGGGAAGCAAGTGAAGGCTCTGTGGAGCGATAATGGTAGAGAATACATCTCCAACGAATTCAAATACTTCTGTAGCAAAGAAGGAATTCAAAGAGAACTCATATCACCTCATAACCCACAGCAAAATAGGGTCGCGGAGAGGAAGAACAAAACAATCGTGGGTGTGGCACGAGCAATGTTGCATGATCAGGGCCTCCCAATGCATTTGTGGGCGGAAGCATGTGACACTGTGGTTTATGTGAAAATTTGTTGTCCTAATAGAGTATCTGGAAGCAGTACACTTGAAGAAGCTTTCACTGGTAAGAAACTGGATGTTTCTCACTTTAATATTTTTGGATCATTTGTTTATGTGCATGTGACCAAGAATGTCAGGAAGAAGCTAGAGCCAACTACTGAAGTTGGGATATTTTTGGGGTACACATAAACACCCCATAATTATCATGTGTATTTTCCTAACAGTAAGATGAATGTTATGCAATAGGATATAAAATTCGATGAGGGGAAAGCCATGCGATTATCGCTTGAGAGGGATCTGGACTTGCATGCGGAGGAGGAACTGTTAGTTCCCAAAGATGAGTCTCAATATGTGGATCAACCATAGGAGGAGGTTCATGGAGTGGAGGAGTCCACTCACGCAGAGCCAAACATTAGAACTGGCAAAATGCGCACCACAGCAGCTAAGAGGTTGAAACTTGATAAGGCACAAAATATAGGAGTCCCTACTTCACAGCACAGATAAAGACGGTCTCCTGACCAATATTGTGAATGAGCCATTTTCCTTTCAGGAAGCAGTGTAGGAGCCCACATGGGTAGATGCAATGGTGGAGGAGTATGACTCCATTGTCAGAAACAGTGCTTGGGAAATTGTTCCAAGGTCAGTTGATAAATCAATGGTAGGTTCAAGATGGATCTACAAGGTAAAGCAAGCTGCTGATGGGAGTGTTGAGAAATACAAGGCCAGATTTGTGGCCCGGGGCTTCTCACAGATCGAGGGGATTGATTATGAAGAAACCTTTGCACCTATCACATGGTATTCTTCCATAAGGACCATCCTTGCTCTCTTAGCGCAGATGAGTTGGCACAATCATCAGATGGATGTGAAGACTGTGTTCCTTAATGGGATCATTGAGGAAGAAGTGTACATTGGGCAGCCTGAAGGATTTGAGATCTTCAACAGCGAGTCTTATGTGTGCAGACTCTAAAGAGCATTGTATGGGCTAAAGCAAGCACCCTATGCTTGGTACACTCGGATCGACGGCTATTTCACTGGACTTGGCTTCACCAAGAGTGAGGTAGATGCAAACCTATACCAAATTATGGTGGAGGGTAATATTTTAATCATTGTTCTTTATGTTGATGATTTAATATTGACTGGTGATGAGCAGCTGATACACTCATGCAAGGAGGACCTTGCAAAGGAGTTTGAGATGAAGGAGATGGGTCTCCTTCATTATTTCCTTAGAATGGAAATATGGCAACGAGATGGTGAATTTTTTGTATCTCAAGGCAAGTATGCAAGGAAGATATTGGGTAAGTTTCACATGGAGGGTTACAAACCCATGGATACTCCTCTTCCAGGAAAAAGGAGGAAAGAGGATGCTACATCTGGAGAGGTAGTGGATGCTACTGTCTTTCGACAGTTAGTGGGTTCGCTAATGTATTTAGTGAATACAAGGTCAGACGTATGCTATGCAGTGAACCAGCTTAGTCAAGCGATGGTTAAGCCTACCAAGCTCTTTTGGAAGGCAGGCAAGCATGTCTTGAGATACTTGAGGGGCACATCTGAGTATTTCTTGTGGTATAGATAGATGGATGAGGTGAAGTTGCATGGCTTCACGGATGCAGATTGGGCGGGCAGCCCAACGGACATAAAGAGCACATCAAGAGGGGTCTTAAATATCGGGTCTACATTTTTTTCTTGGTACAACAGGAAACAGAGATCCGTGGCACTCAGTTCAGTAGAAGTGGAATACATGGCAGCAAATCAAGCTGCATGTGAGGCTATCTGGATGATAAAGATCCTGGTTGGTTTGTTTGGTTCTCATTTAGATCCTACAATGATTCATTGTGATAATCAGAGTTGCATTAAAATCTCAATTAATATTGTGTATGATAGATCTAATCATATAGATATCTGGTATCATCATATCAGAGATTGTGTGCAGTGGAAGATCGTGTTGCTTCAGTACATTCCTACAGAGGATCAGGACGCAGATATTCTAATGAAGGCGCTCACCAGGAGAAAATTTGAATACCATAGAGACAGAATCAGGGTGAAGGATAATCCCTTTCTTGTTGAGAGGCAGTGTTTATATTCAACAAGATGATGATCCTAGTGTAAATTGAGCACCTACACTAGGTGGGGCCCACAGGCCATTTTTAGGTGTATGTCTATTTTTAGAATGGTTGAGAAAATTCTATTTATAGCAGAAGTCTATTTATAGATGATGTTCTATTTTTAGATTTATGTGCGAAGTATATTTATAGATCGCATGTATATTTATAGATGCATGTCGACTATTATTATCCCTTAATAATAGTTGGACAATAAATAGTAACCTATTCTCTTGAAGCACTTGAAATCGATTAACTAAAGTGGAAAACTAGCTAGCAAAAGGAATTTTGAGTTCTAATGTTGGTTGGTGGGACATGCAAGTGGAATTAGTTGTAACTGAGTGATTCAAAGTTGTAATAGAGTTCAATATGTATTTATGTGAGTTGTAAATTAGTTTAACTCAATTAAGTGAGTTAAACTCAGTTGTGCTAGTTGTAACTAAATATACACTAGTGAGAGATCAGTGAATTAAATATTAAATTAATTCACATGGAGTGATCTTACATGCAATTGATATTTACTACACTTAACTACATGTATGTCAGATCCAGTGGAGACCCAATTGAGAGGTGGGTGAAAGGGACAATTGACTATCAGTTGTACTATATTGGATTGCACTCTTGCAAGCCAAACACACGTTGGATATGCTCATGAGGATTTCGTAGTCAAGGACGGTGTGATTTCATGGAATTGGTCTTTGTAATCAATTTGGATTGCGAAGTGGAGGCAGGTTGCTGTGAGGCAGAAAATTGGCTAAGGAATTTGCCAAATTTCTGCATGACAGTGTGAGATGATTGTATATTGTATTGAGAGCTCTTGGAGTAGAGTTTTGTATGAGATTGTTTCATTAACCATGATATATACATAATATATGATAGTGGGGTTTTTAGCTTTATGCTTTCCCAGTAAACATGTATGTTATGTGTGAATGATCTTTCTTCATGTGTTTGCAATTGGCGATCGTGTTTTTAATTTCTGCAAGAATTTTTGTAGAAGCGATTTTGTATTTAATAGTGGCATATAATTGTTATATCGAGATAATCCAGGTAATACATATTTTTATTAAAATTTATACAAATTTATTGTGTTCACTCCTCCTGATGTTCTTTAATCATCAACTTATCTCCCCTTAAGATCATGCTAATCGAAATAGAGACTATTTCTTAATGAACACCAATAGTACCAATATATTGATATGAATTGGATCATTCCCCAAGAAAAATCCCATGACTTATCCTCCAAAATAGATGCTCATTTCTACAAATGGTTACTCTAATTGAGCCAAAGGATACCATTTGACATAGTGATCCCAAATTATAACCAATGAACATGTAAAGAAAACCACTTGTTTACATGAACTCAAGTTATGCGAGGAATAATCAAATTTTTTATTTGAATTAAATAAGGGTACTTCATATAAGATGTAAACCTTTCATTTATTGAGAAATCACTCTTTATAAGACCAAAGGATGAGGCATGCTACTGCTAATAAAGTAGCTCCCCTTGATCTAATGATCTCTTCCTTTCTATGATCTCTTTCATCTTCCTTCTTGCTTCTGCTTAGGGACTGATCTTGTGGACTTGATTTTATCTTTGGGCCTCTTATCACTCCATGGTTCTGTTGCATCTCCTCTTCTTCTCATAACATAAGATATTGTTGTGTACTCCCCTGGAACCATATTGGCTGCACTTTCCTCTCTCCTACGATGTTGATATATTTAAAAAAAATAAGTTCATATTTGTAATCAGCAAGTGTACTTGCTCTTACTTCCATCATTCAGATGCACCTTTATGTATAATCTTTATAATGTCTGCACCTAACTTGTTTTGGATTCAATTGAAGCCATTTTCTTCATTCAAATAATAGAAACTACGGATCTACTCCCTCTAAGCAGATTATCCTCCTCCTTCTACCAGACCTGTAAAGGATGAGTCTTAATAGGAGAATTACCTTCTACCTTCTTTTTCATCCTTCTTTTGGATTTATCATGGTTGCGCAGAGCTAGAGGGAACTTCCCCTTCACCTCTTATTTCTTCACCCAAATCTTCTTGTTAGATTTTTTCTTTCTTTTCAAAGAATAATTAAATGGGTTTCCTCTTTCTTTGTTGGCCTGAAGCTTGCACTTATTGCAGTTGGTAGTAATAGAGGGTTCACTACTGAAATATGGTGATGATCCCTCTTAATTTGTCTTTGGTTTTTCTTCAGCGAAAAATCAACGCTTTGATGATTTCTTCCTCCTCTTTTCGGCATGTTCCCTTTACAAAGAGTGTTGAGGATGAACTCACATTCATTTAATCTTTTATTTCTTGTTGGCTTCAATGGTTGAGTTGCCTCTTTTACTACACACTTTGTGAGTGATGCCTTGTTTTCCAATTTCCACAGTTGCAGAATTCAACATGGTACAAGAATGGGTAAAAAGGACTAGTATGCTTGACAACCATCTTTCCAAGACTTTCATTTCCTCCAATATTCTTATTCCAAGGAATCTCATGCATTATTAGTGGTGAGACTTGGTATTGCACCAACAGTGTTGCAACTCCCAGGGGCTGTCCTACTTTACTTTATCAACCTGGGATTCATAAAAAATTGGAGGTGACAGTGCTATATGCACAGCAGATGCATTCTACTCATGTCATCCTCTTCTACTTTACGAGAGGTGGTATTTCTTAAGATATGATAAGAACTGGGAAGTAAATTACTGGAAGGAAATGACAAAAAGGAAATTAAACTAAAGTGTTGAAAAGAAATGACAAGAATGAAACTAATTTAATTGGCAGAAAAGGAAATGACTGAAAAAAAACTAAGCTAACTTGCTGAAAATAAATGGCAGAAAGGAAACTAATTCTAAACAACACTTAACATGGAAAATTAGCTAAATGCACTCTACTTATCCTATAGTCTATCTAACATACTTCTATCCATGCAACTAAGCTATCCATGACTTAATTCTACTTGAAAAGGGGTTGATTTGCAACTTTGGACAGAAGAAAAGGGCTAAAGTGGCGAATTGAGGGCTTAGTGCATGAAACAGGGCTTATAAGTATAAATTGGGGGTTAAAACCTTATAATATGGCATAAATGCGATGGAGGCGAAAGTTTCAATATGCGATATCGCAATTGCAACTTGGCAGAAATGGAGGGGTAAGCGTTAAGGAAATAAATGAGAAACATGATTTACGATGTGTGATGTGGATTGGTGACGTGGAGGCGGGGTCGATATCGCAATCTGTAGAATGAGTAGTAAGTGAAAATGAAGTAGGGGAATGGTGCAATTTACGTTATGCGATATCGCAAGATTGAAATCGGCAACGATGAGTGGTCAGCCTTAAATAAAAGGGAAAAGAGTCACGAAGTGTGATTGCGATGCGGGAATTGCGGTAAGTGGGAAAGGAAATGGGAAAAAGGTTGCGATATGCGATATGCGATGTCACAATATCGCAATCGACAAGAAGAGAAGTGTTAATGGGAATGACGTAAAAAATGCGAAGTACGGTAGCGGGGATTTCGAGAATGAAAGGCAGAAGATGGGTTTCGATGGTTTTTTTCAAGAATTTAGCATTAAAAAGGTAAAGGCAACCATGAATAAGAAAAACAAAGGAATAAGGTGGTTGAAGGGTTCAAGTGTTGTTAGGGGAAAAGGTGGGTGCAACATTTGAAAATGAGTGAAAAACAGGAGGGAATGGAGGCGCATTAGCAGTGCTCAGAAGTTGATCCAGGTGGATATTGGTGGTCACCTACCTATTCCACTTGGGGCTCCACCATTGTCTCTTTCATTTTTTCAGTTTCGGCACAGTTTACTATTTTTAGCAGTTTTTCGGGTCCTGAACTTCCTGAGCCGTTTTGAGGCCCTAAACGATGTTTTTTAGGAAAACAGAGAGCAACACGGGTCCATGGACTGATGTTGCTCATTCCAAATTTGTAGTCCTCGGATAGATCTTTCTAACGAGGTATGGTATGCGTCAAACGGAGATCGTATGCCAAAGTTACGCCCCTGGGAAGTTGAAACACCAATTTACCCAAACGGGGCCCATAGTTTTGGCGCTTCATCTCCCAGGGTTAGGGTTTTGGCTGTTTAGGATTTCCCATTGTTTCTAAATGATAAATAGGCCCTCGAGCCTCATTGTAACTCAGTTCAGAGGCCTGTAGCCGCCACATCTCTTCTCAGAGATAGCTACCAGAGCCCTAGCTAGTTTTATTTCCATTCTGTCTGTAAGAAAATTTCAGTTCTTTGATATTAATGAAATGAAGTGTTAATTCCGCTGCATCTCTGTATTTATGGTTATATGTTTATTCTGTTGTGTTCCTACATAAATTTGGATCAGTGGTATCAGAGCGGTCTGCTTTTTCTCGATCCTTCTTTGCATGTCCCCAACGAGGTCGGGGTATAAGGAGCTAGGGCTTGATCTGGTGGAACCTTTGCAAGATCAGCCTCGTAAACCTCGACGGACGCCCATGGGGGACAAAAAGAAAGATGAGGGAGCAGGAGATCCTATCAAAATATTGCTCGAGGAGGCCCTCGAAAAACAAAGGAATGCGATGATGGACAACTTTGCTCAGATCCTTCAACGACTACCCACCGGCGGCGCATCTGCATCCAGCAGCCACTCTGGAGGCACGACTCCTTTTAAGGTACAAGTAAATTTTGACATTCCCATATTTGAGGGTCAAATAGACACAGATGCCATAGATAGATGGTTGAATCTGTTAGAAGGATATTTCTCGGTTCATGACTTTTCAGACCGGGAGAAGATTATTTTTGCACTCCTCAAAGCTACCCCCCATGTTAAGGACTGGTGGGAAACCTACTGTGAGAACAAGGACCAGACAGAACCCTCTCTGTTCTCGGCTGTACCAACTTGGAATTATTTTCGAGACACCGTCAAGGAACAATACTATCCCGTGGGGAGCTATGAGGACAGGTACATACAATGGACCACGCTGCGACAACAAAGGGATCAAGATGTGCATGAGCTGACAAATCTGTTCCATACCCTGCGCACAAAGTTGGGTATCAAAGATTCAGAGAAACATCTAGTGCTAAAGTATCGCAGATGTCTGCACAGATACATTCAGGAGGAAATGGAGTTCCTCGACATCTCCTCGCTTGGTACGGCATACCGGTATGCTGCCAAGATTGAGCAGAAATTCAAGCAGAAGAAGCGAGTCTTTGGATCTGCGAATCAAAAGCAAGGGAAAGGTGCTTCCAAACCGCAAAACAAAGGACAGAGCCAAGGCATGGCGGCTAAAGAAAACTCATCGAAGCCACAAGAAAAGAACAGCACCACAAAGCCAAAGAAGGACACAGGAAAGTGGTGTGAGTTCCATAAGAGCTCCACTCACAACACAAGTGAGTGTCGGGCCAAGCAGTCGCTAGTGGCCGAGATGAGGGCTTATGAGTCAGATGCATGCTATGACTCCGAATCAGAACCGGAAAAGGCGAATGAAAAAGGGAAACAGATTATTGATGCGGAGCCCAACGCCACTGTTGCCACTGCAAAGATCCAAAAGGAGGAACCGGAAGATCCAGAGGAGGAGAAACGTCTCTTCCACTCCCAGATGTGGGTAAAGGGCTCCCCGGTACAGTTCATTGTCGACAATGGGAGCCAAAAGAACCTCATTTCAGCAGACGCCGTGAAGCGTTTGGGCTTGCCGACCACAGCTCACCCACATCCATACACCATCGGGTGGCTTCACCAAGGACGAGATCTCCGCGTCAGCCGGCAGTGTCGCCTTCCCTATAGCATCAAGCCCTTCACGCATGAGGTATTATGTGACGTTGCTCCTATTGATGTTTCTGATGTATTATTAGGACAACCATACTTGTGGAAGCGTCATGCTGTGTATGAGTCTCGGCCTCGTGCTGTTATTGTCACTTTGGGAAATAAGTTGTACAGGATACCAGAGGTACCACCTCCTGCCGCTATCTCTTTGGTTACTGCAAAACAATGTAGTAAGCTCATTTCCCAAACCAGGAAATTCGTTTTCCTGATGATCCGCCCCCAGGGCAAGAAGAAGACCGTGGCCACGACCTCCAGACAGGGCTCCTCTGCACAACAACAACAAATGGATAAGGTTGTGGAGGAGTACGGGGACATATTCACCTCACCCACAGGGGTTCCTCTGCACTGTCAGGTCAAGCACCCGATTTATCTGACCCTAGGTGCGCCGCTACCTAATGGACCGATCTATCGGCGCTCTGTTATGGAGAATGATGAAATCAAGAGGCAGATTCAGGAGCTGTTGCAGAAAGGTCACATCAGACCAAGTTCATCGCCCCGTGGGAGCCCGATCGTGTTGGTACAGAAGAAGGATGGGACGTGGAGACTCTGTATTGACTATCGGGCGCTGAACAAGATCACTGTCCGGAATAGGTACCCAATCCCACGGATTGATGACCTTCTGGACCAACTCAAAGGTGAAAAATATTTCAACAAGATCGACCTGAAGTCTGGGTATCACCAGGTACCAATTGAACCCTCTGATGTGTGTAAGACTACATTCAAAGCCAAGGAAGGCCTTTTCGAATGGCTGGTCATGCCTTTCGGGTTGAAGAATGCTCCCGAGACCTTCATGAGGATGATGGACGACATCTTGCAGCCATTCACCAACTCATTTGTAGTGGTTTACTTGGATGACATTCTGATCTTCAGCCAGACTTGGGAAGAGCACCTTCACCACATCCGACAAGTCCTCCAAACACTGCGGCATCACAAGTTGTGTGCCAATTTGGAGAAGTGCACTTTTGGCATGACCCAGGTTCAATATTTGGGATACATTATTGATGAAAGGGGGGTGCATGTGGATCCAGCCAAGATCCAAGTCATTCGGGACTGGCCAGCCCCAACCACTATAACAGAGCTTCGCAGCTTTCTGGGTCTTGCTAATTTCTACCGGAGGTTCGTGTTGGGATTCTCTCATATCACTTGGCCCTTGATTCAAGTCACCAAGGGAGGAGCGAGAGAAAAATTCTTTTGGTCGGAACCTCAACAGAAGGCGTTCACAGAATTGAAAAATCGCCTCTGTTCTGCCCCAGTGCTCACATTACCAGACTTGCAACATCCATTTGAGATCGAGACAGATGCCTCTGACTATGCTATTGGGGCAGTTCTTACTCAACAGGGACATCCAGTGGCATATCACAGTGAGACATTGTCTGAGACAGTTCGCAAGTATCCCACCTATGACAAAGAAATGTATTCCATTGTGCAAGCCTGTCGACAATGGAAGCATTACATTTTGGGGAAGGAAGTAATCATCCACACCGACCACCGGCCCTTGCAGTTCATACAGACACAAGGGAAGTTGCAGAATGATCGCCATCAGAAGTGGTCCACATATCTGCAACAGTTTCATTTGAACATCAAGTACAAGAAGGGTAGCACCAATAATGTTGCAGACTGCCTCAGCCGACCACCGATCATGGCGCTCACCACTGTGCTCAACTCTTGTGGGCACGAGACTTCTGATTGGCCGCTTCTCTATGAGAGTGACCCAGAATTCGGCCAAACTTACAAGGCACTCTTGGGGGGTACGCAAGTTCCAAATTTTCACCTCCAAGATGCACTTTTATGTCACATGGGACACCTTTGTGTTCCTTCAAGCGAGCGTGCCAAGATGATATGGGAAGCACACTACAATCGAGTCACTGGGCATTTCAGGGTCGAGAAAATGGTAGCAATCTTGTAGAAGTATTTCTATTGGTCGAACCTTCGAAAGGATGTCGAGAAGCACATCAGATCCTGCACTACTTGTGCCATTGCTAAACCGACCATCAAGAAGCAAGGCCTATATACTCCTCTACCTACCCCTAGTCAACCTTGGGAATCCATCTCCATGGATTACATGTCGGGCCTGCCTTCTACTAAGCAGGGAAATGACTGTGTTTTTTTGGTCGTCGACAGATTCTCGAAGATGGCCATTATGGCGGCCTGCAAGAAGAATATCACAATAGAAGCCACTGCTAAACTCTTCTTTGAACGAGTGTGGGTGCACTTTTGGATCCCACAGTCTATCATATCAGATCGGGATAGTAGGTTCCTCAGCACATTTTGGTCCAGCCTCTGGTCAATGTTGGATACCAAGCTCACCAAGTCCACAGCTTTCCATCCCCAAACAGATGGCCAAACAGAGGTCGTCAACAGAATGATTGTACACATTCTGCGCATGTACAATTCAAAGCATCCACGCACATGGGACGAGAGCCTCCCTTATGTACAACATAGTTATAATCGGGTTCTCCACAGTTCAATCGGCCATAGCCCCTTTCAGGTGGGCTTGGGATTCCAGCCACTATGTCCCATTGACGTAGCCATGCCATTTGCAGCTGCTCAGGCCAATTCAGCTCATGTCCAGTCTGAAGTTGACAAAGCCAGTAGCTTCATCGAGCGCATTCAACACATCCGCCAACAAGTTCATGATATATTGGACAGAGCCAATGCCAAGTACAAGCAACGCCATGATCAACACCGGGTGCCACACAACTTCCAGGTGGGCAACAAAGTATGGCTACATTTGCAGAAGGAGCGCCTCACTGGACCCCACCGCAAGCTTTGCCCGCTCCGATACGGGCCATACACCATCACCAAGGATGTAGGGAACAATTCCTTCGAGCTCAGTATTCCACCATTCCTTGGTCTGCACCCAGTCTTCAATGTGGATCGCCTTCGTCCTTACTTCCCACCTCTACTGGACAACTCGGACATTGCAAAACAACTCACACCAACAGAGTTAAATCTAGACTGCATGGAACAGGCCACCACAGATTGTATCATGGACATGCAAATCAAGAACACTCGCCAACAGAAGATCCAAATATATCGGGTTTTCAAAGCTGGCCAACTCCTGCACCAAGGAAAGTGGTTCACCAGGGACCAAGTTCAGCAGAAATTTCCTCATCTCATGGAGGAACTTAATGCAATGGGGACCATTGCTTCCTAAGGGGGGAGGAATGATCCATGTGGATATTGGTGGTCACCCGCCTATTCCACTTGGGGCTCCACCATTGTCTCTTTCAGTTTTTCAGTTTCGGCACAGTTTACTATTTTTAGCAGTTTTTCGGGTCCTGAACTTCCGGAGCCGTTTTGAGGCCCTAAACGACGTTTTTTGGGAAAACGGAGAGCAACATGGGTCCATGGACTGATGTTTCTTATTCCAAATTTTTATTCCTCAGATAGATCTTTCTAACGAGGTATGGTACGCGTCAAACGGAGATCGTATGCCAAAGTTACGCCCCTGGGAAGTTGAAACACCAATTTACCCAAACGGGGCCCATAGTTTTGGCGCTTCATCTCCTAGGGTTAGGGTTTTGGTTGTTTAGGATTTCCCATTGTTTCCAAATAATAAATAGGCCCTCGAGCCTCATTGTAACTCAGTTCAGAGGCCTGTAGCCGCCACATCTCTTCTCAGAGATAGCTACCAGCGCCCTAGCTAGTTTTATTTCCATTCTATCTGTAAGCAAATTTCAGTTCTTTGATATTAATGAAATGAAGTGTTATTTCCGCTGCATCTCTGTATTTATGGTTATAATTTTATTCTGTTGCGTTCCTTCATAAATCCAGATGAGAAGTGTAACACACCTGTGGATTCATGCACGGAAATCTGAAAAAAAATGTGTGATAACAACAGCGAAAGAAAGACTCGGACCTAGTAATGCAGTATCTTCCCTAAACACAAATAGAAAGAAATTTTTGGCCGATGGGAAGGTCTACCCTGCTCAAACTCTATTGACAGATATGAGATGGGGAGGCTTGGCCACAAATTTTGGAGTTTTTCTTCTATTCTACTACTCACAAGCAAATGGAAAAACTATAACAGCAAACTAAAAGCAAAGACTAAGCAACAACTTGAAGCATAAATGAAATTATCAAGAGTGGAGCTAATTAAATGACATAAAGCAAAGAACCAATACAGTAGAGAGGTTGAGGCACATGGATTGGGCCCCAACCCACAAGCCTAGATCTCTGAAACTTAAATCAACAAAATGAAATCAGACTTCTCATTTCATAAAACAATAACCTCACACATCTCTGAAATTTTGATCACTAAAATAATAAAAATCTCAATAACTTGCAACAGAGTTCCAACTGGAATCGAATAGTATTGGCTAACTCTTCCTAGCTCTAGCTCTGCTCTATTTATTCTACAGGGCAGCTACCAAAATCTCCCTAGAAAAATGGGGATTGAGTCCACTTGACTAATCAGTCTTCTCATTTCATAAAACAGTAACCTCACACATCTCTGAAATTTTGATCACTAAAATAATAAAAATCTCAATAACTTGCAACAGAGTTCCAACTGGAATCGAATAGTATTGGCTAACTCTTCCTAGCTCTAGCTCTGCTCTATTTATTCTACAGGGCAGCTACCAAAATATCCCTAGAAAAATGGGGATTGAGTCCACTTGACTCTCTGTAAACAAATATCGGGTGCGCCCCTCTTTGAGTTGCTTGGCTGCCTCTGGAATTCGAATGGCTGGAGAGAATCCTTGGGATTCTTTGGTTGCCTTTGGAGTTCGAATTGCTGGAGAGAATCTAGGGTGGACAATCCTCCTATAATTTCTCCTTGTTGTCTCCTCCAAGTCTTTATGATAAAATATTTATAAAAAATCTTAATAAATCATATTTTATGCACTCAACCTCATATTAGGTACTCATAGTATGTTAGCCTTAATCACCACCTATACTAGCATCATAAAACCAAATAATAATATAAATGCAAGAAAAAGAGATCTAAGAAGGCAAAAAGGTGATTATTAACCCCTCCAAATATGTTTAATGATGGAGCTCATCATCACCCCCCTACTGAATGGTTGCTCATCCTCTAAGAAACTAATCCTCCTCCTACATTTCCTTCAAGGCTTTGATAGCCCCCCTGATTTCCTGAGGAAGAAGTGTGGGAGTTTCCCCGAGGGGGTAAAAACCATTATTGTTTTATGCACTCTCCCATTCTCTATCTTGTGCATCTGTGTCCTTTTCATCATTCAGCCCCAGAAGCAAAGGTGCGTTGAGCTTTATTCCCAACCATTGGATCTTTTTGGCCTGCATGGCCCTCTTATATAATGGTGCCCTTTCCAATGCACCCCTCAGTATTTCTGGAGTATGGTAATTCTTGTTCTTGAGGCTGTGAGGGAGGTTGTTCCATCTCCTTTGGCTGGCCGTAATGCACTCATCTTCTTTATACCTAGAAACATCACCAAAGTGGCCTATTACCTGTGCTTGAGTCTGAAGGTAGCTTTCAACCAGTGCAGGGTCCCTTTCAATATCTCGATGGTTAAGGATGACTCCTCTTGGGTTGTGCTAGTGTCAGTATTTGCATACTTCCACCAAGGATGAAACACATTTTCATGTGTGTCTTAGGTGTCCCATTCTGAATAATTTTTTCATCCTTCCATTAGGTCATGATATAAAAGTGCTCCACTGGTGGTTGTCCTAGTCAAATAAGCTTCCTTCTCCCTCAGAAGATCATATTGGCTAACTCATTCTCATGTTTCCTTGAGCATAATAACACTTATGGAAATGTTCTTTTCACTTGAAAGTCTTTAAAGTCAAAATTCAAAGTCTCATTCAAAAGTCAAGTCAAAAATCTGTCCCATTAGGTCATGGGGTCAAAATCATGAAAATTGGTCATTTCACCATCAAATTCATCTTTTTAAGGAGTATTAATAGTCAAATGTATTCAAAAATTTCAAGTTCTAAACTATCATTTCCAAGTAAGTGGTTTTTTTTTACTTATCCTCTAACTCTTGTCGGCTCTGAAATACATGGAGGTATTCCTTTTTCTCTTTGCGCTCAAAGGAGCTAAGGTGGAAACTACCTCCTTGTATTGAGGGGATGTGTTGTTGTGTTGTGAGTCTACTTCTTGCCCACTTTCTGCTATCTCTATTACTTCTATGGCCATCTCTTCTATTTTTCCTTGGCCCTTTGGCTCTTCCTCTTCTTCTTCTTGTTCTTCTTGTTTCTGCTGGTTCTTCCTCTTCTTCTTTAAGAGATGGATGCTTCCGTCGGTCTCTCTCCTTTAAAAAATTTCAATTTACTGGTTTGGATGAGACAGCATCTCCTTTTATTAGATTGCGTAGCTAATTTTGGAGTGCTTATGTAACTCGGCTCAGCTCCAGTTCTATTGTAGATAGTTGTTTCCTCTTCCCTGTTAATTCATGATGGACTGCATGTTTCCTCCCCTCGTTCTCCTTTATTCCACTTGATTTAAATTTTGTTCTTTTGCATGCTCAAGTGGCATGTACTTCCAGTTTTTTCAGTCATACCTTACGGTGGTGTCCGAGTTAACTGGCCACCTTTCTGCCCCTTAAACTCTTAATTCTGCAAATTAATTATTTTTGGCTATTATGGATGCATAGCAAGGGGTGAGAAGCTATACCTAAGTTTACTTGTTGTTTCCAAGGCATTTGCAGGAGCTATATTGAGGAGACAAGCCTTTTGGATGTTGCATTCTTCACTATTTTCCTATTCTCTGACTGAGCATCTTGCTGAATGAGCATCTCTCTGAGTGAACTGCAGATCTATTATTTCTCCATGTTGTAGATGATGTGTGGGGGGTGCTCCAGATGCCATGGGTGGCACTTATTTTCTTTCCTAGGGTCGAATTCATGCGCTCCTCCCTTGTTTTCTTGTTGTTCAAGAACAGATGTCTGTGTTGTAGGAATTCCCTTTTGTCTGTAGCAGTCTATGTTTTTTTTTCCTTGCTACATTGTGCTCAAGAATGGAGTGTGGTGCATGGAGGTGATGGAGGAATATATAAAAATGAATGGAGTGAATGATGGTATGGATGGTAAATCAGAAGAGAAAAGAAGATGGATGCTTCCTTGTGTTTCCAGAAACCATTAATAACCTGCAAAACAGCAAACATAGAAAACACAGAGATGCATATGTAATTTTTTTTTTTTTTCTTCTTCTTATTTTTTGAAAGAAAGTGGGTTGCCTCCATGGAGGTTTTCAACCCATAGACTTGCCTTGGGCGCCTCAGAGAGGGTTTCACCCATTGATATTTATTCTCTTTTATTTTTTCTCTCTTTTTTTTTTGAGCAAGTGAGCTTCCTCCATCGAGGTTTTCAACCCACAAGCTTGCCATGGGTGCCTCAGATAGTTTTTCACCCATGGATCTTCTTTCTTCATCTTCTTCTTCTTCTCCTTTTTTTTTTTTTTTTTATTAGGAGGTGTGGGAAACTATGGAGTTTACCATCACATACACCTCTCTGCTTATTGAATTTATGAACTTTTCCTTTTACAAAGGCTTTTTGTAAATTTTAAGTCTGTGACCATTGACAAGCAAGGGGATTTCTTCCTCATCTATGGTTCTGATTTGAACTGCGCCATTATCAAAACATTTTTCCACTGTGTATGGTCCTAACCATCTTGTCATCAACTTACCTTTGAAATCTTTAAACCTTGAATCATACAACATCGACTAATCTCCTTCTTGGAAGGTATTTTATTTGATGTTCTTGTCATGCCAAACCTTCCTTTGCAACTGAACTACCTCTGTATGAAATGCTTGCATTCTGAACTCATCCAATCCCTTTAGTTGCAGCAACCTCTCTTTTTGGGCATTTTATAGATCTAGATTTAATTCAGCTACCATTCTTAAAGGTATTGAATTCAAACTTGACTGAAAGAAGAGACCTCTTACCATAGACTAGTTCATAAGGATTGGATCCTATTGTTGTCTTCCAAGTAGTGTCGTAGGCCCAAGTAGCTTCTACCAATCTGTCTGCCCAATATTTTATGTTGTTGCTCACAACCTTGGTGAGGATGCTCTCTAAATCTCTGTTAGTTACTTCTACTTATCCATTCGCCTGAGGGTGATAGGCAATAGAAGTTATATGCTTAATCTTGTGCTTCCTCAAAAGGTTCTCAATGCGGTGAGAGGTGAATTGTGCTCCCTAATCAATGACTATTTCTCTGGGGTATCCAAACTTGTAAAAAAAATTCTCCCTCATAAATTATGCTACGTTCTCCTTGGTTGCTACCTTCATTGCTTTTGTTTCAGCCCACTTTGTTAGGTAATCAGTGCAAACTATGATATGCTTCTTTTGTCCAAATGGTGGATCGATAGGTCCAAAAAATTCCATGCCCCCCTTATCAAATGGCTCAAGAGCCACCTGAGGGTGTAAAGGAATTCCATCCCTTTGTGTGGGTTTCCCCATCCTTTGGCACTAATCACACATGCTGGTGTATCTTCTGGAATCTTGGTGAAGGGTAGGCCAATAGTATCCTACTTGCAAAAATTTGTAAGCAATTCTCTTTGTAGCACATTGGCCTCCACATGGGTTGTCATGACATGCAGAGAGGATATCAAAAAATCCTTCCTCCCTCACAAATCTCCTTAGGATTTGATCAGGGCCTAGCTTGAAAAGGTTTCCCCCAATCCATGTGAAAGGGGCGCTTTTTCTAATGATTTTTCTCCTCTCTCTGAATGAGAGATTGGGAGGGAGTCTCCTAGCAACCATGTAGTTGGCTATATCAGCAAACCATGGTGAGAGTGTTGATATGGAAAAGAGATGCTCATTTGGAACCTAGTCATCCACCATTCCTTCTTCACCTCTAGGGAGAGCTAACCTGGAAAAAAAATCTGCAACAACATTATCCTTTCCAGGTTTATCAATAATAGTCAAATCAAATTGCTGCAAAAGTAACAACCATCTAATTATCCTAGCATTAGCATTCGGTTTTTTCATTAAATACTTGATGGTTGCATGGTCAGTGTGAACAAATTTTTGGTATCTAGTTACATAATGCCTAAACTTGTTCAATGCAAGGGCAATGGCTAACATCTCCTTCTCAGTAACAATATAATTTAGCTCGGCCTTGGACAAATTCTTGTTGATGAAATAAATGGCATAAGGGATTTTGTCTTCTAATTTTCCTAAGGCTACCCCTACAACTTTTTCGGATGCATCAGTGTGGATATGGAAGGGAAAATTCCAATTTGGACCTCAGAGGATGGGGGCAGTAGTCAACTATTTATTAATGATCTCGAAAGCCTCTTAACAAGGACCAGACCAAATGAAATTAGAATCCTTGGCCAATAAACCAAATAATGGTGAAGCCATCTTGCTGAAATCTTTGATGAACCTTCTGTAGTAACCATCTAAGCCTAGGAAACTCTTGATATCTTTATGCTTTTGAGGAGAAGGTACCTTTTTTATGATTGTGATTTTGATCGGGTCTACCTGTATTCCTACTTGGGATATGGAGTGTCCTAATACAACCCCTGCTTTCTTCAGGAATTCACACTTTTCTGGGCTCAAGGAGAGATGCATCTCAATTCACCTACTTAGTACTTTACCCAAATTGGAGAGAGCTTCTTGGAATTCAACCCCATATGGTGTGAAATCATCCATGTAGATTTCAACAGAGTCATGGAATAACTCAGAGAAGATGCTCAGGACAACTCTTTGGAAGGTAGCTGGGCATTGCACAACCCAAAGGGTAGGACTCTATAAGAAAAGGTACCCAAAGCGTAGGTGAAAGTAGTCTTATCCTGGTCTTCAGGGCTGATTTGAATCTGATTTTACCCACTGAACCCATCTAAGAAGGAAAAGAAATTCTTCCCCACAAATTCATCCAGGACTTGGTCTATAAAGGGCAAAGGGAAGTGGTATTTCTTGGTGGCTTTGTTAAGTTCTCGATAATCAACAAAAAATCGCCACTTCCCATTCTTCTTTGGGACTAGGACAAGAGGGGATACTCACTCACTATCGAATATAGGGTACATGAACCCTGCATCCATTAGTTTCTGCAGCTCTTCTTTTACTATGTCCTTCAGAGCCAGGTTCATCCTTCTTTGGGGTTTTCTCACACGCTTGCATCCTTCCTTGATGTAAATGTGATGTCTGCATACTGAAGGATGCACCCCTTTCATGTCCTTGTAATCCCAAGCAAATTCTTCAAGATTTTCTTTCAAAAGCTGTCGTAGCTTCTTCTCTTCTTCATCCTAGACGTTTGGGTTGATTTTCAGAGATCTGTATGGGCCAAACTCAATAGCCTTGGTGGTTTCAAAGGTCGACTCAACTGAGTGCACTTCCATCCAAGGTTGGCTTTCAAACTCTTTGACTACGGTTTCAAGAGGAATGTTAGTGGAGGACTGGTTTTGAATGGCATGGTCGATGAGCTCATCTTCATCATGTTGTCCCCCTCTAAGAATAGCATCTATGGTACACATAGGGGCAGTGTTATATAACTCATCTTCTTCATCCCCCAACCATATAGGGAGATCATGATCAATGGAAGGCAGGGCTAAGGGATATAACACTAGTTGTTTAGACAATGGCCCATTTTTTATAGTCATGTTTCCGGCCGGAAAACTAATATAAGAATCTGTAGTGCCTAACCAAGGTCTCCCTAAGATGAGGGGATAACCATTAAACTTGGTTTATGGTTTCAGGGCTAGGAAATATGTGGGATAATCCCAAGAGTCAATGGTAACCATAACATCCTCAACAATTCCTTTCGGAGTTATTGTGGACCGATCTGCAAGTTGCAGAACTGTTGTGGATTTCCTCAAAGTCCCTTGGAGATTTAGTTTCAACATAGTTTCTTTGGTCATGATATTGATGGAAACCCCTAGATCAATCATAGTGTTGGGTAATATGACACCATCTATATGCACATCAACAACTGGACTACTAGGGTAAAGGTACTTTGGAAATATCACCTTCCCCAACATCAGGTCAGACAGTTGTCCTACCACATTGATGATGGGGGTATCTCTCTTCGTTCTCCCAGGTTTCTTGAAGCACTTTTCTTTGATGAGCTTATTGTAGATAGGGACATCCTTAATAGCCTAGATAAATGGCATCTTTACACACAAATTTTCCAATTATCCCAGGAGTTCAGTCTCCTCTAGGGTGGATCAAGCACTAAGGAAAAGGAGGTGGTTGGATCTGAGTGTTACCTTCTTCCTTTTCCTCCTCAACCTCTATAGGTGGAGATGGAGGATGATTGTTTGGGAGTACTCTTCCCGACCTAATATTAACCTCCCGTATCTCCACAGCATAAGATGGATAGAATGTTTCTCCACTGGGAGCCTCCTGTGTCGGTCTGTTGTTCGGGTTCGGATTAGGCTATGCAGGTATTTTGGGTAGCCTAGGTGGAGCAGCATGAGTAAGTTGAGGTTGAGGTTGGGGTGGAGGCATTAGAGCAGGTGGTTGATTTTGTTGAGGCCTCCACCCTTAGGATGGACTGTTCCACTGAGGTTTTTGTGGAACATACTTCTAGAATGGTTGGTTTACTGGTTGAGGATGATATGAAGGGTTGTAAGGCCAAGTAGGAGGTTTAGACAAGGATCGAGGAGTGGGGTTGTACCAAGGTTTCATGGGTTCACTCTAATTATTGTGATAGTAAGAGTAAGGTGCATCCTGCATACCTTGTTGATGTTGTCGAGGGCATTGAGGCCTTCTATGGTTGATGAAACAGAGTTGATCTAGCATTGCTTCCCCACCTTGATATACAGCCTTAAGTCCAGGTAAGGAGGGACACTTGCCTGTGGTATCATTCTCTTCACAGACCAAGCAAACCTCTATGAAATTCAGTGGACATTCATTTCTTGGGTGCTTCCGGGTACATCTAGGACAAAATATGGCCAGGACTCTTTCTGCTTCCTCTTGCTTCCTTTTGACCTGCATTGTGTCCATTTTCAAAGCAGAGGTGTGCAGCATGTCACTCTTGAATTCCTCTAGCATGTTTCCAATTTCATGTTTGATGGAGGGGGAAGAGGAAGGGGTATTAGATGTATTCTATCTAGCTCTTCCCTTCTTCCTAAATGCCCTAGAATGGTTTTGGAAGACATTTTTTATTGTTTCATAAGGAAATTGGTAGATATATCCTCCTGATATCATATTCAAGGTTTCTATCATCTCTTATTTTATCCCTCGAAGAAGTACAAGCTTAAGTGATACAGGATTAAGAGTAAAATTGGCTCTCTTATAGTTCAATTGAAACCTCTCTTCATAGTTCTATAGGGATTCATCAGGCCCTAGAGTCATCCTAAATATCTCATCCTTAGTTTCCTTGGACCTACAATAGTCTTTGTACTTTTTGTTGAAGATATCTTCCATATGTGCCTAGGTAGTGAGGCTACCCCCAGGCAGACCCATGAACCAGCTCAAGGTTGCATCCTTAAGGGTGGATGGGAATATCTTCAAATTCTGAGCATCAAAGGTGTAGTCATAAGTCCTATAGACAACAGAAAATTCAAACATGAATGTGTCAGGGTCCTCATAGGTAATTCCATGAAAGTGTGGAAGAGTTAAGGGGCTAATGTTCTTCATCTTAGTTTCCCCATCTGCCTCTCTTATGGGAAAGTCTCTCTGGATCTTGACCATGGTTATGATAGGTGAAGAAGGTCCCTCAGTTGAAACAAGGTCTTCTTCTTCTTCCCCGATAGGATCTTCAAAATATTCAGAAGGCTCTCCTATAGGGGATTAAATCTCACTCCCACTGAAGAAGAGTGAAGGGTGGCTAGGAGGCGATGTGGGGGTTTTAGGTAATATTTGTCTTTGAGTATTCCTAGTCCTACGAGGCATGAAAATCAGATCTTTTTGTACTTTTTTAATATTTTTGAAATGACATGAAAAGAAAAGAAATCAGAAAAGAATGCTAAAACAAATTCAAAGCATATACTAGACACCTCCCCGGCAACGGCACCAAAAAGTGGTGAGCACTGGTATTGCACCAAGAGTGTTGCAACTCCCAGGGGCTGCCCTACTTTACTTTATCAACCTGGGGTTCGTACAAACTTGGATGTGACAGTGCTATATGCACAGCAGATGCATTCTTCTCATGGCATCCTCTTCTGCATTACGAGAGGGTGCTATTTCTTAAGCTATGATAAGAACTCGGAAGTAAATTACTAGAAGGAAATGACAGAAAGGAAATTAAACTAAAGTGATGAAAATAAATGACAAGAATGAAACTAATTTAATTGGCAGAAAAGTAAATGACTGAAAAGAAACTAAGCTAACTTACTGAAAGTAAATGGCAGAAAGGAAAGTAATTCTAAACCACACTTAACTTGGAAAATTAGCTAAATGCAGTCTACTTATCCTATAGTCTATCTAACATGCTTCTATCCATGCAACTAAGCTATCCATGACTTAATTCTACTTGAAAAAGAGGTTGATTTATAGTTTTGGATGGAAGAAAAGGGCTAAAGTGGTGAATTGAGGGCTTAGCGGATGAAACAGGGATTAGAAGTAGAAAGCAGGGGTTAAAACCTTATAATATGGAAAAAATGTGATGGAGGTGAAAGTTGCAATATGTGATATCGCAATCGCAACTTCACAAAATTAGAGCAGTAAGCGTTAAGGAAAGAAACAAGAAACGCGATTTGCAATGTGCGATGCGGAGTGGTGATGTGGAGGTGGGGCCGATATCGCAATCGGCAGAATGAGCGGTAAGTGTAAAGGAAACAGGGTAATGGTGCAATTTCCAATATGCGATATTGTAAGATTGCAATCAACAAAGACGAGTGGTAAGTCTTAAAGAAAAGGTAAAAGAGTTGTGAAGTTCGATTGCGATGCGGGAATTGCGATAAGTGGGAAAGGAAACGGGAAAAAGGTTGTGATCCGCGATATGCAATGTCGCAATATCGCGATCGGCGATAAGAGAAGTAAGTGTTAATAAGAACGACGTAAACAATGTGAAGTGCGAAATGCGAAGTACGGTAGCAGGGATTTAAGGAGGAAAGGCGGAAGACGGGTTTCGATGGTTTTTTTCAAGCGTTTAGTGTTAAAAAGGTACAGGCAACCGTGAATATGTAAAACAAAGGAATAAGGCGGCTAAAGGGTTTAAGTGTTGTTAGGGGAAAAGGTGGGTGCAACAGTTGAAAATGAGCAAAAAACGGGAAGGGATGGAGGCACACCAGAAGTGCTCCGAAGTGTAACACACTTGCGGATTCATGCACGGAAAGCTGACAAAAATGTATGATAACAATAGTGAAAGAGAGACTCGGACCTGGTAATACAGTTTCTTCCCTAAACTCAAACAGAAAGCAATTTTTGTCCTATGGGAAGGTCTACCCTACTCGAACTGTATTGACAGAGATGAGAGGGGAAGGCTTGACCACAGATTTTGGAGTTTTTCCTCTATTCTACTACTCACAAGCAAATGAAAAACTACAACAACAAACTGAAAGCAAAGTCTAAGCAGCAACTTGAAGCATAAATGAAATTATCAGAAGCGGATCTAATGAAATGACAGAAAGCAAAAAACCAATACAGCAGAGAGGCTGAGGCACATGGATTGGGCCCTAACCCATGAGCCTAGCTCTCTAAAACTTAAATTAGTAAAATGAAATCAGTCTGCTCATTTCATCAAAGAATAACCTCATACATCTCTGAAAGTTTGATCATTGAAATAATAAAAAGCTCAATAACTTGCAATAGAGTTTCGACTAGAATCAACTAGTATTGGCTAACTCTTCCTAGCTCTAGCTCTGCTCTATTTATTCTACAGGGCAGCTACCAACAGCTCCCTAGAAAAGTGGTGATTGAGTCCACTTGTCTCCCAGTAAACAAATATCGGGTGCACTCCTCTATGAGTTTCTTGGCTGCCTCTATAATTCAAATTGATGAAAATAATCCTTGGGATCCTTTGGCTGCCTTTGGAGTTCGAATTGCCGGAGAGAATCTAGGGTGGACAATCCTCCTATAATTTCTCCTTATTGTCTCCTCTAAGTCTTTATGATAAAATATTTATAAAAATGCTTAATAAATCATGATTTTCTACACTCAACCTCATATTAGGTACTCAGAGTATGTTAGCCTTAATCACCACCTATACTAGCATCATAAAACCAAATAATAATAAAAATGCAAGCAAAAGAGATCTATGAAGGCAAAAAGGTGACTATTAACCCCTCCAAATATGTCTAATGATGGAGCTCATCACTTATATTACATCTATCAACACAATTTGCTTCCTTGTATGCCATCTACAATCTATGCCTTTATGACCAAAAATATTGCAAGAAAAATAATAACCATGAAAGAGTTTTTGATACTAGAAGATACCTTTTCCTTGAGAAACTTGTCCTTGAAGGGGAAATGACATTTGTTGGTTCTTCATGAGTCTTCCATGGTTGTTTGGATTGTTAATTCAAGTGATTATTTTCTACTTATTTCTAGCTCCATCTACCCATTGCTGCTACTTCTTAGAATTGTTACTCTCTTTCCTTTACTATTTTTGTTGTTATTTTCGAACAAATCCTTTTCCTTTATTGTTGTTGGAACTTTTAACTATATCAGCTTGTATAGTTGATTCTTTCCCTTCTACTTTCTTAGAGCTTATCTCTTCTTTGAGGCCCAAACCAGCCTTGATGAGAGGCAATCTCTAGTTAACAATAATCTCATCTAGAATCCTTGAACCCATTTTAGTTTTTGATATTGAGATAATTGACCGCTTGTTTTTTCTAGATCATATCTTAATGAAACTACTTCAACTTGTAGTTTCTCATGGTAAGCTTCCCTTTTATTGAGATAACTCATGATACTTTCATTAAATTTTTTGGCTTCCTCTTATTGAGCAAGATCAACCATATGTTTTCTCAACTTATCATTCTCAAGCTCATATTCGTGCAACTTCTCCTTTTGCTTGAGGTTTGCTTCTAAAAACTCCTTAATCTTTGTGAGAGAAAAGATCAAATTCTCCATCAAGTAAATCCTTTCATCTAGATCCTTTTCTTCGATATCATATGTGTTATAAAAATCATTATAAATATATAGATTCCTTTCTAAGTCTATGGAATCCTCTATGGGACTTGGGAGTATTCCTTATTTATCACTACTAGGGATGCCCTTATTATCTTTTAAAAATGAACACTCATAGGATCCCTCGCATATTAATTTTTGGAGTGTTTCATCCTCTTCTTCAGAGATACCTTCATTATCTATTGATACAAAAATATGTCTCCCTGAATCACTACAACTAGATGGATATTTATCATTTTCTTCTAATAATCCATATGAACAACTAGAAGAAATATTACCTATTTCTTTGCATTTTTTGACACCTAATCTTAAGGGATTGGGTGAGATTGTATATTATTGTAATTTAGCAAATAAGGAAGGCCAAGGGACATTAGGAAGTGAATCCCAATAGCCTCACCTCCATTTATAAGTATACACACAATCTCCATCTAATGCATCTTCAATTTTTCGGAGTTACCTCGTGGTCTGACATGGTATCAAAGCCAGTCCCTTTTTTAGCATTCCTACCCTTGGTGTAACTCCCTCCTATTCTTCATTTTTGCAGACTGTCATTGTGCATTCAGTTTTTTTTTACTGCTCCTGGCATTCATTTTTTTACTGCTCCTAGCATTCATATTTTTTTACTGCTCCTGGCATTCTAGAATTCAAGAATAATTTTGCATTCTGGGTTTTGGAAAATTCTGCCTCAATTTTTCTACACATCACTGTGCAATCTCAGCTCAATTTTTTTTCTACACACCATTGTGCAAATTCAATTCCTTTAATTCAGCTAATTATTTTTTCTACAATTATCACCACTCAGCTCTCCATGCTCACCTCACCTCCCTTAGCCCTCATGCTACCCCTCGCTTCACTCACCCACGCGCATACCCCCTCGCCTTCACTCCCTCACACCCCTTGTCACCATCCCCATTCACCCACACTCACAACCCAACTCACCCCTCCCTCGGCCCTCCCCTCGCATCCCTCACCTCTACCCACCCTCCCCTCCCTCGGCCCCTCGGCCCTCCCCTCTCGTCCCCCGCCTCTACCCACTCACCCCTCCCTCGACCCTCGCCTCTACCTGCTCACCCCTCCCTCGACCCTCCCCTCCCTTCCCTCACCTCTATTTTCCCTCCCCTCCCTCGGCCCCTCGGCCCTCCCCTCTCGTCCCCCGCCTCTACCTACCCTCCCCTCTCTCGACCCCTTGGCCCTCCCTTCCGTCTCCCGCCCCTCTCACGCAGGCCCTCAACCTTCCCTTCCTATTCCCTCCCTCCCTGTTCAATTTTTTATTTTATCTTATTACAACAAGTACCCCCCCCCCCCGCAAAAAAAAAAAAAAAAAAAAAAACGTGTCTACTGGTAAATACCCCTAGAAAACGCCTCCCTTAGTAAATACCTCCCCCAAAAATGCCTCCCCCAGAAAACAACTCCCCCAAATAATCCCTCCCTCAGATAATACCTCTATTTTTCCCCAAATTATATATATATTCATAATTTAAACCAGAATTGAGTTTTTTTACCATGACAGTAAAGTATTTTTTTCTTCAAAAGAATGCATTATCTCATATCCATTGTGGGAGTTGTTCTCTCCGGAAAAGAAAACTATCCTGAATGGAGAGGAATTTTTGAAGGAGAAGGAGACCACCCACTAGCAAAGCCCACTTCAAACAAGGAGATTTCCATTTGGGAAAACAGGAACTGCAAGGCCTATGCCTTGATTGCAGATTTCGTAAATGAAGAGGTGAGTCATCATATTACACCATTTTCAAATGCCTATGAATCCTTGAGCAAGCTAAAATAACTCTATGAATCACATTCAGAACTTGAAATTGTTCAATTAATGATTAATTTGTTCAGTCTTGAATTGAAAAATGATGACCCTCTTGCTTTAGCTTCAGAAGTAAGATATATCATGCATGACATTAAGAACACTGGTGTAGAAGTTGACATACCTCTCATAGCATATGTTAATGCATTGTATCCCACTTACTCACATTATCTTGAGTCGCTGCAAGCAAGTGGAAACCTCGTGAAAATCACCTTTGATTCCCTTGAGAAAAAATTTGCAGAAAGAGAGAAGGCTTTTGGAAATATGGCAGCCCCTCTGTCTTCTAAAGGGGTTGTATGCTTTGCACATAGAGAAAATATTCATGCTCAATATTCTTCCAGAGGAAGAGGTGGTCGAAGAGGAAGAGGAAGAATAAAGTTCAGAGGAAGGGGGGGCAGAAAAACTCAAACTAAAAAATCTGATCTGCATTTCATACGCTGCAATAAAGACTGGCATGATGCATCTACATGTACGCTTCCTTGGGAAAAAATTGAGCAACAAAGAAATCAAGAAAAAGGTAAAACTCATGACAGAGACAAAGGTAAAGCACCTGAATCCACTCATTATTTTGTAGCACATTGTAACAATGGAGTAACTGAAGACTTGTTTGATGTTTCATTTACTTCTTGGAGAAATGATTGGTTGCTAGATTCAGGAGCAACATGTCACATGAAATTTAGAAAAGATTTTTTTGAAGAATTTACTGACAAAGTTGATGGAGTAGTATACTTTGCAGATAAATCCAAACTCAAGCCATCAGGGCTTGGCACAATCAGGCTTAATTTGCCTGGTCTTCCATATCATCTTCTACATGAAGTTCTATACCTCCCTAAGTTGAGGAGAAACTTGTTGTCCTTGGTTCGTATCTGCCAGCAAGGACACTCCATTCACATTTTTGATGGCAAGGTTGAGGTTATAAAATCATCATATCGCTCACTTTCCATTCAAGGAATAGAAGAAGGAAGACTCCTGAAGCTGCAAGGTTCCTCTGCTCATGCACAAAACTTTGCATTAAGTTCACATCATGATGAAGGTACATTCCCATTTTATGGCATGCTATATTTGTACACTTAAACTATGACAACCTTCGATTGTTGAATAAAAATGGTTTTATTGGACTACCTACAATTCCTAGGAAACTTAAGCAATGTGATGCTTGTATTCTAGGAAAACATAGCAAATAGCCATTTCGTGATTCACATTCCAGAGCACATAGAAAACTTGAGCTTATTCATTCAGATTTATGTGGCCCTATGCTTGTTTCTTCTGCAAATAGAAATAAATATATGATGACATTTATTGATGATTACACTAGAATGTGTTGGCTTTACTTATTGAAGAACAAATCTGATGCTTTTCAAACATTTAAGAATTTTCATGCATGGATTAAAAATGATGCACAAAATCATATTGGTTCTTTGCGCACTGATAATGGAAAATAATACACTTCAAACGAATTTGAAAATTATCTTCGTCAACATGGGATCAAACATCAAAAAACTGTGCCCTATAATCCCCAACAGAATAGTGTAGCTGAAAGAATGAATGGGACAATTTTAAATATGGTTCGCTCCATGATGTTTTTTAAGAATGTAAAATTGATTTTTTGGGCTGATGTAGTTCTATGTGTTGTATACATAAAGAATAGGTGTCCTTCAAATTCAATCAGAAACAAAACACCTTATGAAATGTGGCATGGCCACATTCCTTCAGCAAAGCATTTCAGGGTCTTTGGTTCCACTTGTTATGCTTTGATACCTAAGGTACAAAGGAGTAAACTTGGTGCTAGAAGTCAAAAATGTATCTTCTAGGGGTATTCCAATACCTCCAAAGGATATGGTCTCTATGATGAAGTCAATAAGAAGTTTGTAGTAGCAAGAGATGTCATATTCCTTGAATCTTCCAAGACTGACAATGTTGTTGAGCGGCAACTTGATTGCCTGGATAGATTCACACATGCAAAGTCTTTTCAAGAATTTGATAATCAGATTCCACATCTTGAAGGGGGGATTTCTATACTGAATCAATAGGTGGAATCATTTTCCGAAGCACTCTCTCCCCCACATGAAGAACCAACCACGAATGACACCTTGAACGATGTGATTGACAAAATTGAGAGATTGAATCTTGATTCAATTCCAACTCAATCAAATGAGCATCCTGGGCCATCTCAGAAAGGTTCCCCAAAATGGTTGACAAAGACACTAGAAAACGTTTGTACCGATGAGGTTGGAAAGATAGGAACAAGAAGTTCCACCAGACAAAAAGAAGGTGGCATAGATAATTATGATTCGCCTATTGATATGGATATTGCTTATAACTATGAATTGAATTTGTCTACAGATAATGAACCAACTTCCTTCAAATAAGTCGCTTCTCATGTTGAATGGAATGAATCGATGCAAAAGGAGTATGATGCCTTGATAAATAATGGCATTTGGAAGCTGGTTGATCCTCCTTTGGGAACCAAACCAATTGGTTGTAAGTGGGTCTACATGAACAAGTACAAATCAGATGGCTCACTTGACAAGCACAAAGCTAGGCTTGTGGCAAAAGGTTTTGCACAGAAAGAAGGGGTCAATTATGAAGAAACTTTTTCCCCCACAGCAAAATGGGTTACCATCCGGACACTCTTTTCCTTAGAAGCTCAAAAGGGATCGAAATTCCAACAAATGGACGTAAAAACTATTTTTTTGAATGGAGATCTAAAGGAGAAAGTTTTTATGTCCCAGCCAAAAGGATTTGTTGTGAAGGGCCAAGAACACAAAGTATGCAAACTTATAAAATCTTTGTATGGCCTCAAGCAAGCACCACGAGCCTGGTATGAGAAATTAACTGAGCATCTTCTGAAACTTGATTTCAAAAATTTTGATCTTGATGATGCAACTTTGTTTGTTAAGAAATTTGGAAAAACAGTTGTATATCTTGTGGTGTATGTAGATGATATTTTGATGATAGGTAACAATGAGAGTTATATTGCATCCATAAACAAAGAATTTAAGAAAGGTTTTGAAATGACTGATTTGGGCTATGTTCATTACTATCTAGGTATTGAAGTAACTCAACATCCTAAATTTATATTTCTTTCTCAAGAGAAGTACATTGGAGATCTTTTGAACAAGTTTGGCATGGATGAATGAAAACGCTTAACCACTCCAATGGAACAAAACTTGAAGTTCGCATCCATTGAAGGGAAGGAATTCGAGGATGCAACGAAGTATAGACAGCTTGTAGGAAGTATTATCTACCTGACTACCACCAGACCAGACATCTCATTTGTTCTTGGAACCCTCTCCGGGTTTATGCAAAAACCTTGTGAAGAACATTGGTCTGCTACAAAAAGAGTTCTAAAGTACTTGAAGGGGACTCAAGACTTTGGACTCAAATATACACAGGTAGGCAATTTCAGCTTGATCGAATACTCTGATTCAGACTTTGATGGGGACAAAGAAAATGGGGTATCTACTTCAGGTTATACCATGAGTCTTGGATCAGGATTTGTCTCATGGAGATCACACAAATAGTCAGTTCCAGAATATTCCACAATCGAGGTAGAATATGTGGCAGCAGCTACTGCAACAAAGGGAATTGTGTGGCTCAGGAAAATCCTAGAAGATTTGCAAATGAAACAAATGCATTCAACACCACTCATGATCGACAACACTTCTGCAATAAAGTTGGCCAAGAACCTGAATTTTCATGATTGAACAAGGCACATCAATACAAAATACCATCTAATTCGACATCATGTTGAGGCCAAAACTATCCATCTACGTCATTGTTCCACAAATGAACAGACCGCAGACATCTTCACCAAAGTGCTTGGAAGAGAAAAGTTTGAAAAGTTCAGAACAATGCTTGGACTCACCAACATCCCTTTATATTAAAGGGGGGAATGTTGACACCTAATCTTAAGGGATTGGGTGATATTGTATATTATTGTAATTTAGTAAATAAGGAAGGCCAAAATACATTGGGAAGTGAATCCCAATAGTCTCACCTCCATGTATAAGTACACACACAACCTCCATCTAATGCATCTTCAGTTTTGCGAAGTTACCTCTTGGTCTGAGAACATTTATCACATATCAATAGTGTGCCTTTTGAGCAGCCTAATATCTCATAAAATTCTTCTTCTCCACCTTTGGAGTGAAATCAACATCTTTAACATTTGGAGGAATATCCTTAGACCTTAGAGCATCTAATTTTTGGGATGCTTTGGGATTGGGTCTTGTTCACTACTTGAGAAGCAAGGTTCATCAACCTTCTCTTGAGCCTTGTGGTTATCTCCTCCATACATATAATGGAACTTTATTGAAGAGGTCTCTGGATAATGGACCTTGTCCCACATTTCTCTTGCCGACTCATAATGTCTCACCTTATGTGAGTCTAGTTTTGATAGCCCTTTCAGAATAATCTTCTTAGCTTATAAAGTGTGCTCATTATTTTCTCCATTCAATACGGTGCACTATACATCAACTTCTAAATCCAGTCAATAGGCTTCATTCTAACCTTCGAGGCCACGTAATCTACTCCAATAAAAAATGGCAATTCTTTTGTTGAAATCCAAACTTGATTAGCCATGTTTCCTTTTGATCTACTTTCAAGCAGTTAAGTTGTTTCTTGAAGGAACCCACTCCAATACCAATTGTTAGAAATAATTTTAATACTAATAGGGGTGGTGAATCAGTATTAATTTTAATTTTACTTTAATTCCAACTTATATTTTTATTTATTCCTAGTAATCATTCATTTGAGCAACCACCAACATATCATGTAAAGCACCAGATGAAATTAGCACATGAACATACACAACAACACCATGAGAAATATACATTTATGAACATAGAGGATTTAATATGGAAAAAAAAAAGGTAAAAAAGATCAATATATTTTTTATTATGATGTAATATGAGCTCCTACTTTGGTACATCCTCTCTCTTTGTGAGCACCTACTCATAATAAGCACCAACTCCTTTCACCCCTGGAAGGAAGAACCAACTCCCTTCTTTTGTAGACATCTAATCATCTTACCATGAAGAAGAAACTAAAGCACTGACTTCTTGGATTTTTTGCAAGAACCAACTTGCAACTTCATGGATTTTTTGCAAACACCAACTGGCAAGAGGCACCCACCTACAAGCTCCCTTCTGAAATCCACTATGATGGAATCACCAACTAACTATTTTTAAGGCTCCAACCCACACTCAGTAAGGAAATTAATACTTTATGTGTATGGATCTCACTCAACCTTATATTAACCTTCTTTTCAACACTTAATGGCCCCCTTTTCTTCTTAGCAACATATACTCAACACTCTACTCATCTTGCTAACTCTGCAACATCTCACTCCATTGAGCTCCCAACCCTCATATAGTCTGCATATAAGTTATCGGCCATGGTTGTTCCACAAGATCTCTTTGCCTCTCTCAATATCTCTTTCTCACTCAGATCTCTCCATACTCAATACTCTACCACAACCTTGCACACAAAAATGTTTCATTCCCTTGTAGTCTAATTATGTGTCCATATTTTCTTCAAGAACAACATAGGGAATGATGCATACCATTATGTAATTCACACTTCCTGAAAGCGTACTATAGTATGGCTCAATATCTTACTGTTACATCCTCAATCTCAACACTACAACTGAGTTAATTCAAGGAATGGGATCTGGATATTTTTTCCATGCTAAGATTTGACTCAGTCCAACCTGCACACTCAGGGAGTACCACCATTAAATTCAAATTTTTTAATCATTATGGATTCCCTCGCTTGTAGTTGATATGTTGAAAAAACTATGTGATTAGTACTGGATTTTATTATGGTGGACTATTCTCCCTTAATTCTTTGAGCATCGTGGTCCTCATTTCCTTGATCCAATGGTCTCAACAATCACCATTGACTATAGTAATAGGATTGAGCAAATTTATCCAAATCTAGAAAACCTCTAGATATGGCATAACTTCCAAATATAGAAAATATTGTAAATCAGTTGTTGACACGTTTATACTCCATTTTATCACCATAGTTATGCCTCTGGTGGATTTCTCTTATTTAGTAAAATTGCTAAATATAAATCACAACATTGAATTTGTTGTTGACATGTTCATACTTCTACATGTGCGCCCATAGTGTTTATCCCTTGGTGCTTAAGTGTTTTTCATCATATATTCTGAAAACCCTTAGTCACATAACGCACAAAAACATTGCATAACCAAGACCTAGGTGCCCCTTTTTGTCAAATGACAGATCTGTCAAATACCGTGAAATTTCTAACCCTGCCCTGTCTCCCTCACGATTCCTTATCGTGTACCTTCGATAACTTTTGGGGTATAATTGTTTGGGTTATATGTCCTGTTGGGACCTCCTCACTCACCGAGTTGATCCAATGAACAGATGTGTCTAGCCACCTCAACCTACCACCTCATCCCAACAACTCGTCACCCTAAAGGTTTTAACTTGTTTTGTAATGGAAAATGTTGAGGAATTACTGTCAGGGTGATCTATTCTGTGGGGTCTGCCTATGCAATCACAAGACAATAAAAAAACATTTGGGGTTATGTATGATTACCTCTATGTTGACCTATCAACCACCTTTACTTTTGCAATGTATCATCCATTTTTGGCCCATTTATCCACCCAAAAACATTAAATAAACATGCCACATGTCATCGTCTAATTGGTGTCACATGTCCCAGGATTTTCACACGCTAACTTCTTGTTGACATCATCTGAGTCCTTTGAGTCACTTATGCCATGTTGATGTCATATGCCACTATGGCTTCCACTTGTGCACCATTTCATATCTATCTGCCAATAGGAATGTTCCACGTGTCCACCAATCATTGTCCCATGACATCATTTACATGCCACATTGTCCTATTGGACCTATCCCTAGAAATAAAAACTTGTGACTCCATTGAATAATGGCAGGGTTAATCCGTTGAGGTGATGTGTCCTTGGTGGACCTGCACCATCCTTCATGTGCTTTCACCATTGATCCAGTCCACTATATCATTTGGGCCCATGTTCCAACTAATCCCATGGGTGTTGGAAACCTATTAAACACCATGCAATTTCATCACCTGAAAAATATCCTAATTGTCAATTTGGATCATCCTTAATCGTCGGATCCCTTTGGGTGCAAGAGAGTGCATCAACTCTCATGGTTTTTGGCACTAGATAGTCATTAATATGAATTCCTCTATTTGGTTGACATTTCTATTTGATTTCCATGAACAGTGTTTAACTTCGACCTTTGCCAGCGACTCCACTATTTTTGGCCAAATGCCAATATTATCACCAACTTTGGAGATAGATAACCCCAACACCAAATTTGGATCTACACCTTGACTTTTTTTTCTTCAACTTTGATTGGCCATATTTTTTAATCCAATAAGCCATTTCTAGACTTCAACATAACATTGGAAAGCTCTCTTCAACCATTGTCTAATTGCACCATTTCTAGGAGCATCTAAATTGATCTCTTGGGGAAGAAATACCTTCAAAGCTATAACTCCCTCTTTTTCTTTAGGCAAGGCTCCAACTCCAACTAAATAGGAAACACACCACATCAAAGCCAAACACACTATTCATCTACTATCCTAACCCAGTTGACATCATTTCCAACACACTTGATGCCACCTGCCATCTTAACAATTCCAATTGTCCAACAAAAACTGGACCTTTGAGGCTGAGGTCAAGTGATGTATATACAATTGATCTCAATGAATAAAATCCTAAATCGAGATACTCAATAGGAAGTGGGATTCTAGGTGCAGATAATATTTGAGGTGGGGGGGTGTTCCTCCATCAAATCTTGAGCATGTGGTTGTGTGTCTACCAAGTGGTAAAATGCTAAGATTTGGAGGATTCATGGTTTTTTTTAACTTAGCCTCACAATTATATCTTTTGGATCCTGCTAATGAGAAACCTATATGGAGAATGTTGAATTTTCCTGGACAACAACTAAGGTTTGCTTAGGGCCACAGTACTTGCATAGTTGGAGGCACTAGGGCTCTACTGTTGGCGGGCCATATTGGAGGAAGAATGGATACTCAATGAGTTGAATGAGTTGTCCTTAGCAAGAAAACAAGGGTTAAATTAGCAGCAAAACTCACTTTTACCTGATCATTTCCAAAATGGAATGGACATAGAGTCAAAGGAATTATGATATATTTTATCATCAATTAGATCATCTATGTCAAATAAAACAAGATAGAATTTAGAGAGTCGCAGAGAGAGTCTTAGTTTAATATTTCATATGCTATTGGTTTACCATTTAAAAATGAACAAGTTGATAAAGATGTGTATCACTATCTTGATGAATTTTTATGCTCTATTTACTTGAACTTTTTTAATACCATTTGGTCAATGCAATTATTTTTTTTTTTCAAAAATATAAGTTCTTTCTATTAAAATTTAGTAATCAAGATATATATATATATATATATATATATATATATATATATATATATATATATATAATATGATGTAACATGTGTATGTTGGAAGAAAAAAAAAGTCTTCGACACTTTTTATTTTGAAAGATACATGATAAAAAAAAATTACTCATTAATATACATCATGATATGATGCCTACAAGTGGACAAAGTTTTAGAAAAATAAAAGAAGTAAAAGTCTTGAATACATTTTATATATTACATAAATTTACAATACTTCAATTGGAAATTTGTCTAAGATATATTTTATATCTTTTTTTCCAAATAAAAAATCAAACCATCTATTAAGAATATAGAAAGTTACATAGTATATGCATATAGCATTCAAAGAAATGCATTTTTCCTTTTTTACTAAAAATGGAAAAATGGAGTTGCAGCTGATTAAGAGGAAAGAGAAATCAATCCTCCCTGTCATATCAAAAAAATGTGATAAATAACGTCTCCTTTTAGCCCTTGGGCTTCCCTAGTGATAGGAAAGTATTTGCCCAAAAAAGGGATGGAAACAGACTGGTTCTATTTGTTCCCACAAAAAGCTTAAACTGGGTGGTAGACACAGATCCAGTTTTTTAAGTCTATAGTCAAACAGTAACCAAAAAACAAGGAAAAATCATCTCCCGGATATCCTCATAGAGGAAAACAATCTAAAACAGATACATGGAAGTTTTGGATATTTTTAATGTTGAATAGATCATATAAACAAAAATTCTGAAGTTACCAACAGTTTTGAACAGTTCCATGCTGATATGAAATAAATGAAAAAATATAAAAGGGAGAAACTGGAGACTAGCAGGCGAATGGAGGTTGTTCAATAATTCAGACAAGTCCTCCATCAAAATTTGTTGCTACCCAATGCCCCAAATCATGTCTAACTCCCTCCTTAGGTAGGAGGTCTGCTTCACTATTTCGTTCCCTGTAAATGTGACAAGTAGTGATATGGTCAAAAAAGGATTTTAAAAGCATCACCTCATATAGAAAAGGAGACAAAATGTAATTTAGACATCTCTGGGAACCATTAAACCACTTTATGATGTTCAAAGAGTCCCCAAAAATCTAGACTTCTCTCATCTCAAGGGATGAAAGCCAACAAAGAAGGAGATGAAGGGATTTTAATTCTGTGAAATTATTTGTCCCCTGTCCAAGGCCAATCAACGCTTTAAGAACTTTCCCAGATGGAACATGAATAGATAGGCTAGCTCCACATCTATTTTGAGGTTCAGATGCCCCATCGAAATATTCCCACGGAATGTCACCCCTAATGATCTCCTCTTTAATGACTCTAGCTTGTTGGGATTTCGACGGAAATGGAATATATTCAAAGATAGATACCCCTTCCGCTGCTAGTAGGTTAATGGGAAAGAGAATGTCTTGAAAAATGACATGATTTCTCGCAATCCAGGTTCCCCAGGCAACTATTAGTGGGAGGTTTCGCACTCTGTCATTTGGATAAGCCTGCCACCATCTCTGCCATGCCTCTGAAATAGTTTGACCTTCCCATTTTTGCGCAATTTTAAGGAGCCTCAAGGTTTCGGTCCAAAGCCTAATATTAAATGTGCATGTAAGAAAAATATGATGAACTGATTCAAGACTAGCCTTGCACAAGGAGCACCAATCGAGGCCAATCTTGCCCCTTCATTGAAGAAAGTCCCAGGAGGGAACTTTATTTTGAATAATACACTAGAAGAACAATCTAGTTTTTACCAGTCCCTTTAGCTCCCACAACATTTTAAACCACCACTCTAGCTCCCCCCAACCCTTCTGAGACATTAGCCATTTGTAACCAAATTTTGGGAAGTACAGACCCGTTGGGGCATGTACCCATCTGAGCTCATGTGGCCTCTCCTGGATTCTGATATTTGAACTATGGAGCTCACTGATGAAACCCTGCCACTCCTTTATCCACATTTTTTAGATATGGAGGGCCTCCCCTGTCATCCATGCTTGTCTCCACATGGTTGACTGACCTTGCAGGGCAATATTGCTCAGGGTTCTGAAGCCCCTTTGTTCCAATTTATCTATTAGTTATCTGGAGAGGGTGTATCTCCTAGTGCATCCCACCCATGGGTCATGGCCCAGTCTTACCTGTGCACCATCCCCTACATGCCAAGCTAGTCCCTATTTGATTATATTGATCGAAGCTAGAGTTGCTTTCCATACAATTGAATCATTTTTTAATTTCTTATTTGGCATGCACAACCATTCAATTATTAGCATTGGGTTGATGTATTTCCTTCTTATGAATGTCATCCAGAGATTTTCCAGGGTGATAAGTCTCCATCCCAATTTTTTAGCCATAGAAGCAATGAAAGAGGGGAGCTCCTTAATTCCCCATCCTCCCCAAGCTTTCAGACACACGATTTTCTCCCATGCCACCCAAGGCATCACATGTTCCACCTTTGATCCAGGCCATAAGAACCTACTGCAGAGTTTATTAATTGAAGAGAAGATACCTTTTGGCACCCAGGAAAGGGTAGGCCAATACACAGAAATGGCCATGGCTACAAATTTAATCAGCACTAGTCTCCCTACTCGAGATAGCCATTTAAAACTCCAATGTTTCATCCTTGACTCAATTTTTTCTACAATCCAGTGCCAATCCTGGAGACGATAAGAGTCTGGATTTAGTTGGAAACCCAAGTATTTGAAAGTGTCCTGTAGGGCCTTTACTTCAAACTGTAACACTTCAGAAATTCTGCCCACTTCAGCTTGGGAAAGGCCTGTCGTTGTAATTGAGGATTTCTAGTTGTTTATACTTAAGTCGGTAGCCTTTAAGAAGAGATCCAACACGTCCTTTAACCGATGATAGTATTCCAAGATTCTATTGTTGAAAAGAAAAATATCATCCACAAATAGTAGATGATTAATGAAAAGGTTGACAATCACCTCAATGCCTTTAACCTTATTTTTGTATCGTGAATCATCAGACTGAGTCCTTCCGCAGCCAATAGAAAAATAAGGGGAGATAGAGGGCATCCCTAACGAAGACCCCTTTGAACATTGAAAAAGTTGGTAACAACCCCATTGATCAGAATAGCAATACTTGTAGATCATATGCACCCCATCTCCCAATTGATGAAGTCAATCCTGAAACCAAGATGGGTCAGGAGTAGTTGAAGATACATCCAACTGATTCTGTCATTTGCCTTGGAGAGTTCTATTTTAACAATTTCTCCTTTTTTTTTTTACTTTTTTTTAGGCTGTGAGTAGTTTCTTGGGACACCCCCACGACCTCATGGATTTGTCTTCCATCCATAAATCCAAACTGTTCCAGGGAGATACTTCAAGGGAGGAAGGGTTTGAGATGAGTAGCTATCACTTTTGCAATGATTTTATATATGCATGAGCAAAGGGAGATTGGCCTAAAATCATCGAAGGACTCCAGATGATCCTTTTTGGGGATGAGGGCAAGGAAAGTAGAGTTGGAAAGTTGATAGATGGATCCGGATCTTCTCGACTCTTCCACCACCGCAAGCAGGTCATACCCCAAAAATTCAAAAAATTATTGGAAGAATTCCAATGTCCAACCATCCGGCCCTGGGCTCTTGTCTTTTTGCATTGAATTGAGAATACCCTCCACCTCCTCCTTCAAGACGGGTTCCATAATATTGTCATTCCCTTCTTCGTCAATATATCTAGGGAAAAAATGTGCAACCTAATCACTTCAGCAATAGATGCCTCCACAGGGGCTCTAAACAAGGATTTGAAATGTTTCACTCCTAGAGAAGATAAGTCTTCGAAAGATCGTGTTGTAACGCCTTCCTCCATATGCATTCCCCAAATTGTATTAATATTTTTCCTTCCTTTGGCATAGTTCTGGAAAAACTTTGTATTCTCATCTCTAGCTAACAGCCAAAATGCCCTACTTTTGAGGCACCAACTTTCCTCTCTCTCCAGTAAGATTTTCCTTCTTGATGCTTCAAGGCTCTTTATTCTATCCCTTGATTCAATGGAGGCATAACCGGCCCCCTCTGGGATTTCAAGGAAATCAATTTCTTCATTTACCTTCCATAATTATTCCTCCTTTTTTATTTTTTTGGTCTTTGCCCATTTCAAGGTAGCCTTTTTCATTTTCTTTAGATTCTCCATAAAATTCCAGCTCATACTGCCTAGTTCCGATGACCTTTCTATCCTCCAATTTGTATGGAACAAAGATTTGAAGGATTCATCTTTGAGCCATGAATATTTAAACTTGAAGGGAGCCCTGGCTTCTTATGTGGGCCTTTGATCTCTAGAAGTATGGGCAAGTGGTCGGATAAGCCCCCTTCCCCAACCCAATGCCTAAAGACAGACGATCTAGCCACCACCTCTTCGTTAAGGATAAAACAATCCAAATTTTCGCCACACTATCCTCACCCATTCTTTTTTTCCTCCAAGTGGGTCTAGGCTTGATCAGATTTGCATCCACCAGATGTGAGGAGACCAGCTTATTGAGAAACAAATCCATGAGAGGGTCTGCACAGGCTAAAGGACCCCAGGATTCAGATATCCCCAGGGAAAAATTTAGGTCTCCTCCCAGAATAAGATTAGATTTATTCAAGCATTATTTGGAAAAAAGGTTGTTCCAGTACTACACCCTATCCAAGAAAGGTCCATAAACATTTAACAGGAGGAGACGGTGATAGAGCTCATTTGAGTAGACTTCCATGGCCAAGAAATTTTCAAAGCCCCATGTAGATATTTCCTTTAGCCTCCAAGATTTAATTCCCAATGCCAAGCCCCCCGGTCTTCCATGTGCATCCAAGACCTGGAATAACCACCCCGAGAACATCCTGGATATAGTGCCACAACCTCTTCCCCCATCCCCAAGGTTTCTTGTAGCATAAGAACGTATGGTTTGTAGGACTTCATCAACTCCCTCAGTGCTAATTTTTTGGGTTGACTAGCAAAACCCCTACAGTTGTAAGAGAGAATGATCATCGATAACCCAGGGTGGGGGTCTGCGTTGCTCTAATCACCCCAAAAAGGGAACACTACTTCCCATATGCTATGTCGATTTTTTCCTTGACTTGAGCCTTGAAAAGATTGGATTTCCTACCCCGCACCTTTCTAGGGCCTACCAAAATAGGATTAGACTCCAATCCTCTAATAGCCTCCTCCTTCATAGGTTTCTTCATAAAATATCTTAAGTTATATGGAGGATTTTCAGGGATGCAGGGCGGAGGGGGGGGCGATCCTATATCAGACACAGGGTGGGGTTCCAACGGGGTAGTAGAATTGGATGTAATGATACTGTCCAGGGACTCTATGACATCATAAATTTGTAAATATTCCATTTTTGATGGCCTGGAAGGACCAGGCTTTGAATAAGCAAAAACAGAAGTACATCAAGAGGTGAAAAGGGAGGGAGAAGAGAACCAGAATTGTACCCTCTAGAGTAGTTGCAATGGGTTCAGATTCAGGGAGGGGTGAAACTGTTGCAGGTCACTCTTGTTCATGTTCCATAGCTATAGGGCTATATTGATTTGCTAGTTGTTCAGAAGGAATTGTTCTAGTAATGTTGGCACCTGGTCCATCAACCCCTTCCATCATCTCCCCTTCTGATGCCCTGATCTCTTTTGCAGCTGAGGGTCTCAAAGACCCTCGGTTTATCCTTTTCTGCTTCCTTCTTCTTCAGTTCCCAAGAGGGCATTCCTTTGCTAGGTGTCCATATTTATGGCAACGATGGCATCAGAATGGCATGTGTTCATATTCTAGAGTCTGAGTAAATTCAAATTCCTTGTATTTGAGATGCATTTCTTCTCCTAATCCTTCTTTAGGATTTAGATTGACCAAGATTCTGCAACACTGAGATCCTTGATTTGCTGGAATGACATATCTACTTCAAGGATTGACCCAGTGTATTCCCAATTGATCGAAAAGCTAAGTCTGTCCAGAAGGGAATTGTTAGTCGTGGTAGCTTTACCCAAACTGGTGATTATTCGATTTTTTCCCTCTGGGCATCAAAGAGTGGCGTCAATTTCCCGAATAAGATAGGCCTCTTACCGAAATTACAGTTCCTTTCTAAAACCCATTCTAAGTGCTCCTTCTTCTCAAACTTAATCATAAACCACCCTCGAGCTAGGGCTTGAATATCTGTAGGGCTTCCCGGGCCATTCGTCCATACCGAGGCTGTCCAATCTGTGATATAGTTGACAGATAATTTCCTACCTCTGACTCCACCGACTAGGATGGTTTCTATGGCTTCCATTACTTCTTCAATGAGTATGTCCACTCCAAATACACGGCACAGGCTCTCTTCCTTTTTCCTGATCAACTTGGACTTTTTTCTCTTTGTTCCTGCAACCCCACTCCTTCCACCTTCCTCACCTTCCAGCGACCTATCGATCGCATCTGGTTCTTCAAAAACGGGTGACCCGGGTCACCCTTCCTCAGTCTGATGAGAAGCCTCCCAAGAAGAGCCTCCTGCTCCTAGAGCTCCTTCTTGTTTTCTGGTAACCCCTAATTCCTCCTGCTGATTTTCTCCTCTATGAGACCCTGAAAGCCTTCCTTGTTCCTCCGCTGAAGGCACAGAGTGAAAGACCCCTGCCTGACCCAAGGTCATATGCCTCAGACCACTAGAGTTTCTAGACAAACCCTTAGCTACCTCCGGCCCCGAACTCGGCACTTCACTTCCCTGCGAGAAGAGGAAGTTTTCAAGGAAGCTAATACCCTGCCACTGATGTGGGTTCCTTTGAGCACTAGGAGCTCCCAAATGAGCTCCTCTACCAAGATCTAGAAATATGTGGCTTTCTCCCAAAAATCCCTTAAGACCAATAGAACTCTGAATTCCACATCTAGCAATTATATCTTCCAACCCCCCGAGAGAAATGGGATTGATGAAATAGCTGGCGGATTAGGGTTTAACTGATTTTTCTGAAGTTGATCGCCTCAAGGCTTCTCAAGGAATGACGAAAGCTGGAGCGGCCCTGGTTCGTACTCTTCCTTCCACGTGCAGTTGAATGTACTATGAAGGCTTTCTTCCAGGAGAGCAGCATCATTCGAGAAACCCCAGATGCCTTCTAGAGATTTGTTCTTCTGGCCTGTAACGCTAATGGCCGGAATATACCGGTCCAAATTCCTCGCTGACACCTCGTGCCCCCAGACTGCTAGCAGATCTTCCAGGGCTAGTTCTAAGTCCACATAATTCCATTCAAAACCTATATTTACTGTGTGCTTTAGATTCTAAGCAAACCCTCCGACAGCACAGGACCCTCTCCAGCACCGAAATTTCGTGCACACACCACCATCTAGTAGTAGGGTTAGGGTTTGTGAGCACAAAGACAGCCATCCTAACCCAACTTAGTCATATGCAGAGACGGCCATCCTAACCCAACTTAGTCATATGCAAAGACACCAAACCCCAAACTCAGCGTGGCCGCCTGCCGGTTGTACAGTTGTCTGCAGGGTTCTGACAGCCCAGGACGACTGTCACGTCGAGGCCCCTCACGAAAACATTTTCTGTAGCCGGTTTCAGAGCATCTGTAGTCCATGGTTGCTGCCATGATTAGGGTTTCGACCTGAAACCACCTTCATTCTCAACCCAAGGACCAAATGTTATTTCATCTATATGTATTGCAATGTTCATGATTTTTTTTTACCTTGAAGTCTATTTTATATCTTACATAAATTACAATATTTCAATTGAAAATTTATGGGTTTTCCATTAGTATCTCACTCTAATTTAAAAAATGATATATAGTCTACATGATGGAAGAAGTGAAAAAAATAATAGTAGTAAATAAAAAATTTCTTACATAAATTTACATTTTTTTAATTAAAATTTTATGGTCTTCTAATTTGTGATTTATACTAACTAAAATTTTATGGTCTTCTAATTTGTGATTTATACTAACTAATAAATCTTCAGTCTCATCCATCCTTTCTGATGTTGGATCAATATTGTCCAACACAATAGGATCTAAATCAGGTGTTTTGTTCATCATTTGGTTCCACCTTAGTTGAAGTTTGTATTGCATGAAGACAAGATCATTTAACCATTTTTTTTCCAAACAATTTCTTTCATTTGTATGTATGCGGTAAAAAACAAACCAATTTCACTCACAACTTGAAGCACTGAAAATTTGGCTGAGGAATCTAATTGCAAATTTTTGCAAGTGAGGACATTGGTTGCCAAATGACTCCCACAATGTGCTGCAAAGAAAAAGACATTAATTAGTAACTTAGTTCATTTCATTACTTATTTACAAATTAAAACTATTTATAGATAATTTGAATTGTAAATTTGTAAACAATTTAACTTGAAAAGAAAAACAAATTGGAATTTCTTACCTTATTGATCCACATCTCTTGCCATATTTTCCAAGTTTTTTCCAAAGGTACCAGTTGCCTACTGAAAAGAGTAAGCTTTTTATGTATTTCCAGCTAGTTTGCATGGATAGGGACCATGCACTCCAAGCAATCAATCAATCCAACTTTGACCTCCCCATCCTGAATATATCCTAGTCGAGATTTATAATGATACTTTGGATTCAAAAAAATACCCAGTCGCATGTATAGGAAGATGGCGTTTATTGTTCCATTTGTTATCAATGATCTCCCATATACAGCCATATTTAGCTAAACTATCCTTGTAAGTTGTCTATATCTTCTCCTTTTCCTGATCCATAGCCTCATAAATGTATCCCATTGCCAATTTTTCCCCATCCACCATCCTTAGCACCTTAACGAGGGGCTCGATAATTTTTACAAGCTTTGCAGACCTTTTCCAAAAATAATTTTCAAAAAAATTCTTTTTGGTGACTTTTCCATATTTTCTATGAGCCCACCGAGATTCAATCCAATCATCGATAAAAACATTTTATGCAGTTTTTTCTGTTGAAAATTGATACATTGCAATGTGAGGAAGTGAGTTGTAAACCTTGTAATTGTACGCATAACAAGCTCTTTGCCCCTAGTGTTTTTCGTCATTAGGCTCAATGCCCATGAGTGGTTTTAAATGTATTTTGTAATGCACTTGGCATGATCTACAATGTTTTTACCCACTCCAATTTTCCTATGTCCTCAAGCATTAGGTCCATGCAATGAGCAACACATGGAGTCCAAAATATGCTCCTATATTTAGACTCAAGCATATTTCCAGCAAGAACATAGTTTGAGGCATTATCTCTGATGACCTGCAAAACATTCTACTCCCCCACTTTCTGAATAATTTCATCCAAAATCTCAAATAGAAGGGTTTCATCCTTCACCTTATCAAATGCATCAACTCATCTCGAAAACATGGTTCCTTGAGGGAAAGAAACAATGAAATTAATGATAGTGCGGTTCTTTCCATCGGTCCATCCATCTTACATGATGAAACAAGATGTTTTGATCCATGACTCTCTATACTCAACCAAATACTCATCAATGGAAGAAATCCATTTTTGCAAAAGAGCTCCCCTCAAGTCATGCACAGTAGGGCCTTTGGAGCCCTTTCTTGCAACTATAACAGAGTCCCACATAACTTGTTAATAAGGTGAGCAAGAAGAATTAAATGGGATATATGCATCATAACACCATATAGAAATGTATTGATAAGAAGTTTCTTTGCATTTTTTGTTGCAATGTTGATCCAAAGTGGGTTGATGACTTGGTTGGGAGGAAGCGGTTGTGGGATTAGCAAAGGATGAGAAATAACTCTGGATGTTTGGTATCTTTTTTCTGTTTGATTTTTTTCCTAGAGAAGTAGGAACATAGTGAAAGGGGTCATTAGTGGAAGGGATACAACAGGAGTATTGAATCTCATAATCATCATACCCACTCTCGTTCATGGCTTCTAATAATTCCCTCTTTCTTGCAATTTCATCTTGGATGGATTTCTCCCTAGCCTTATTCTTCTCAAAATTTTCAAACTTGGAAAGGTATTTTTACCTAACAGGACCTAACACTTCATTTGGTGCTTCACATGGCTTTACTTAGCCTCTTATCTTAGCCAAGTGTTGTTTCAATATGAGAATACCCCCACCTCCAATATGTTTATGGAAAATTTTGCATATCATTTTTCCATCAATCACATCAAGATGAGCACATACACTGTCCTTGGCTTTTGGAGCCATGTTGGCTTGAAATAATTACAAATTGCAAAGAAATCTTCCATTTAAAAAAAAAATTGCAGCTAAGATAAATGGAAAACCAAAGCTAAATTTAGGGGAAAAATGACATTGTAGCCTACAAAATTTTATAGCATAGAACTAGAGATTTGATAGCAATAGAATAGAACACATAAAAAAATTTAATACATGGAAAGCAATGAAATGAGGAATTTTTCAAGTGGAAAACCTTACCTGGAAATGCAAACTAGCTTCCTTAGCCTCCTCTTGAAGATTCCAACTCTACTGAAGGCTCCAAACTATCTCCAAAATAGCTCCAACTCCAACATCAAGCCTCCAAGATGACTACTCTAGAAAAAACTCAACACTCTCCAAGCTCCCAATCAAACTCACAAAAGCTCCAAATGAGATGTGTGGGGCAAATGAGAGGGGTGACCTCCTTTTAAAGGATTGGAGAGGGTTTTTTTGGAAGGAAACAACCCTCGTTTTCCCTCCAAAACCAACCAAAAAACTTCCTAAACTGCGTCTAGTGGGTCCATCGCAGCCTTGTCAGCTAACCGGCCAGTTTAGGATGGAACCAGATGGTTTCACCATGAACCGTGTTTTTCTACTAGTTTGACCCGATCATCCTAGGAACCGACCGATTTGACCAGTTATCGTTCAAACCGGTTGGTTTTTAATACTATGATATATATATATATATATATATATATATAGGAAGGATGAGGATCCCCATGTCGCATTGCTTTATAACCTAGAAATATTTAAAGCTTATATATATATATATATATATATATATATATATAAGGATTTGCATATCATCTTTTTTTGGCTCATACCTACTTTATGGTTCTAACAAATTATCGTCAAAAAATTATTCCCATGGTCAAATAGATATATATGGACATATATCTCTCTCAGCCAAATTCACTGTAAACCCTGTAATTGAGGACATCTTATATCTCATGTGTGTGCAATACGTGGCCAAAATATTTAGGGTTTTCTTTAACCTTACCACCCTCTCTCCTCTTGACCTTGTGACTACACAAAAGTCATGAGTATATTTACATCGGCGACTACTTCATCTTTAAGTCAATGTTGCATTTTAATTCATACTAGGATAACGGGTTGACATTTCTGGAAGAAACAAACAAGTAAAAATTGGTGTTTTTAAGAAATTTAATTAAAAAATATTGTTTTTCCTTCACGAAATTGCACATATATTTTTATAATGCCATATTATGGATATTCTCATAAATAATATAATATTTATTCTATTATAAATAAGAGTTTTTATATTTAGTTTTTATATCAATATGATATTCTCAAATCTTTTATTCTTTCAATGCATCTTTCCACCTTTAGGAGTAACTGCTAGTTTATATTCTTAATGTGTTTGTTGACTTTACATTCAATTCCATTAAATGACATGATCATGTTGGTATTTATATTCAAATATGTACAACACAAGTATCAAAATACTTTTAAAATAAATATTTTAATTTTAATTTTAAATTAGGATCCCTAACGAATTACAATTGGCCCTTACTGATCCGTGGGTGCTTTCATTCTAATTTCTCTAGGTTTTGGAGTTTCAATTTGCATTTAACCCATCGTCCATATAAAAATAAGGTGGTAGAACGAAATCTTGAATAGATCATTTGGAATCCTTTAAACATGACAAAATTTTTACATAAAACATAGTCTTTGATTGTTGGATTTTGTAATCTTCTCTTTTGATTTCCCTGGTCTTGAAATGTTAAGCGCAACAACGACAAAACATGCAACTCAGAGTCTAAATAATGAAATCAGAATATGTCCAGGCGTGTGCAGGTGATCGAATGAAAAAAAGGGCCCAAAACACAGAGGCTTTCATTTTTTAATTAATTTATATTATTAAGGGACTTCTTGATTTTACATTCAATTCTATTAAATGGCATGGTCATGTTGATATTTATATTCAAATATGTACAACAAAATTATCAAAATATTTTGAAAATAAATATTTTAATTTTAATTTTAAATTAGGATCCTTAATGAATTACAATTGGTCCTAATCCATGGGTGCGTTCTTTCCCATTTCTTCGGGTTTTGGAATATTATGTCTGCATTTAATCCATTATTCATATCCAAAGAAGGTGGTTGAATGGAGGTTTGACTGGGTTGTTCGGGATCATTCAAACATAACAAAAAATTTACATAAAAACATATTCTTTGATTGTTGGCATTTGTACTCTTCTCTTTTGACTACTTTGATATTGAAATGTTAAGCACAACAAAAACAAAACATGCAACTCAGAGTCTAAAAAATGAAATCAGAGTATGTTCAAGCATGTGTAGGTGGTCGAATGAAAAAAGGAGCCCAAAAACACAGAGGCATTATCTTCAATGAACCTCTCAATCATGTTTTTTTTAGATTTTGAATTAAATAATTTATTTTTATTTTTAAATTAGGATCTCTAATGAATTACAATTGGTCTTAACTTAAATGGCAATAAAATAAAAACAAAAACCAGTCATAATGTTATGTGTTGTTATGTAAATATTTTCACTAGGTCAAATAAAAATAGAATAAAATAAAATAATAAAAACAAAAACAAATTAAATTAAATGTAATTAAGTTATGTAATGTGGGTAACTAAGTTTTTCTTTGTGGTGACTCTCAGTCAGAGGGTCAGGATTCTATAAAAACATTTACATTTATTTTTATTTTTGGTCGTGTGACAGTATATGGACCAGAAATTTGTTAACATTATTATGGTATATTTTCATGTATGTTTCGAATAGATAGTTTTTTAATGTTGCGTTCCTCAATGGGATGGGCTTGTAAAGCTCAATCTGAGACAAGAGAACAATAAAATATGAGAAATTCACTTATATAGTGTATGTAATAAATGCAATTTTGTTACGACTATTAATGAAATTATGTTTTTTTTCTTTGGAAAACAAATGTAGGTAACTAAGTAAGTCAATTTTTTCAATGTCATAATGTGTGAGGAGAGAGGGAATGCATGAGGATTAAAGAACTAGGGTTTTGCAGTAAATGTTTTGAGAACATTAAATAATTGGAACATGGATCTAGGTTTTTCAAATCTGAGTTTTAATACAACATATTCTAGTTGGTCGCACGACCCGGTCCTCGGGGAAAGGTGCAATCCCCTCCTATAAAAATGTGGTTAATGATACCAACAAGCTTGGGGGAATGGGCTCATCTAGAGAGACTAAGCGGAATAATGGAAATCCAGTGTTGGGGACCCAATGTAAATATAGGATAAAAGATGTTGCCTCCCAAAGGCAGTGACAAAACCCAAGATGGTTATTCTAAATATTCGGCTAGAAAAATCAAGGTAGTTTATGAAAGATCACGTGTTGAACTGTAAATTTATGGGAAACTAGCCTAAGGATAAATATATAGTGAAGTGGATCAAATTGGAATGGAATTCGAATGGATTGATATAGTTGAGATTAATGGCTAAATGTTTTTTCACAATGATCTTCGAAAATCTAGAAGATCGGAAATGAATATTTGAAAATGGACCCTATTTCATGAATAATGTTGGGTTATTCATGAGATTCTAGGAAGCTTGCTACAACCCAGAGAAAGATCAATTCCTGAAGACTTTTTGGAACCTAATATCCTTTAAGGTATCAAAAACTCCATTAAGGAATTTATGAACGTATCAGATATAACGAAGAGAAGGAGGTAGACATCATATGCATGAATTTGTGTATACATGAACATCTAAAAACCCTTCTCGGAATATATTAACATTGCCAGTACTGGATGATATCTAGACATTACAACTTGACTATGAACATGTACCATTCAAATGCAGAAGGTTCCATGAGTATGGAAATATAATTTAGTAATTCCCATTGAATATTTAGGAAAAGAAGGAAACAAATAACGGTAATAACCAGAAGTTTTTCTATGAGGTTTTCAAAAAAAAAATCGCAATGCTCAGAACCAAATGTTGAGGAGAATCTTAGAGAAAACAGGGGCAAGGTATGAACCATCTTTAAATAATACGTTCTCAACACTCACACAGTTGGAAGAGATAACAGAGGGTGAAATACAACCGATCCATCCCATGGAGCACTCTATGGAGGTAGACAGTCAGGTGAAAATCCAAAGAGAAAAACCAACGCCCAAAACAAAAGCCCTGGAGGAGTCGTCTGATGCACCAAATCTAAAGATGTTGATAGCTAACACCAGTATTATCCTGCAGGCAGATGATCAACATGAAACCCTCATCCTAGATGAGAAGACAATGGTGAAATTATTGAAAACATGGGCTAGGGTGGAGGCCATTGACATCCCAGTGGAGCATATCCAACATTTCTACCAATTGTATGTCCAATGGAGGAAAACAAAACTTCAGCTAGAGGGTGAATCGAAGAGCCTCATTATAAATCGTGATGGTTCACCTCATCCAAGTATGCCAAAAGGTCAACACATAGGTGAGCACGACCGCAAGGGAAAGAAGATGACATAAGAGGTAGTCAGCGAAGCTGGATAATTCTCCATTAACACTAGGAAAATCAACAAGATCACGAAATATTTCCCCCTCATTGCTCTAAATCCATAATGAAGTTAGTCTCTTCGAATATTTAGGGTATCAATAATAAAGGTAAGGTGAGGTGGCTGGAGGATGGAATATAAAAGGAAAAATCGGACATCGTCCTCTCATAGGAAATAAAATTTTCAAGTGAGAAATTAGGGGAAGTCGTTGGAAAATATTGGAAGGGTAATGCATCTATGGCTATAGATGCTTGTGGTAGTGCAAGTGGACTGGAGATGATATGAGATCCAAGAGTAATAATATTTTAGGATTGGGTAGCCTATCCCAATATATTATTAGGAATATTTTGATGTATAGGTGTGCAAGAGGAGATATGCCTCTCAGTAGTTTATGTCCCTTCAATTATTGGGGATAAAATGGATTTTTTGGAATATCTACATAGCCTATGAAGCATTCATGAGAATGAGTGTTGAATATTGGGGGTGATTTCAATTTGATAATATATATGGAGGAGAATAAAGGGGGTGTTCGACATCTTGATCAGTAGGCCCAAATGTTCCAGGAGGTAATCCAAGATCTGTGAATTGTGGATGTTGATACCATTAATGGCACATTTACATGGAATAATCATCAACGAGGTAGGCACCAGGTAACCTCTCGTTTGGATAGATTTTTTATATCAAAAGGATTATTTGGGAGAGATGTGTATGTAAAAGCATCTATTCTCCCTTATTTAGGCTCCAACCTTTGGCCTATCCGCTTAGAGATAGATTTAAATATGGCATTACAAAATAGGCCCTTCTAATTTGAAAATTTTTAGTTTTAGTGTTAGGAATTCGTACCAAAACTAGAAGAATGATGGAAAGAGATTGATGTTCAAGGTTGAAACTTGATGAAAACCTTCCAAATCAAATTGAAATCAATAAAATTTAGAATCAAACATTGGAATCAGACAAAGTTTGGAAAAATTCATCTTGAGAAACGAAAGTTAAAATCCAGGATGAAGGAAATTCAACAAGAAATCATCAAAGATATCGAATCAGAATCTTTAGTCAATGAAGAGGGATGGATCATCCATTATTTGGAGCAATGTTGAAAGAAATGGGAGAATCTCTCGAGACAAAAATCTTGTGTCTAGTGTTTAAGGGAAGGGGAGCGAAACACTAGGTTATTTATCAAGGCTATGATCAATCATTGGCAGAATAATAATATTTTCTCACTCATGTCGAGAGAGGGAAACTAGCTATTGCAACATGAGGAAATCGAGGACAAGTTAGTTTCTTATTTCCAAAATCTATTTAAGGATTTGTATTCATATAGAGAGTAACAAATTGATAGGATCACCTCATTCATTCCTAAAATTGTAGATGTCAAGTAGAACTTAGCTCTGATGAGAGATATCTCATTCTCTGAGGCGAGAGATATCTCATTCTCTGAGGCTGAGGAAGTGATAAAAAAATTCCAAGCAACAAATCCTCAATACTATATGGATTCGGTACATATTTCTTCAAAGTGTGTTGGCACTTTATAGGCAAATAAATTCATGAAATAGTAGAAGAGTCAAGGAGGCTACAACAGGTATGGTATGGACTCAATGCTACCCTTTTTACCATAATCCCCAAGGCTAGAAACTCCAGTGATACTAGAAAATTTAATCCCATAGCACTTTGTAACATGACATATAAATCCATTTATTAAACTATTGTGAAAAGGCTCAAGTTGTTGTTGAATCACAGTATTTCGCCGAAGTGGATAGGATTCAGGGAAGGGAGGAAAATTTTAGATGGCATTGTCACAACCAACGAAGTGATTCACTCTCTCAGGAAAGATAGGATACTAGGTATGATTATTAAACTTGATTTATGAAAAGCTTAAGATATATTAAATTGGAAATACTTGCTTATAGTGGTTGAAGTATCTGGTTTTTCACCTCAATCGATCAAATGGATTATATCCCTCATTTTTAACCATTTTTTCTCAATTTTACTTGATGGTTCTCCAACCTGCACTTTTTGTGGGTCACGGGCTTTGAGACAAGGTGATCCTTTATCCCCCTTCTTAATCATTCTTGTGGTAGAGGGGTTGGGAAGGTACATAAAAGAAACAACCAATCAGAGAGAAATTAGAGGAATTTGATTATTGGGGAAAAGATATATTAATCTTACATTAACAAATTGTTGATGATAACATGTTTTTCTGGGAACCATCATTCCAGGAAGCTCAACGACTCGCTCTCATCCTGTCAAATTTTCAAGATGTGTCAGGTACTTAGATAAACAAGGATAAATCCCTTATATTTTATTCCACACTCATAGATGATTGAAGGCTCGCCTAGCTTAAACAATGGGTTTCCAAATAGGCAGTCTTCCGGCCAATTATTTGGGAATTTCATTGGTAGCAAACTCCTTAAAGGCCTTATGCTGGTAGGAAATGTTGGATTGTATCAAAAAAAAAATTGGACAACTAGATCTTAACCTAGCAATATGAGTTACCCTATTGAAAAAAATTCTCCAGGATCTCTCAATGTATTGATTATCAATCCTACTCGCACCAAAAATGGTATACAAATATATTGTGTCTCAATTTAGGAATTTCTTATGGAAGAAAGTGAATCAAGGGAAGAAAAGCATGGGATAATGTTTGTATAACCAAGCGTGGAGGAGGATTAGGGGTGTGGAATCAAGAAACCCTCAACAAATTATTGGGAGAAAAAATTTAATGGAGGTGGCTGCAAGGGGATCAAAGTTTTGGAAGCAAATTTGGGACTGCAAAAATAGCCCGAATAGCTCAATGGAAGACAATATTAGAAATAAATCCTTCCCCTCAGGATCATCTATATGGAATATGACCTAGGATAATAGATCCTTTATTCAAGAACATATGTTCTGGGAAATACAAAACATATAGTCACTTATAGCTAAGCATGGGAACACTTTCCCCGCCTGGATAATAAAGACAAATTAAAGGAGCTAAGAGAATTCACAACTCCATTATGAGATAATTCAGTGGAAAATTTTTTGACAGATCATACCACACAATGTAAATGGAAAGAGTGGAAATATCAAGTACATTTTCCTAAGGATAAATCAATGCAATAATGGTCAATGTTATCCCCAAGTTGGCTGGAAAGGAAAATATAAATAGCTTACGACCCAAATAAAATTAGGTGGAGGGATAAACCTAAAGGAATATTAATCGTAAGATAAGGGTGTACAATTATGGTGAGACATGAGGAATATCATTAGGATCCTCTATGGTGGATAATATAGATAGGTAAATTATGGCCAAAGGTATTAAACTTCATGTGGTTAATAGGAAGACATAAACTATTAATATGGGGCCTCTTAAGAAAGAAAGGAAACATTGGTCCATCATATTTCCCCCTCTATATGATACAAGAGGAAACCACGGAACACCTTTCTAATTCATTTTTTTTCATTGGGGATATGTGGAACTGAGTTCTCCACATATTTGGACATATGCACCATTCACCTAACAGCCTCAAAGAGACCTTGGAAACACAACGTTTATCTCTCTTTAAAGACCTTATGGTGAATAGAGCATGGATACTAATTTTTGGATTCCTGCTATGGAACGTATGGAAATAATGTAACAACACTATCTTCAAAGATCAGAAACCATCCATGGAACACATGGTGGAAAAATCACTAAGAAAAACTTGAAAGAAACCATTCCATTGAGATCTTGGAATCCTAACGATTGGAAGGTCGACTAGTTAGAGGATAAAATCTTGGAAGATATCCAAATATCTCAAGAGATGGTTGTCTCAGTTAATATTATGCGTTCAAGAACTTCTTCTCACTATTACACCCCTCCTCCTTTTGGATTTATTAAGTTGAATTTCGGTGAGGCATTTAAAGGTAATCCTAGCTCTGCTCGTTACGATGGCATATTTTGGGATGAGCAGGGAATTTCCAGGCACATCTACGTAGGATACTATGGATATACAAGTAATAATGTAGTGGAATTTATTGTATTGGAGATAGGGTTGAGAATGGAAAGAGAGGAGGGGTAATGAAGATCGAGATCGATGGGGATTCTCAAGCAACAATGAAAGCAGCTCAAAAATTAATATATGGGGCCCCGGTGATGAAAGTTGTTAACATTTGGCATCTATATCTCCTAGTATCTTAGATTCAATCTTTGTTAATTTCCCTATGTGATAGCTTCTCACTCACACAGGTCCGTTAATAAAGCGGCCAATCTCTTGGCTAATTTGGGTAGTGGTGAAAGAGATTTATAGTTTTCTTTCATATGGTCGGTCCTCTCTAGCTGCATTTGGTCCGAAGAGATGGATAAAATCTTGGAAACAAAAAGGAACTCCCTAATGGGGGTGTTAGCACGTCAGAATATGGGGATAGCAGTTATAGTTCATGACCCCACGAATCCTCTCGATATCTCTTAATTTATGTCATGGGATTTCGGTTGCATGCACTCTCAAGTGAGGCCTCAAGCCATTGCAAGTGGCAATTAAATGTGTTAATTCTAGTCATTTACACCATCAGTGATATGTACTAGAGATGCAACTAGTGGTATATCCGATGATGACAAATGTATCAGTGTAAAATGGGAAGGATGGGGAATCATAGTTTGTATGATTGTGTGTTGATATGTGATATGAGTGGAAGTCTCTTTGTCCCAGTTTGGTGAAGGTAGGGGTAATTCTTATAGGAACCTACCTTTAATTCCAAAGAGAGAAAGAGATTCAGAGTGAGGGAAATTGGAAACTTGGATTCGAATTGTGTAGTATGAGACATTATGAGGAGTGGTCAAACTATATTGTTGATATAAGCTCTTTGGATCTGGAAATAGAGATGTTACGGGCTATCTATACCAAGCATAAAGCTTTAAGTCTATATTTTCAATTTAAGTTGGTTAATTTTGTGTTTATAGCATTTAGTTTTGTTGTGTATGGTTAGATAGAGTAGTCGTCTAGAAAGGTGCATATTGCCTTTCCTGTTTTTTTTATAATAGGGGAGGTGGTAAGTCTGGTTGTTTGTTGGTAGGCAGTGAAACCAACCCATGGGAACTTGAGTGTAGAAATCGATTCAAACCCTGATTGTGCATGGTTTTGGTGTTTATGGGAGAAAGTGAATCCTAGATATCTAGTTGTTAGTTTGGCCTTGGAAGTTATTTGATTTTGTGCATACCGGGTTAAGGTTCTTATGAACTTGTTTAGGAAGTCGATGGGTATAATTTCATGGGCATTGGCCTAGGTAGTAGTGAGGAAATTGTTATATTTCAAGTTTTATGGTTTTTGTGGTGCCTTGTGCAGGTATCCTTGGTAATAGGTGTTTTCAATTGGAGACAGGGAAGAATTAGGCCCCAAGCACGAATAAGGGGCATCCCTATCTTTTTAGTCAGACTCGTTGGTGCAAAGGATTCATTTCCTTTCCGAGGCAAGAAGTTAAGAGGAGGGCATTGAATATGCCTCATCATCGAGGTTGGGTAGGATGAGGAATGGAGGTGATGGGGAATCTACCGCAATAGAAGAAAAATGATCAGGATTGTTGTACCCTCCTCTTCTTTCCTTTCATTCCTCATATAGTAGAAAGGTCAAGGTACAAAGGATAGCAGATTTTGCAGATTTTTTTAGAGAAGCATATGAGCTAAAAGACCACATTGGACCCACTCAATCATAAATTTCTCTAGAATAGCTTTCCAACGGTATAAGGAAGTCTGCAAATGGCCTCCTAGATCAAAAGATATACATAGTCAAAGTTGGGCCCATAAAAGTCAAATATCAGAGACCCCACAAACCAAGAATCCCATAGCTTATTAGAAATCAATTTCAAAAAGCTTCGGGGACTAGGGGACCAAGGACCAGGGAATCCATCAACTGTTGAAGTTGGTATCATCTACCAACGAAACCTCATAACATAAATACGAGGCCTAACTCCCGCAGCCCTGGAACCCCATAACCTTTGGTTAAATGAATTTTCTAAGGCATCGGAATTGAACCATTTACAAAGAAATCAATCGTAAAATAAAGGATTGAGGACCATTTTCTCTCTCCTATCATTGGATATGTGGAAACATGTCATTGGTAAAATGTCACATTAGAAACTTTCCACTGGGAGGTGGACACATGGTAAGTAGTTTTGAAGTTTTCAGGTACCCAAGGGCCCATATATGGATCACGCTTGGACCGATCATGGGTCGACATGTGGCTTGGATGACGTCAGAATGATGTCATCTCAATCACATACCTTGGAGGGTAGGAACCAGCTTGTAACAATTTCCATTTACATTTCAAAAGGACTCGGGCTTCTAAGGACAAGGGAACTAGAGCACTAAGGCATCCAGGTTCCAACTCAGCTATGAAGAAGTCTTGGTCGCACCATTTTTGGCACAGACAATCTGCCAAGTGGCAATGACCCTTCCCCCACTTTCCAGGTGTAAATGATTAATTAAAAACCACCAATGGGGCGGATCTTAATCCATCTCACATTGGCTTCGGGAGAAGCTCCGGAAGGTAAATAAGTGTGGTAGTTAAGTTGGTGCTTGCCCTCGAAAATTCAAAGTAAATAAATTAAATCTAGAAAATCGACAGTTGTGATGAATTTTGGGGGATCGAGCCTTGCCTTCAAGTCTGCCCAGGCACCATTTTGGACAAGGTTAAATGGGCCCACCACTTGTCAATCCAACATGGGGACCAAGTAAGTGGTTGGGACCACTATCAGATGAGTGTGGTAAGTGAGTACAAGACTATTTGAGACATCACCCTCCTCCCTTGAGACATCAAGAAAACAGTATGTCTATCTAAATTAAACGGCCGATGCGACTTTCGCAACTTAAGCACCGAAAACGATGCAGTAGGTTCTTATAAATGCACCGCCAATATAGTAGAAACATTGTATGGTGCTCCTTGTCAATAGGATACCCGGTGTGTTATATTAATACCGGAGCACTGATTAACATAAACATAAATTAATAAAAAATTGTTTTTATCAAACAGTGTTTTTTGTCAATACGTGCCTGGTGCATTATATTAAAATCGCGCACCGGTACGGTATTTTAAATAGTGCGCATCGATTAACAAATTTAAAAAAAAGAAATGTGCAAGGGCCAACAAGGATTGGGATTTGACTCTACAAGTGGTCTTGGAGGTTAGATTTCATACGCCTATATATATAGTAACACAAACCCTATAGATCTAAAATGAAAAGCCCTAATTGTGAATTTTTGCAGTCGCATAAACAAGAAGAAGCAAGGGTTTAACGTAAGCATGTATTTTTCTTTTTTTTCTGAATCTTAATTAAATGTAAATAGGAATATAGATTGTAAATGATTTTATTAGTAAAATGCACAGTAAAATTTAAATTTTTTACTATGCATGTATTAAATCTAACAGAAAATGTAAAAAAAACAATTATTACAGTAAAATTTAACATTTTTACTATACTACAGGGTTTTTGTGTTAATCATCAGATATTTAAAACTCTGATTCTCTGAATAGTTTTGTTGTTTGAAAGTATTTTTCTGCTCCACAGTGCTCTCTTGCTCTAGGTATGTCTCTCGTGCAAATCCCTTCGTGAAAAATTTTGCAAAAATAATGAAATAATGAATAGCTTTTACTATTTAAAGAAATTTTTATGAAATTAGATTTTTGAAAATCATTTGTCGCTCATTTTTCATTTTACCGCTTTTTTTCACTTCAAAAAATGAAGTTGCGCAATTTTTTTCCCGATATTTGGTGCATTTGTTAACTAACAACACCAATGCGTCCTGTAATAAAACTGCACCGGTGCGGTTAACGATACATTAGCACCGATAACAATAACTCTTTTTTAAGGCACTGAAATTACTTTTAGGTATGTACACCAAAATTTATTGTTGATTTTGCTTAAATGCAGGGAGAAAATTTCATAATTATATCAAATGGACAATTCTTCAAAATCTAGCTCGTTCCATAATATTTCTCAAAGTCCATCGCGGAGTTATCCCTATCCATCTCCAGACGTAATTACTTCAGAATTTATTTATATTTTCATTATCTAATTGACTTTATTTATTTTATCCATGTCAATCTGTTGAATAAAATTAATGTATACAAATTTGCAAGTTCATGTAGATTCAGAATCGAGTTCAAATGCACAAAATATTCAAATATTTCCAAAATGTCGGAAGCCCTTATTAGGAGAAACATACCACAAGGCGCGGTTGGTAGATGAAAATGGACAGCCGCTTCACCCTGCCAATTGTAACATGCCATCTTCTAGCCACAATCCTGGGAAAATGATGGTAATAATTGTTTGGTATAATGTAATTATTTCAACGTCAAACCAATTAATCATGCATTGACGTGCTTACTAATTGATATCATCGATTTTGTACTGATCATGTTCAAATATATATTTTGAAATTATTAGGATTCTAGTGATAATGAGCGACCTACCTACCATATTTCATTACACCCCACGACAATGTCAAATCTAGATAAGGCTAAATTAGGAGAAAAAATCGGAGAGGAACGATACCAAGAATGGTTGAATCAACCACATATTCAATTCCCACTATGTCCAGATTCACCAATTAGGAATTACTACAACAATAGTAATTCTTCACAAGCTGGCAATGGAGGCAATCAAATAGAGGTTGGTATGGATGATTACATAAGGGATACAACTACCATGGAGACAATGTTGTTAGATGCATTCTAGAACGATGATCAGGTAGGGGATGATGCTCATATCGCTGATACCTTTTTCAAAAGCCTTAAATTTGCTTCCACCACCCCTCTCTTTGGACCTGGTGGTCAGTCAAAGTCTATCCAGTTGGGGACAACAATGTTACTGTACAACTTGAAAGCAAATTTTAACTTGCCGAATGCATGTTTCTCAGAAATTTTGAGGTAATTGACCATTAAGTCCCTTATATTTTGATAAATCTTGTCACACAATCAACATTACAAATCTTCAATTTTATGAACATTAATAATTATTGGCATTGTACATTTAATATTTTCCACCAACTATAGGTTATTTACAGATAAGCTTCTTCCGAGTGATAATGTCTTGCTCGGTAGCCGCGAAGAGGCAAAGAAATTGTTGAAAATCTTGGGAGTTGAGTACATATCATATCATGCATGTCCAAATGATTATATTTTATATAGAGGAGAATATGTAGACAAAGAGATATGTCCGAAATGTGGGCATGACAGGTATGATAAATAAAAAAGAAGGGTAAATCATGTGGTCCTCCTTTTAAGATATTGAGGCACATGCCTATAATCCCAAGGATTCAAAGGCCCTTTTGTTGAAAATAATTAGCTATGTTGCAAGGATGGAATGCCTCACACAGAAGTGAGTTTGGAGTTATGTGAATCCCAACAGATTCAATAGCCATGAAGCATATAGAGGATACATGGCCCAAAAAATTCAAGGATGAAGTACGAAGTCTATGACTCAGCATAGCCATGGATGGTGTCAACCCATATTCCCTTCAGAACACCAACTATTCTATTTGGCATGTAGTAGTGATAAATAACAATATCACCCCATGGTTATCTGTGAAAAATGAACACCTTATGTTGGCTCTCATATTCTGTGGTAGAAGACAAGTGAAGAATATGGATGTCTACTTACAACCATTGGTAGATGAATTAAAGGAAATATGGAATGGGATAAATGTATACGATGTATCAAGACCCATCATAGTAGAGAGGAGTTTTACGTTGTATGGAATATGTGCTTACACGACACATGATTATCCAAGCTTAAGAGTGTGCTCTGGTAAATTAAATGTTTATTGATTTGTTTATACACGTAACAATATTCTTTCACATATTAATTTAATTCGTTGTAATTTTTCTGATCTTCATGATATTCTTTAACGTGACATGCATATTGTATACAAAAATTTTGCAAGTCTTGTAACAAAAGGGTATTATGGATGTAAATGTTGTGGACCTTCTCTGAAAGTTAGATGGTCCAATGACCTACGAAAGCCAGTGTATGACTGCTCCAGGGTATTCCTCCCAGAAGAGCACCCTTATAGAAGAGCAACACCCACTTTCAATGGTAAATGAGAGAGAACCCAAAGGCCTGAAATAATGACACCAGACACATGACATTATGGTTTTTTAACTTTTTCTAGGTGCATTTGTTCCCATCTATGTGGGCATATGAACACCATTTTTGCACAGAAAATATCGATTGATGGACACATGACACAATACTGTGGAGTGGAAGTCGAGTTTGATCAATCTAGTCGAGATAGCCACCATGATCAAAACCTAGTATGAGGGACTTTAGGTTACGTCAGAAAGATACAATATATCATTGAAGTGGAATTCTCTTCTTTCCAATGTGTTATTTTTAGGTGCAAGTGGTGGGACACCTTTGATCGGAGTAATGTAAAGGACGATCGCGATAGTAGGCTGATATGTATCAACTCTAGAAAGATGTAGGATGAAGCTAAGGAGCCTTATGTTTTCCCTAAACACTCAAACCAAGTTTTTTTTACCTAGATGTGTTAGATAGGGATTGGTGGTTCATATTGAGACATGACCCTAGATCAAAACATATTTTTGAGAACAATAGTGTTATCATGCCAAGCGAGCTGGAAGATAATGAGGGTGATCATGAGAACATAGAGTGATATGGTACATGTGTTATTTCATCATTTATACTATTTAAGATGGGTTTTTAAAAAGAAGAGGACTTAACCTTATAAGTAAGACTCTTTTTTTCCAAACATTATAATATGTATTTTGAATTAATTGGTTTGCATTGTGTTAATTTTAAAATCATATCACTTGATAATTTGCAATTATGTTGAACTTGAAAGCAATGCACTATATCAAGTTCTTTTTTTTATTATATCAATTCCTAAAATAATACAACTACTTGATTGCTTTAAATAGTTTTTCACTATATCATCACTTAAATAAATGCACCATATGTGTGTGTGTGTGTGTGTGTGTGTGTGTGAATGATATCTTCAAAATTTTAAAAAATGTATTAATGTATACTATTATTTTTGGTATGTAAGATCATAATAAAATAATGATAATTCTAAACATGAATTTATTTGCATTATTTTCTAAACTTTATTATGTTACAAAAATTCATATTATTCTAGATTTATTATTTTACAATTATTTCTATTTATACAAATTTACAACTTTATAATTATGGTGATTTAACAATATGTACGGTATACACTTTACTTACGATAGTTATGGTTCAAAATTAACAATTAATTTACAAATTTTACAATTCTAATAAAATTGAACCATGAAAATACATACAATTACAATTACAATTTTACAATTTCACAATACAATTACAATTACAATTTTACAAATATTTTACATACAATTACAATTACAATTTTACATACAATTACAATTAAAATTACAATTACAATCACGATACATACAATTACAATTACAATTTTACAATTTTACAATTTTAATAAAATTGAATTATGACAATTCATACAATTATAATTACAATTTTACAAATATTTTACATACAATTACAATAAAAATTTTACAATTTTACATACAATTACAATTACAATCACGATACATATAGTTACAATTACAATTACACAATTTTATAATTACCAATACATAATATTTAATAAATATCATGATTTAATATTAAAAATAAATATCACGATCATGATAACCATCGTACAAACATCATATTCTAAAATACCCATTCAAATTCGCTAGCATCATCTAATCATCGTGATCATGATCATCTAACAAAACACAAACATTGTATAACACATCACAACAAAAACATCAAATATACATCTCATGTCAAATAATTGTTATAACATACACATCTATCTGCAAACACATTAAATGAGCATATCTAACATGACCTAACAATATACACATCATGATGAACACCAACATTTAAATTAAGTACATCAACATGAACATAAATTACATGCACCATATATATATATATATATATATATATATATATATATATAGTCAAAAAATATACAACTGTAATAGAAATGCATATAAATGTCATATATCTGGTGGTACTACATCAATACTATAACTCGTCGAGGCCTGCTCAGTTGATGGTGCTTCATGCTCATATGGATGTGCCTACCCAACCGAAGGTGCCTGCTTAGTTGATGGTGCCTGCTGATCAGATGCATGTGCCTATTCAGGAGGTGCATGCTCAGATGGTGTTTGCTCAAGAGGTGCCTGCTCAGATGGTTCCTGATTAGTGGATGGTGCTTACTCAGATGGATGTGCCTGCTCAGGAGGTGCCTACTCAGATGGTGTCTGCTCAGGACTAGGTGCCTATTGATATGGTGTCTGCTCAAAAGATTACGGATCAGGACTAGATGCTAGCTACTCATGTCTAGTACGAGGTGAAGGAGGAGGTGGAGTACTAGAATTATCACTCCCCTCGTGATCATGATCATCCGATGAGCTATCGTGTCACACATCTCCATGGCGCCTATCCCTCCTATATGCCAGTAGCGTCGAAGCTCCGACGATATAATGCATAAGGCTCATCATATCGCGGGGCATGTCCCTCCAGAGCTCTATGAGCGTACAATTAGCTTGGATCTCTCTAATCGTCGCAGGGCGGACTTCCTCATCACCCAAGAGTCTACATAGTCGATCGCCCAACTCGATCCTGAATCGAATGTCTGCCCTACGTTGCATGCCCACGGGTATCTGCACTCGAGGAGGTCTATCACCCTAATCCGCAGCCTCCGCCATCTCCTCGTCATCTACAGGATCATCCGGTGGGGGTGGAATCATGTCCCCAATGAATATGCCAATATCTAAAAAATATATAGTACACAACAATAATTAGACAATTTCGTTAAACAATTTAATAAAACAAGTTAAAGAACGTGTTGGAATAAATTTTATTCTAATTAATTGAGACAATAAAATGAAACTATATTAATTTAAAGAAAACACTAATATTACCTCTAGCATCTGGCGGCTCATCTTGTGTGAAGAGGATGTTGGTACACCCTCGCCAATCCAAACCTACGTAAGGATATGACACCATCACGAACATGTCTCAATCATCAACACTGGCTATCAGCTCTAGTGCATCACTAGAAATCCTGGCCAGATACTTGTACAAGCCCCTCTTGGGCATCATCTCACCCCACATCTGCATCTGTATATGTAACATCGGCCTATGAGGCTGGCCGAAAAAACTAGGCCTCATCTCTGGAAACCTCTCAGAAAATAAACAAAAAAACCCTAAAGCATAAGGGAAGGTCAACCTCCCATGTGCCTGAGAACGACATCTATCTAATGTTATAGAAAATTTCTACAAAAAAATGGTAGACCATGTAACAAGTCGCGGCATCTGGAATAAAGAATCAATATAAAATAAAAGAGGGAAACTATGCACTGCCCATCACTAGTATAATGTGCAATGGTCATCAGTAATAGTGAGAGGCACCTAACCTCCTCTGGACCAAAAGAAGCAATGCGTAGTTGTCCACCAAACACTTGAAAATTTGCAGAAGAAATTATATCATCCCTAATGTATCTCTGGGAGGACACCAACTGACTCCCTGTTGCATAACCAACGGGGACATCAGGGAACTGGGGCAAATCCAACCCTCTCCTAGATAGGCCAGTAATAAAATAAATGTCCTCCTCAATGGGTTGGTACCACTGGCCTGAACCGACATGGAATGCTTGTTGGTGGGCATCCCACCTATAGATCAACTTTCCTAATAACCCAATGTGCCCCTTCAGGGATGTATCCTCCTTGTAGAACTTAAGGAGACCTACTTCCCTTAAGAGAAATTGGGTGGGTTCCGTAATAGTGTGAGGGTACAAAAGTATCTCCATCTCCTGTGCCTCCCACTATTGTATCATGTTATAATTTTCCACCCTCTGCTCTTGTGGTTGCCTTTCCTCTCTCCGTTGACGTCGCTAAATGATTCACATATTAAATACATCAGCCTCCCTCATACATAAAACCTATTTTTTTATTAAATGACAAATGTATTTACAAATATATAAATACAACTTTTATCGAAAAAACAAAAAAAAAATTGGTGCGCCCAAAAAAACAGGTGCATTGGTGCGTACCTGTCTATCACATACCGCCCACGGTGCGCATGAAAAAACTTCACGCACCGCAAAAACAATAATCTTAATTCAAGAAATATTTTTTTGCGGTGCGTTGACCAAACTATCAACCCCGGGGCGGTTGTTATAACGTAACACATCGCCAGCGGGCAATATTTTACCAATGGCGATGGCAATGCATTTCCATAATATGGATGCACTGGGTCGTTATGTCTATTTTTACATAATGCCCAGTGCCTTCCGTTAAATGACTGCATTGCCATAAATAAGTGTTATTTAAAAAAAATTAAATTGTTAGTGCGGCCGACAACTGACATGCACTGCACTATTTTATTGTTAAAGTGGTGCACTTTTTCTCGGTACCGCAACAAGTTGTTACATTTACCGCTCAGTGCGGTTTCAGTTAACACCATTCATGGTGCGGCCTATAAATTTACAGAGAGCACCCAGAATGGTGCGAGCTGAATGACTCAAACGCACCGCGCAAGATTTTTTTTTTTTCAAAAAAATGGTGAATGTTAACTCAATTTAAGAAATTAATTTTCTAAAATCTTAATATGGTGATAAACAAGTATATTACCTACACATTTACGCATTGAGGAGGCATCTTTGTGACATAATACTAAAAACAAAATTTTCCCACCGTTTTGCAAAATTTGAAGTCCACACAGTGAGCAATGGACGAAAGAAATGCAGGCTATGGGAGCACCGATGGCAGGGCCCCTCGGAGAAGGAAAGCTCACACTGGTGCTTGAGAGCTCTACAACATTGTAACAAGTAAAAATGAATATTTTATGGCCGATAATTTTTTTTTATTAACCTTTTTCGGTGCGCTCGATTATGAGACGCACCAGACAGTTGTATCAATGGTGCACCACATTTCTTTACGGTGCGCCGGATTACTGAGACACACCAGACCGGTTTGTACGGAGAGCACAGTGTCTCGGTGTGTCATTTGATAGTATGAACCGATGTGTTATATGTATGAAGTGCACGGTTTTTTCATAGTACTTAAAAATAACTTTGCAACGCTTCTTTAACTTGTACTATGCACCGATGCGTTACATATATATCAGGTGCATCGGTGTGTGTTATGATTATAAACGCACCGAAAAAAAAAACAAACAAACAAACAAAAAAACAAAAAACAAAAAAAAAAACCTCCACCCGCCAACGTCCTTTAGTGACCTCCACTACAAACGGATATCTGGGCTATTTTTATAAGGGCTTCCTCAAAAACATCTACTAGAGGGTCTTAACCTTGTAGTGGAAGGCCCATGGGTTTGGAATCCATCAATGAAAATATCACCCAAACTCGGGAGGGGTAACTTCATGGAACTCCTTAGATTGACATTGGAAGAGTAGCGAAATCTTGATGTAGGTCTAAGTGTCTACTATACCTCTAAGGTAGAGTTGTGATCGAGAAAACTAGCTCGAGGAAGCTAGTGCAATGGTAGAGATTTTCTTCGAGGAGATTTCAAAGATCCTTATCTAAGACATCACATGAGGCAGAGTCAAAGTCCCATGACCGAGTCATGGTGGAGACGAAAGGAAAGGATTCATTGTGGCGCCAATGAGTGAAGCCTTATTTTTATAGAAAATATTCGAATAAAATTATATTTTGTAGATCAGAACCCTACGCGGAAGGCTTCCTACTGGCGAAGCCAAATTTTCCCTCCACACGATTGGAAATGAGAATGATGATATGGTTGGAAAAGTCTCGGAAGGGTTGAATCTCGTCGGCAAATATATCACTTGAGAAACCTAAGATCGTCACTATATAGATTCCATAATGACAAACTGATGTTGGATAACCACCGTCCAAGTCAAACGATGGAATCCCACAACTAATTGTGAATTGGTAGTTAAATTAGAGGGCCGAAATATGGGAAAGGAAAATCCCAGAAGGTTGGAAGTCTTGGGAGTCTCGGATCCCGAAACCCTATAACTAAATGCGAACTGAATTTAATTGGAGATTCGGGATCTGGGTTTGAGTACTTCCAAGGTGACAGGTGGCAGTACACTATTGTTCGAAGGTGAGGTCAGAATGATGTGTCGATAGACATGTGTCAAGTAGTTCTAGGGTTTTTCAGGTACCCAAAAACCCATATGTGGGTGACACATGGACCTCTCACAAGTCAACACATGGTAGGGATGATGTTAGCATGATGTCACCATGACAGTGGATATTCCCATAGTTCGAAATCTCGTAACTTGTTATTAACTGAATTATTTTGGAGTAGTGAGCACTAAGGACCATCAGGAGATGACGGTGGAAGGAATCTCGTCTCTTGAGCCTATTAATTGACATCACACAGGTCCGTAGTGGTTTTTGGAAAAAACCCTCGACACCACACATAGTGTTGTCATGAAACCATGGTGAGTTCCCTTGCAATAGATATGAGCCATTGATTAAATTGATGAGTAATTTTATCAAACTTCCTCCCAAGACCACTTTTCCCATTAAAGTTCGATGAGTGGTATGATATCGGGTATTGTTATATGTTTGGGGAGAAACTTCGAACCTTCGATCTTATTCGACAATTATGAGCACATGGCACCACTTCATTTTAAATATATTTTTGATTCGTGTGTCATCGCAATGTTGGTTTGACGTACCTGCTGCATGTCTCTCATTAATCTATTGTGTTACCTTTGGTTAACTGTTGATTTTGGCTTATCGATGGACTGAATAATATCGCACAGATAGTCTTCTTTAGATTTAAATAAATAAATTTAAAAAAATTAAAAATTAAAAAAAAAAAAAAAATTAAAAATTAAAAAATTAAAAAAATAAAATAAAAAAAAATTAAAATTAAAATTTTAAAAAAAATAAAAATGGATAAGTTACACATCGTATTAAAGTGGTTTGGTACTCCATTCCTTCAATGTTAAAGGAGGGGTTGGGTACGTTACACTCAAGTAGTGAAACATGGAAAACATGATGGACTTTCACTGTTGGAAGCAGTGCATGTCAGTAGGTCATTGGTCCAATCCTCTCAAGGATATTGAAAGGCCCATAATATGGAGGTGCCAGCTTGGCACATGATCCAATCCTCATGTATCTCCTCTTGGGCTTGATTCGCAAGTACACATGCTACCCAACCTAAAACTCCTTGAATACTCTATGTTGATATGCATAAATATTTTGTTTGTCCTATGTTTCCTTTAAATTCTTCTTAATAACCTGCATCTCCTACTCCATCTCAACCAACATATACGGTCCAATCAATACCTTGTTCACTGGATCACTCTAGTTGACAGGAGTATTATAACTCCACCCATAGAGAGCCTCAAATGGACTCATCCTCAAAGATTCTTAATACCCATTGTTATATCCAAACTCTACTAGTGGAAGATACTCCTCCCACTTCCATTGTTGATGCATAACATACATCCTCAACATATCCTCAAGAATCATGTTAACCATCTATGTCCGTCCATCTATCTACAAATGATAAGTTGTACTGAAAGCTAACTCTATCTCCAAACCTGCAAAAAAATCCCTCCAAAACCTGGAAGTGAACTTGGCATATTTGTCTGATATAATATTCTTAGGAACACCATGCAACCTCATTATCTCGCTGATGAAGATTTGAGATACCTCACTAGCTTAATTAATAGACTTAACTGCAATGAAGTGAGTTATCTTACTCAACGTGTCAACCACGACCATGATGGAATCATGCTGCTTCGATTTCCTCAACAAAACTATTATGAAGTCCATGGAAATGACCTCCAATTTCCATTCTAGAATCATAATAGGCTGTAATATACCAGTTGGGTTCTTACACTTTTCTTTCACCTGCTAACAGTCCAAGCATCTAGCAACAAACTCAACCACTTCTTTCTTCATATTCGGCCAATGATAGAACTTCTTGACTATTTTCAATGTCTTATGATATATCAAATGACCTGAATATGGATTGACATGAAATTACCTCAAGAAAATATTCTTGATCTCACTGCTATCTGGCACTGTCAGGCCCTAGAATTGTTGTATCTATTACATCTTTTTGCCCATATCTCGCCTCACTTATTCCCTTGTTTTACCAGATTATGAACCTTTACCTTGCACTTATACTTTATTTTGATGAAATAGTGAATATTTACATTTGGTTTGCATTTTATACCTTTTTTATATGCATTTCTTGGGATTGATGTTCATTAAATGTTGTTAATGTAGTTCATGCACTCCATAGAGATCCTGCACTAGAATGGAAGTATATGGGGACCACTCGATCATCTAAGCATGCCACCGAGGAAAATGATAGATGAAATCTTTTAAAAACTATTTTGGAGCCTTTTTTATAGCCAAAGGTTCACTTATCTTTCATTGACCTGTTTCTACACTAAAGAGAAACATTCCTTCACTAAAGAACAACATTCTTGCACTAAAGAGCAACCAATTTAGGGATTCGACACCTTGGAACACTTCCAAAGAAACCCGAAGAATTTTTTTGTCCAAAATAATGTTTTAACACCTCCACATGAGTTGGAATGCACCCATGTCACACGTGTGGGTTTATAGAAGAAAATCAACAAATCTACTCAAAACTTTCACAGTTTTCAAACTGCCAACTTTGACGTCGATTTGCTTGCATATGGAGGAAAATCTCAAAAATATGAGCATTCGAGCTTTTTCCCAGTATAGAAAATTATCTACAACCCAAAACATTTCTAAAAATTCTCTATGGTTAGGAGGATACATGAGGTTCTTTGAGGTAGTTTTGTAAAAAAATGTAGTTTTTCCAGAATTCTAGGATGTTCCCCATATTTACAAAAAAATGGAAAATTTTGTATCAGATATATATCCCTTGATTGGATTATTGTTTTACTGGGTATCCATCAATGGTAAATAGTTTGGATTCAATATCTCATCTTGTTTTGTAATGGATTGGTTGGCCTAAAGCCGAATTTTTATCATGAAATATATAAAAACATAGTTATGCTAGAGAGAAAAAAATCCATTCAATACTATGATACTACTGAATTGAGTTTTGGGGGTTGTTCCCACCTCTGATCGACTAGATTTTGAGCTTATTCTCTGGGATGTAATGGACTGAACTTTGATTTTTAATACAATATTTAATGACAGGTTCTTCTTCTCAATTTTTATGTGTCTTATGATCAATTATGCTATGTAAATTAATCTTTTGAAAGAGGGTGTGAGTTGGACTGGTAGGTCTCACCAGACCAGTTTAACATCACTCCGATTTTATAACACATGTGTGGGTTTGTAGATCTATTCATGGTGTGCGTTTTTTTTAAATGTTGATGTGTCAATAGTGAAATTTATTTGTGGGTTTTTTGGATCTATCGATGCCTCTTTTCATGTTCTCTTTTCTCCACTAATGTTAGTACTATGATCTGTGGTTGATATAGTATTAAGATCTAGGAATATCTAAATCAAAGGTGTGAGACTCTTTTTAAAGCATACTACCAGTTTGCACACAAGGTTGAGTAGATTATTATCTCTTTCTTGCACTTAGAATTGAGTGATAATTAAATTGAGTACAGGAACTTGAATAGAGGTTTTATTGTTAGTCTTATTTGGCAGTAGCAAAGCCTCAATTGTCTAGAATTTACATGTTTTCATTTTGTAAGACAATCTTTATATTCACTTGGTTGATGCTCATGTTTTCCAGACTGATTAATAATTAGGGTTTATTCTTTGATTGTTACTAGTTAGGGTTTACTTTCTCATTTGCTAATAGTTAAGGTTTGCTTACAAATTTTTGGTGATTTGCAGGATAAATGCTTATGTTTCATTTCTAAAGATTGATTTTTAGTGTAGGATTAGAGCATGGATTGACTAGTGCGGGAATCCAAAGGTATGAGCAGTTTCTACACAAACGATGGTTTTGTTTTGCAGGTTGTTGAAGTCTTTCTCTGGCATTTCCAATGCTACGTCTCGAAGTCCATGAACCTTGGATTGACATTAAATGTTGGTCCATTAATATACCATATACTACACCCAACATGCACATAAATGTTGTTTTTGAATCTGACCAAGCCTTCTGCCATGAGGTGATACTCCTCATCCTTATCATCTTCACCTTGTTGTTGCAACCTATGCTTCAATTGCTAGTACATGTCATCTTGTTGCCCTACATGCAAAATACGCTCCTATAAATATGTCCCATATGAACTTGCAACTGCAATATGATTCACCTACACTCTTCTACTAAGAGCATATACAACTCCATTCTCCTTACCCTTAATATACTTGATCTCGAAGTCAAACTCATTGAGAGTAGCTAGCCATCTAGCTTGTCTAGCATTCAGATTAGGTTGGTCAAACAAGTACCTCAGTCAATTATGATCACTCATCATAATAAACCTCCTGCCAAGAAGATAATTTCTCCACATTGTCAATGCATGAATGATAATTTCCAACTCAATATTGTGAGTCACATAGTTCTGCTCGTGCTCATTCAACTTCCTTGACTCATAGCGAACCATCCATCCTTCCTACATCAAGACTCCACCAAGTCCTCCCTTGAAATCATCTGTACATACCATGAAATCTTTATCAAGATCTATAATCTTCAAGACTGTATCATTTGTAAGAAAATGCTTCAACTAATCAAAAATAGTTGCACATTCCTTAGTCCATTCAAACTTCTTTCCTTTCCTCTGCAAAGATGTAATAGGATAAGAAATATGTGAGGAGTTCCTGATTAACCTCTTGTAATAACCTGCTAGTCCCATGAATGATTTGAACTCATCCATGTTCCTAGGAGTTGGCCACTCCATGATAGCTCTAATATTTTCTGGGTCCACGGCTATACCTTCCTTGGAAACAACATGTCCCAAGTAGTTCTTTAATCTGAAAGAAATTACACTTGCTAATATTGGTATACAATTAATGCTCTCTCAACAACCTCAATAACACTACCAAGTGCTCTACATGCTCTTCCTCATTCTTGGAATATAGCAATATATCATCAATGAACATTATTGCAAACTTGTACATATAAGGACACAACACATTGTTCATCAAACACATGAAAGTAGCTGAAGCATTAGTAAGACGAAAATGAACCACGACAAACTCATAATTCCCATACCTCATATGTAATGTAGCCTTGTAGATGTATTCTTCTTTGATGCACACTTGATGATATCTTGATCTCAAATACATTTTTGAAAACATTGTTTCTCCCTGCAGTTGATCAAACAAATCGTCAATCCTCGGTAATGGATACCAGTTCTTGATAGTCACTTTGTTTAGCTATGTGTAATCAATTCACAACCTGAGAGTATTGTACTTCTTCTTTACAAACAACATTGGAGCACCCCAAGGTGACACACTTGGCCTTATGGATTCCTTATCAAGCATTTCCTTAAGATGAAACTTCAATTCCACCAAGCCTGGAGTCTCATCCTATACGGTGCCTTTGATGTTGGTGTTTCTCCTAGTACCAACTCAATAGAGAAATCCACTTCCCTATGAGGCAGTAACTCTAAGGTATCTGTTGGAAACATATCCTGAAACTGCTACAAAATATTATTTCTCTTCATAACTTCATTATCCTCAACATCCTTCCCTTTGTCACTAGAAATATGCACTACAAACAATACACATCCTTTCTTGAAACTACACTTATCTTGCATGGTTGTAACCATTCTCACTTATGTAGGCTTATTTTTTCCCTGTAAGATTCTCCTTTCCCCATCATCATCTAGACACCCAATAGCCTTATCATATCAGTCCACTATAGTCATGTGAATGAACAACCAATCCATGCCCAAAAGCATACTATATGAACCCAAAGGAAGCATATTTAGATGTGTCAATGTAGGCATACTATTCATCTCAAATGCACAAGCTCTCACCCAATGGTGGACTCTTTTCTTGGTCCTTGTAGCCAACTTCACCAACCAAGATTTTGTGTGCACTTCTTTATTCAAGCCACACTTATCCACCAGGTTAGGACTAACATAACTATAATTAGATACATGATCAATCAAAATGGAAACAACTCGATCACATAGCTTACCTTCCATATCAATAATGAATGCCTGATGATCGGCCTGCCTATTATCAAGTGCTGCATAAATTTGAGGAATTATGTGACCAACATCCCCAATTGTTTGTACCTCCTAAGAACTATAAATCTGAGGTATGCCACCCTGTGGAAAATATCTCCTACGATGCTCTCACCTTATCACCTGCATTTCCTTTGTTCTTCTCCTCAAAATGAAATCCATGTCCTCTGTCAAATTCTTTGAACTTCTTATAAGGTGCCACATTCTCCTTATCACCTACATCCTGAGGTATTCCTTGCTTATTAAATCACTTTCATTTAGTCTTCTCATTACCTTTCTAGTCCTTCTTGGGCTCAAAATTATGCTTAGACTGCTCATAACAATGCTTCAACTTCCCAATGACTTCCTCCAATGATAGAGACTCATCACACTCAATCTGATCTTTAAATACTAAAGGCAATCCATTGATGAACCTTTGGACCTTTGTCTTCTCATCCTTAAGATATGGAACATACCTCAACAACCCCAGAAACTTAGTCATATACTTTTCATCTGTCATAGAGCCCAACTTTAGCTCATAAAACTCCTTGGCCTTTCCATCATAATAACTCTCATATAAGTACTTATTTTAGAAGAGTATTTTAAACTCATGCCAACTAAGCTCCTCTACCTTGATGCCTCTGATACGCTTCACGTCTTCCCACCAGATGTATGCTCTTCTTTTGAGATTGAAAATAACTATCATGGCTTTCATATTCTCTGTATAATCACACAATTCAAAGGACTTATTCATCCCAAAGTATCCATGCTTCTACCTCTTTTGGTTTATTCACATCCCCATAAAAAGTAGGAGGCTTGGATTTCTTGAACTCATATGGAAAGTATTGCTTATCACTCCTCCTATGAAGATGATGGAAGTGATGACCATGATGCCTCTTTGAAATAGAACTAGAATAAAATCCATAAACACTAGCTCTCTTTCAGGTGTATCCAACCATCTTCCACCTCTGATTATGTCATCCTTGTCTAACCTGTATCCTGATCGAGAATTACTACCATATGCCCCATTAGTACTTTCCTCCTGACCATGATTTATTATTGTTTGTCCTTGTTTATGAAAATATAAGAAGATTTAAAGGATCATTGCATTAACTTTGGTTTTCTTTTCCTAAGCTCTAGAAAGTCTTTCCTATGACTCAATTATCCTGTCATTATTTGCCTTGCAACTTCTAATTTTTGCCTTCAAACTTCTCAGTGTATCTACTATATCAGGAGAGCACTCATCTCCTTGATGCTCAATTGATCTATAAGGAGAGTCACATGAAATCTATTCCACCATTCTACTCATCATCTATGACCTTCTTCTTCCTACAAACATGGCATGTTAGATAAACCAAATATGGAAATAATTAAATCATACCTCTTTGAAGTTCAAGGGAGGTATCTCGTCTACACAACTTGGTCCAGATTAGTACAATATATATGTACACACATATATAATGACATCAGCCTAAAAATATCTCACATCATGCATGATAACACAAACTATAACGTCAACTACATACATGACAACCATAACTACTATAATGGATGCATATGACTGACATGCGTGCATAAAAATATCATCTACCTCGAGGTTCAATGATGTAATCTTACTCTAATACCACCATGTGGTATCAAATATCACCCAAAGAGAACACAACCCATCCTTATATAACCCTATAATGCCTCCTCCTACATTTACCCAAATTCACAAGCTTGTCAGGGTAAACATGAGATGAGTGTCACTATGACATGACCTGACCTCCAAGTTCCAATTACAAAAGTGGGCCCCACACACCAAAAACTTACATATATCCCTTAGGAGCACTAGATCGCCCAGAAGTTAGTCCACAACCTCTGATGACCAGATCCTGAGCTGGAACTATTTTTCCCAAGCTTAACCCCCAATTGCACCCACAACACAACATGCATGTGGTTATGAGGCTATAACCGCACTCATAAGCCTGATTTCATGCAGTTATGACCTAAATTTCATATTTTGGTGCTAGTGGTTTCGAGATCTAAGCTAATTTTCCAAGCTAGTCTCCAGTCCACTTCCCAAAACTTCCTGTAACTTTCCATAATCATAATTAACATGAAAAAAATTCCAAAAATTTAAACTTAATGTAATAACTTACCCTATATTTCCTAGTACACATCAAGCATTTCATTAAACATATGGTAAACATGAAAGCTATTGGTCATGAATGCATATCTGATCATGAAATTTTGAATTTCATCTGAGAATCACCAAGAAGGCTCCAAGCCCTCTCTAGCTAGTTGCAACAACACTTGTTAGCCCATGCATTCATAAACCATTTAATAAATTATCAAAAAATTGTGTTTTGGAGACTTTTGTGGTTGATTTCTGAAGAATGATGTTTCAGAAATGAATTCATCCGTGCCATATTTAAAAGTCTATGTTTCGAGTCACAAGCTGGACTCATCATCAAAACATGTCAAGAGACTGTTGACGGGAAAATTTGTCCGGCCAACAGCAGGGGATCTCCCCGGTAAAAGGTCCCAATTAGACCTTGAACCGTTTGGAATAGGGATCCCATCCGGGGTGTGGGTCCGGCTACCACTGATTTCTCCTTTGCTTTGGGTCTCGCTTAAACTCTATAAAACAGTGGATACACACCTAATCGACTGATACAAGACATATGATTGATGCATTAAACATGTATATAACACTATGCATAGCGAGAAAATTAATAAAGCATACACGCTGAAAGAGGTGTCGTTAGCAACACATCTTTGGGGTTATGCTTGTGAGGTATTTTGACCACGAAAGAAATAGTTCTTTATGGCGAGATGCCCCTTTACTTCCTAAAAGATAAAACGGAATGCTAATAAACAAAGTCATTAACATCCATTAAAAGAGCAATGAAAAACTAAACATCATTAACACAAGCACAGATAGTCGTGATGCATAAATGATGCCATTAAGAGTGCAGCTTCATTAATCATAGGATATTTGAAATTGTATAAGAAATACACATAGTGTTCGCACAGCCAAACACATCAGATCCGACAAAGGGGTTTCCTCAAAATGCTTGTATTCATGCTTCAATGTGTAATCCTCTGGTAATACAATATATTCAACTCGAGTCCCAAACAAAAGATCCTCATTACAAGCTCCCGAAGGAGTATTTATAAAACAAAACCTACCCTTTGGGCTTCCTTGACCTTTCATCTTCCTGACCGTTGGGCTGCCTTGCGACCTAGTCTTTTTTTTGCGACCTGCGACCTGAGCCGCTGTTGCGACCTGCGACCCGGCTGCTGTTGCGACCTGCGACCTGGCTGTTGTTGCGACCTGCGACCTGAGCCGCTGTTGCAACCTGTGACCTGAGCCGCTGTTGCGACCTGCGACCTGAGCTGGGTCGCGGGGTCGCGAGTTGTGAGAAAATGACCAGGATGCGACCTTGCTACCTTGCGACTAGGTCGCTGGGTCGCAGGGTCGCAAAAGGCGAAAAACTGAAGATATGCGACCTCGCGACCTTGCGACTAGGTCGTTGGGTCGCGAGGTCGCAAAAGGCGGAAAAACCGAAGAGGTGCGACCCTACGACCTTGCGACTAGGTCGCTGGGTCACAGGGTCGCAAAAGGCGAGAAAAATCAAAAACATGCGACCTACGACCTCCTGGGCTTTGCGACCTCACGACCTTGGCAAACATGCGACCTGCGACCTCGCCAGATCTGTGAGTTCTTTGCAGTTTCGCCAGCATCTGCTTGTTCTGAAAATGTCCCCTTGTTTGCTGAGGAAAACTCTGGCTCATTGTGCAGACTGAAAGGTTCTTCCTGCAATAAAATAACGTAGGTCACATATCTCCATGATTGAAACAATAATAATGCTAAAGGAATTTTAATTAATTTGCAAGAGCGAAGAACAATAAATTAAGACCCCTCTGTGGTCAAGACTTTGTCATCAGAGCCGCAAGTGGAGGTTGAGTCGCATTCTCCAAGTCTGTAAAGAGTTGTGGCTATGCGACCCAAGACATTTGACATGGTGACAATTGCTCTGTTCTCATCCCCTTCTAAACACCAAACAACAACGTGGTCCAAGTGCCCAACAAGACACGCGCAAGTCCCGTGGTAGTGACACTGGATAACAAAGGATTATATTGCATGCTGCAATTGCTAGGGAGCATTCCCTGGGCAATCTATGTGATTCACGTTCCTGCTATTGATCTTGGCAATCGAACCATATGCTTTCGCTGACAGGAAAATAATCGCTTATGGTATGCCAGTTTTTAGTGCCTTTGGACAGAGAAAAACGCTTCGGAGATTAAAACGACCATATGTTCATTTTGCTGATATCCGTTCACAGCTTTACGACATAACGTGTTGACCCTATCGCATTTTAATATCATTATTCGTCATAGACAGATCCTCAACACGATTTGTGAGATGATGAATATGCCTGAAATTCAGACTTTTATGAACGACCATGTTCTGATGCGAAGCTTGATTATGAGTAATCTGCAGTTGTGGGAAATTATTGACAAGCACCCAGACTTTGTACCATCGACGTGTGGCTCCATCCAATGTGTTTTATATAGTTATGATCTGCCATGTGATCGTAAAGTTGACTACCATATGTATATATGCCTCAAATATTCCAACATACGACTTAAGGCATAAAAGTATCGGTCCTAACTGTAATGTTTCTCTCGGCGGTCTTAAAACATATTTGTAGATCATCATGCAACGCGCCATAGTCATTATCTGCCTCAAATGCTTCAGCATAGATTGAATCGTGCCATCGAATGATTGGCTCTACGTAACATGTCTACGCATGACTGTGCCACGTTTCCAACGCACCGAAGTCATGGTAACACGTCACTATGGGTTTGTTACAACAATATAAGTTTTTTGGTCACTATATAATATATCCGCTCCATTTATTTACCGAGCTGGAAAACCGGCCAACGATCGTTGGGCTCCATGCCACGTGGCCATGTAGTTTTGATCCGCCATTGAAATCGTAAATTTGACCACCCCATATATTTGCTTCGAATGTTTTAACACATGTTTAAAACCTCGACATGTATGGCTCTTTGAATGTGCTCGAACACAACTGCTGCGTACACACGTCTATTCAATCCATGCATTATTTGCGCCATGTGTTCCACATAACTTTGACAGCTGCATTTGTATATGGCTCCAAACATCCACTATCGACCTTTGCGCCCGCTCCATGTTTTAAAAAATAACCTTTGACCATTATATGCGCTATGGAAATATTGAGCTCACTAGTAATGTTTCCATATAGTCTTGGCTCACCAGTTTTGGAAAACACGTGGTCTTGCGCCTTGCATTAACATATACAACATCACCTATTGAATGTGCGCCCTTTATAATGTTATCACTTGGTTTTGCTCCAGGATAACTTATGGTTTTAAAACCATATGCTTCCGAGCCTTGTTTTAATTTGATCATTTACTTTACCTCATAATACCCCTTGCAGCAAGAATATTTCCACACCATGTAGCTCAGGCTTAATAAATGGTGCTTCTCAAAATTTTGCTCACATATTGAAAACTCTGTCGTTGGCCTGCCATACCAATACGTGTACTTTCGCACTGCTGCTCGACACGAAACACCTTGACTGAGATTGTCATTTTCTAGAGAAACCTTTTGAGTCCGCTTTGTTCATCGGGCTATACTAGACTCATCGGAGTGGCGAAATATGTTTCTTTGCATGCGCCCGTCGACATTGAGATGGTATGATGCAGGATCTGGACATTTCCAGTGGAGCGCTTTAAAGTATCTGGCGCGCACTAGTGAAGAAAGCTTTTGCATCATTGACATAGAAGGTTTTCTCTGATCAACATGTATCACACTATCCCCCTTTTAATCAGTACTGATCGTTTGCTCCTGCTCCTCCCCTGTTCCGCAACTTTGGCCTCGTCGTTGAGCCCAATTTTATTTCCCTTGATGTCATGACATGACTGAGGAGTTTGTCACCCATGGGGTCAACCTGCGTGGAATATTACAACATCATAATTACTCTTCGATAATGATGACCACAGATAAAACACATGAAACTAACAAGCTAAGGGCAGTATTCAAACAACATGCTTAATGACCCACAGCAGGAGGGATTTTACTCGTCAATACATAAAAGTTTTCCATTCAAACATATACATGGAAATCTCATTACACATGGCGCGACTGTGGTAAGAATGTTCGAGCGTACGCTGGATGATCCCTCCCACATATGGCGTGATTGCAGCGACAGCATCAAGTCATGGTGATGAGACAACTCGTGAGGGGTTGGGGATAGGTCGGCGGGATGTTGTTGACTACAAGTCAGGTGAAAGACTTTAACGCCTAGGCGAGCAGAGGGGGAACCCGAAATTTTAAATATACCCAAAATTTTGGGTGGTGTTGTAGCGGCTACAACAAATGGCGAACCACTGGTAGAATCCAGCATCTCTGTCAGTATCACAACAAAAGTCTGAAACCGGATAGTAATGCAAGGGAATATTGAACAAGCTGCACGGGTACCCTTTGTATTACTTTGGCCCTTTACGAGTATGCCTAATCCTTGTGCCTCACTAAGTCTCGCTAATCAGAAACACATCAAAGAGAAAGCTCACAGACGCCGGTAGCTTGTTGATGATGTGACGAGCAAGGCAGTGGGCTTATTATTTTCAGGATTTTTTAAAGTAAGTTTCTGGTGTTGCTCCGCTGCCAGCAGGCCTGGACAGTACCCCGGCGGAGTCACTTCAAGAAATCACAAACGTTGCTCCGCTGCCAGCGAGCCTGGTCAGTACCCCGGCGGAGTCGTCGCATTACCTCTCTGCGCAGGAAGCCTTTCTCGATCCTTTACCCTTATTTGTTTCATGTGCTTATAGCACTTATTTTCATGTGCTCGTGGCACTTATTTTCATGTGCTCATGGCACTTATTTTTCATGGGCGGATGAGGGATCCCGACTTATTTTACGAGCAAGAGAGGTTGTTTCTCGTGTTACAGAAACTGAAAGATATCCTGATTTGGGTTTGCCCTTGTGCCGAACCTTCACATCCCATCTACCACAATAGGTGAAGCGTGAAAAACAGAACATTAAGATGTCCAAGACTATGCTGGGCACAAGGCTTAGGCTATGGGTAGGGATCATTCAAACTCATTAGGTCTCCCATAAGCAACCGGCTCGTATCTCCCTAGCTAAATGAGTTTAGACTCATAGGCATCCTGTTGAGAATGCAACTTCAATGACTTGTCCTAAGAGAAAGCTGCCTCTTGAGATAGCCACCACCACCTCACGCCAAAACAATGGAGTTACTGCTTCAGTAATCGGGGCAAAACAAGACTGCAAGGTGATAGGGTTGTAACGAGGGCTCGTGCAGTGGCAGGCGACATGACAGAACTGATGTGAGGAAGAGAGAGTACGACGCAATGTAAAAGGCGAGGCTCAAGATGCGATGCAATGCCATGTGCGAGAACGATCAACCAGTTGTAGGTGGCATAGAGGCGCAATACAAGCAATGATTATTTATGCAACAAAAAGCAACTGAAAAGGAAATGAAAGAAAATACTTGTAACATGATGTTGCCTAAGATATTAATCGTAAACAAAAACAACAAACACACTTTTAAACTATGAAGTAAAAAATTTGGCAAGTAAACCTAATTAACTTGAAACTAAAAAATTTTATTGCAGGTCCTAGCTAGCCTACACCTAAACCCTATTTTAACCAATGATGCGGTCGGGTTATGTAAAATAAGTTTTCCAGTGCAGCCACCGCATTAGTTCCTGACCTGCAAGAGCAACAATGATCAGGATCAGAGCTAGTATCCAAAAAAGTGCAACAGCAACAACACTTACCTGAGGAGCAGGTGCAATGGCAAGACAATCATAGATACTTCCCAAAGGACAAGCCAGCATAGATTGTGCAAGTTGAATCCCACTCTCATCTTGATATGAAACAATATGTTCTTGAAAATCAACATTTATAAATGACACACATTCATTCATGCACAATCCTATATCTGATGGGCGCTGGGTAAGCCACCGCCTATTTTCAGGCACATCAACTGGAAAGGGTTGGTCGAGTTGACCGAAAATCTTAACATGGTGTTGAGGACCTTCATTTTTATGGAATGGAAACAATAATCAAGTGCCAGGCGAATTATAGATGCATTCGCATCCAAGCGTAGAAACCCTAGTTTGGAAAACCCTGGCTCAAGGTTGGTCTTGGGTTTGGTCAAGGGTATGAGGATCCGAATACACTTTCAATGTAGGCTGCAATTCCTCACTGCCTCGAACAAACTCCGGACCTTCGAGTGAAGGGCTTCCCAACTTTGATGGTTGGGCAAGATCGACAAGCGACTGGATGTGATCATGGATTGTGGTGAGTTGCAAAATGTCAGTGGGCTTTGTATCAATTTGGTCAAATGTTTGCGCACTGACAGATTGATAGATCGATATATCAGATTCTTTAGATTCATCGGGGTGGGGTGGATTCGATGCGGTTATGCTGGGAGGAGCATGGTATGTGGGGATCGTCGTTTGAGAAACGGTTGGCAGAAGCTGAGGCACTTCGATTTTCTGATGGGTACTCGAATCCTCCCAAAGTGGATTATTGAATTATGGTGTCTTCATATGGTCATCCAAGCGATCCGAGTGACAGTCCTCGGTGGTATGATTGAATATGTTTTCAGATAAGGAGTGATCGCTACAACCATCGATGTGGTCGAGTTGGGTACCTGGCATGTCAGGCACCCTGAGAGTTACCGACTGGGATGGATCAATAAGGAGGACATCTTGAGGTTGCCCAGACAGGTAATCGCTCCTATGGCTGTCTAAAGATTCCGAGTGAGAAAGATTAGATCTAAAATATTCATAGATTTTGAACTGTGATTGTGAAACACCATCTGCGTGCTTATGATTGTCACCAATACCAGTATAAGGAAATTTTGAATGTCTCGAAGAAATTACTGGTGTGGCAGACTCGTGAAATAAATCGTGGGATAATGAACGAAAAGATTGATCCGCAGGGGCGTTAACCATACAAGGCTTTTCAACACGTGCATCTGTGTCATTCAGAGAAAACAATGATCTAGCAGGCCCTATAAGGGAATCAACTTCATCCAGGATAGGAGTCGATTCATAATCAGTATGTGAATCAGATTTAGGACTATGTCCAGGGAGACATCGAGTGAGCTCGAGGTAGGTTTCATGAACCTGGAGGGACGTTGGGCCCATCTGGTTTTCAAGTCTCGATTCGACAGGGTGCGTGAAAGATTCAAAGGTAGTATAATAGGATTTATCCTCTTGCAAGTGTCTATCCTTGCCCAGAATTTTCAAGTTCACAACTCCACTACCCGGCAACTCAGGAGGAGGAGCAAAAATATCACAAATAGCAATACTCTCCTGGGAGGCCGGAATGTGGTCTGGGTTGGGGGAGGTGGACAAGGAAGCATTAGGGACAAAATCTGAATAGCCAGTAACTTTCGGGTCGTCATAGGGAACACTAGGATTAGGCTGGGTTGCTAACTGAAATTGTTCAAGGGAAATGAGAATTACATACCTGAACTGTTCACTTAAACATTTCCAATCAACATCCCTTTCAGGGAACTCAAAACAATAATGAACAAATCTGATAGAGAATTCATCTATAGGTTCCTGAGGTTCCATTCTAATGTCATTTAACTTTATTAATACGTTCTGAAAATCATACCTGTGAAAATCTTGTTGTAATTCACTGGTGAGTTGTTCAAACGAATGGATGGAAGCTTCCGGCAATGTGTGGCACCATTTCTTAGCGTGACCTTCGAGAGTGAGGAAGAAAAGCAAACAAATCAAACCTTCATCGTCAATTTCATAGCACTCACCAAAGTCACAGAAATATAAAAGGTGTTGGGTTATGGATACTCCGTTTTCACCATCGAATTTTAACTGGGACAAGTGATACATAAGTTCATCGGGGATGAGACATCGAGGCTCATAAAACTCCGACAAACATCTCGGGAGAATGATTTGGGAACGAGCCATTACAGATATGAGATTAACTGCAGGCTCTAAGGGCTCAGCTTGTCATCTGGCCCTCCTTCTAGCGCCAATTCTGTTGACGGGAATATCTGTCTGGCTAGCAGCAGGGGATCTCCCCGGTAAAAGGTCCCAATTAGACCTTGAACCGTTTGGACTAGGGATCCCGTCCGGGGTGTGGGTCCGGCTACCACTGATTTCTCCTTTGCTTTGGGTCTCGCTTAAACTCTATAAAACAGTGGATACACACCTAATCGACTGATACAAGACATATGATTGATGCATTAAACATGTATATAACACTATGCATATCGAGAAAATTAATAAAGCATACACGCCGAAAGAGGTGTCGTTAGCAACACATATTTGGGGTTATGCTTGTGAGGTATTCTAACCACGAAAGAAATAGTTCTTTATGGCGAGATGCCCCTTTACTTCCTAAAAGATAAAATGAAATGCTAATAAACAAAGTCATTAACATCCATTAAGAGAGCAATGAAAAACTAAACATCATTAACACAAGCACAGATAGCCGTGATGCATAAATGATGCCATTAAGAGTGCAGCTTCATTAATCATAGGATATTTGAAACTGTATAAGAAATACACATAGTGTTCACACAGTCAAACACATCAGATCCGACAAAGGGGTTTCCTCAAAATGCTTGTATTCATGCTTCAATGTGTAATCCTCTGGTAATACAATATATTCAAATCGAGTCCCAAACAAAAGATCCTCATTACAAGCTCCCCAAGGAGTATTTATAAAACAAAACCTGCCCTTTGGGCTTCCTTGACCTTTCATCTTCCTGACCGTTGGGCTGCTGCCTTGCGACCCAGTCTTTTTTTTGCGACCTGCGACCTGAGCCGCTATTGCGACCTGCGACCTGGCTGCTGTTGCGACCTGCGACTTGAGCCGCTGTTGCTACCTGCGACCTGAGCTGGGTCGCGGGGTCGCGAGTTGTAATAAAATGACCAAGATGCGACCTTGCGACCTTGCGACCTTGCGACTAGGTCGCTGGGTTGCGGGGTCGCAAAAGGCGAAAAACCTAAGATATGCGACCTCGCGACCTTGCGACTAGGTCGCTGGGTCGCAAAAGGCGGAAAGACCAAAGAGGTGCGACCCTGCAACCTTGCGACTAGGTCGCTCGGTCGCGGGGTCGCAAAAGGCGAGAAAAATCAAAAACATGCGACCTGCGACCTCCTGGGCTTTGCGACCTCGCGACCTTGGCAGACATGCGACCTGCGACCTCGCCAGATCTGTGAGTTCTTTGGAGTTTCGCCAGCATCTACTTGTTCTGAAAATGTCCCCTTGTTTGCTGAGGAAAACTCTGGCTCATTGTGCATACTGAAAGGTTCTTCCTGCAATAAAATAACGTAGGTCACATATCTCCATGATTGAAACAATAATAATGCTAAAGGCATTTTAATTAATTTGCAAGAGTGAAGAGCAATAAATTAAGACCCCTGTGTGGTCAAGACTTTGTCATCAAAGCCGCAAGTGGAGGTTGAGTCGCATTCTCCAAGTCTGTAAAGAGTTGTGGCTATGCGACCCAAGACATTTGACATGGTGACAATTGCTCCGTTCTCATCCCCTTCTAAACACCAAACAACAACGTGGTCCAAGTGCCCAACAAGACACGCGCAAGTCCCGTGGTAGTGACACCGGATAACAAAGGATTATATCGCATGCTGCAATTGCTAGGGAGCATTCCCTGGGAAATCTATGTGATTCATGTTCCTGCTATTGATCTTGGCAATCGAACCATATGCTTTCGCTGATAGGAAAATAATCGCTTATGGTATGCCAGTTTTTAGTGCCTTTGGACAGAGAAAAATGCTTCGGAGATTAAAATGACCATATGTTCATTTTGCTGATAGCCGTTCACAGCTTTACGACATAACGTGTTGACCCTATCGCATTTTAATATCATTATTCATCATAGACAGATCCTCAACACGATTTGTGAGATGATGAATATGCCTGAAATTCAGACTTTTATGAACGACCCTGTTCTGATGCGAAGCTTGATTATGAGTAATCTGCAGATGTGGGAAATTATTGACATGCACCCAGACTTTGTACCATCGACGTGTGGCTCCATCCAATGTGTTTTATATAGTTATGATCTGCCATGTGATCGTAAAGTTGACTACCATATGTATATATGCCTCAAATATTCCAACATACGACTTAAGGCATAAAAGTATCGGTCCTAACTGTAATGTTTCTCTCGGTGGTCTTAAAACATAGTTGTAGATCATCATGCAACGCGCCATAGTCATTATCTGCCTCAAATGCTTCAGCATAGATTGAATCGTGCCATCGAATGATTGGCTCTACGTAACATGTCTACGCATGACTGCGCCACGTTTCCAACGCACCGAAGTCATGGTAACACGTCACTATGGGTCTGTTACAACAATATAAGTTTTTTGGTCACTATATAATATATCCGCTCCATTTATTTACCGAGCTGGAAAACCGGCCAACGATCGTTGGGCTCCATGCCACGTGGCCATGTAGTTTTGATCCGCCATTGAAATCGTAAATTTGACCACCCCATATATTTGCTTCGAATGTTTTAACACATGTTTAAAACCTCGACATGTATGGCTCTTTGACTGTGCTCGAACACAACTGCTGCGTACACACGTCTATTCAATCCATGCATTATTTGCGCCATGTGTTCCACGTAACTTTGACAGCTGCATTTGTATATGGCTCCAAACATCCACTATCGACCTTTGCGCCCGCTCCATGTTTTAAAAAATAACCTTTGACCATTATATGCGCTATGGAAATATTGAGCTCACTAGTAATGTTTCCATATAGTCTTGGCTCACCAGTTTTGGAAAACACGTGGTCTTGCGCCTTGCATTAACATATACAACATCACCTATTGAATGTGCGCCCTTTATAATGTTATCACTTGGTTTTGCTCCAGGATAACTTATGGTTTTAAAACCATATGCTTCCGAGCCTTGTTTTAATTTGATCATTTACTTTACCTCATAATACCCCTTGCAGCAAGAATATTTCCACACCATGTAGCTCAGGCTTAATAAATGGTGCTTCTCAAAATTTTGCTCACATATTGAAAACTCTGCCATTGGCCTGCCATACCAATACGTGTACTTTCGCACTGTTGCTCGACACGAAACACCTTGACTGAGATTGTCATTGTCTAGAGAAACCTTTTGAGTCCGCTTTGTTCACCGGGCTATACTAGACTCATCGGAGTGGCGAAATATGTTTCTTTGCATGCGCCCGTCGACATTGAGATGGTATGATGCAGGATCTGGACATTTCCAGTGGAGCGCTTTAAAGTATCTAGCCCGCACTAGTGAAGAAAGCTTTTGCATCAGTGACATAGAAGGTTTTCTCTGATCAACATGTATCACACTATCCCCCTTTTAATCAGTACTGATCGTTTGCTCCTGCCCCTCCCCTGTTCCGCATCTTTGGCCTCGTCGTTGAGCCCAATTTTATTTCCCTTGATGTCATGACACGACTGAGGAGTTTGTCACCCATGGGGTCAACCTGCGTGGGATATTACAACATCATAATTACTCTTCGATAATGATGACCACAGATAAAACACATGAAACTAACAAGCTAAGGGAAGTATTCAAACAACATGCTTAATGACCCACAGCAGGAGGGATTTTACTCGTCAATACATAAAAGGTTTCCATTCAAACGTATGCATGGAAATCTCATTACACATGGCGCGACTGCGGTAAGAATGTTCGAGCGTACGCTGGATGATCCCTCCCACATATGGCGTGATTGCAGCGATAGCATCAAGTCATGGTGATGAGACAACTCGTGAGGGGTTGAGGATAGTTTGGTGGGATGTTGTTGACTACAGGTCAAGTGAAAGACTTTAACGCCTAGGCGAGCAGAGGGGGAACCCGAAATTTTAAATATACCCAAAATTTTGGGTGGTGTTGTAGCGGCTACAACAGAGACATATATAGAATACATCATATAACCAACACATAACCAAAAAATAACCAGAATAGAAACCATGGAAAATCAACCATAATGTCAACATGGTAACCAGTACAAGTGCTCATAGATCACAACAGGAAAATATCTCTTATTAACATTTGAAAGTGCCAACCAAGTCAGGTACTTCCACGTACCACCTGACCATAGATTGGGTTGAACCAAGTCTCTCTTTTAGCCAATCACCCCTGTGCCATATTCCAAATATGAATGTGGGATCTCATGGGTTAAAACAAAACCAAACCAAACCAGGGCTTATAGAGGCCAAACCACCTTAACCCTCAACCACAACGATTCCACCTCTATGGTCCAGAAATTACTAACATCAACCAAATCGATCTCTACCCAAAGTGTCTAGGGCTCCAGGAGCTAGTAGTTCAACCCATAGCCTTCTAGGGCTCTAGAGAATTTGTTCTAACTACAGCTCCAAGAACTAGTAACTCAACCCACCAAGGGCTCTAGAGCATTTGTCCCAACCTATAGCTCCAGAAACTAGTAACTCAACCTAAAATTTTCCAGGGCTTCCAGAGCATTTGTTTCAACACACAGCCATAGGGAACCTAAGCACGAACCTGAAAAACAAGTGGGAAACCCATGACACCACCGATATCCAGGGAATGGAAAGGCAAGGATGAAACCATTGTAAATCTAGGCAAATATCTATGCCAATGACAACACATAACCAAGGAATCACATGCATATACCATACATCCAAAAATCAGCAAGGAAATCACACATGGAACTTGTTACTTGCAGAGTATCCCTACTATAGTTGTTGATCCAACTATTCCCTTGTTCTCTGTTTCTTTCCTTTATTTTCTTTCTCCAATCCAAGAACATACTAGAGTGCTCCAAGCATGCTCCAAGAATGCTCTAAGTGTGCAAGAGTATGATAGAATGAGAGGATGAAAGGAGAGATCAACTTAAAACTATCAAAAGCTAGCAAATGTTTCTCTAAAGCCTTTTTATCATTGAGGCCCCTATTTTCTTCATTTTCCTCTAATTTCCTTTGCATGCAAATTTGTGTCTCTTCACCTTCATTTTCTCCTATTTTCCTTTATTTTCATAATTAAAATATAAATTATTGCCTCTTTGACTTTGCCAACTCCTTTGTCAATTTCCATAACCATTATTAATCCACAAGTGATGCCCACTATAATGTTTTTCCCAACATTCAATTTGGAATATGTCTCCCATGACCTTGGCCTTATTTTATTTACATGGAAAATCAATCAAGGGTTGTTACAGATACACAAAGCTATCCACTATATAAAAATTTCATGAAATCCCATTTTCTTCATAAACTGGAAGAGAAATTTGTTCCTAACTCTGTCAAACACATTTGCCATATCTATATTTATGACCATGCCTTGATCTTATCTTCGCCAAATAGAATCAGATACTTCCTGAATCATGATCACATTGTCAAAAAAATTCCTGCTCAGAAAAATACACCTTGATTTTCATTTATAATATTAGGAAGGTACTTTTTAAGCCCGAGAGCCATAATTTCTGCATTAATTTTGTATGAGACATTGCATAAAGAAATAGGTCAAAATCTGGAAAAGGAAGATGAGTTATTTTCTTCAAGGAAAAGGGAAAGAAAGGAGAAGTTGATTACTCCCTCCATGTAGAGATTCTTGAGTGAATAGTCGATCATTCTTATCAGATATTTGTGGATAGTGTCCCAAAAGTGTTGGAAGAAAAGAGTCGAGAATCCATCAGGGTTAGGGGCCTTGTTCGAGTGAAAAGAGAAAACAACTTGCTTAATTTCATCACTTGAGGGAGGCATGATTAGGTTCACATTAATTTATTCGGTTATTTTGTTAAGAGCATGCTCTAATATGTATTGATCCTCCTCAACTAGTTGTTGATCTAGAGATTGGTATAGGCTGCTGAAATGGACATTTGTTGCTTCTTGAATGAGTTTGAAACCTTCAATTCTTTGACCTTGATAGTGAATTCCGGCTATGTTGTTATTCTGCTCCTTGTGCTTAGCTTGTTTGTGGAAGTAATTCATGTTTTTATCTCCAAATTTTAGCTCAAATATTCCATAGCCTCTTGATGAGGATCCCTGACCAGTGACCCGCCCCTTTTTTTACATTTTGATGAAGCACAGTGTTAAATTCCCCCTAATGATACAATTTACTCTGAAGGTCGAGTCTTTAAGTTCCTTTAAAGAACTCTAACAATCCTGATTTTCATAAAAGAGCATGGGCATATACAAATTTATAATTGCACATACCCGGTTAAGGGCCAAGATGTTGAAAGAGGTTATGATCCAGTGTTGGTATTTTTTATTGTCTATAAGTTTTATTTGATTGGAATACCATAGCATACATATGCCTCCTAACACACCTCGAGAATTGACCTCAAGGTAAAGGCTTTTGTTCCATATATTGTTGTGCTTTGAAACAAACTAATTTTCATCTACTTTAGTTTCCTGGAAAAGGGCTACTACATGTTTTTCTTTTGAGAGCAAAGATTTTTCTTCCATAATTATTTTATTTTATCCCAAGCCCCTGCAATTCCAAGAGATAATATTCATGATTTACTTTTTGATTGAGGTGCCCCCTTTATGGCCCTGTTGTTACACCTTTCTTACCTTCTTTATTACAAATATTAGCTAGTTGGTGGGGAATAATGTTCTGAAAACTCATCTCCTTATCCTTCTCTACTAGGGTTGTGCGTATTTCCTTATTAGTTTTCATTCATGTACGTTGATTCCTTCTTTCCATATCTTTGTCTTTCTTAGATTTTTATTTTTCATCCACCGAACTGGCTAATCTAGAAGGACCATTGGCTTCTTTTGGTGAGAGATAATTCTCCTCTTCATCCTCTGATAGATCTACAAAATCATTCTGAGAAGATTTAGAAGTACACTTATCCTCTTTCTCTGGGATGGGAGGAGGATTGTTCGAGGGAGATAGCTTTAAAGTTTTATGAGACATTCCTGTAGGTTTTAACCCTGAACAGAAATTATCTACACACGAAACTTATAACAGAAAATAAACAATAGCGAGAGCATAAAACATAAAACAGATAAACATAGAGATTTTCCCCTCGATCCCAAATCGGGACGACCAGCTTGATTTTTCATTATATTCCTTTTAGTGTTACAACACATATATATACATGTCGAATCATACATGAACCATAATCCATTAACCCTGGATTAGAACATAATCGTAGTTCCCTTGACCGGATCTACAAAAATACCAGGGGCCGAAAACCATCGTACCCCAAAGCCATGTGCAAAACCATGCACAAAACCATGGGTGTGGACAACCCACCGGAAATTAAGGACCAAAAAAATTTCGCCGGGGCACTGCCTCGGACCCCTTGCGCCCAGCGCAAAGGGGGGGCTATCGCCCCCCCTCTTACCCCCCCCCCCCCCGAGCGCATGCTTAGTCGTGGAAAGAATATAACACATACCCAAAAATTCCTTCTTCTTCATTTAGATTTTCCAGCGCATCATATTTTTATTTTCCTGAGCCTCTGCCTGAATGACTAGTGCCTTCCTTATCATGATTGGGCTTGCTATGGTTTGTAGTGTCCTTGGGTTTCTATGATATTTTCCCCTATTGGGGATGTTTTTGTTTATTAGGGCCTCTCCTTCTTTTGGTTTGTTTCCATTTCTCCCCCTTCTCTCCCTAATTTTCTTGACTCGATGTGTTTTTGGAGCAATTTCTGGCAAAGTGGCCATATTCATGACAAGGTATGCACTTAAAAGGAAATTAATCATAATCTAATTCATGTTTGTCAGTACAGTCATCCATACACAAGTTAATTGCGACTAGAAGATACTTTTCAAGATCCACTTCTATGCATATTCTGGCAAAATAAAATAACCATTCCTTGGGCTCGACACAATCAATGTATTTTCCAAGAAATTTCCCGATGAGCCTAAATGTAGCATCCTTCCAACAGTGCAAAATCAAATAAGGAAGCTTAACCCAGACTGGAAATACCATGAGAACATCATAGTTTGGGTTAGATTTGGGGTTCCATTTATCCAAATATAGCCCTTGTGGCCCTATAAAATAAGGCTCGCTTCTAAAAATAAGATCTATGTCTTCTTTGTGCTTGAAGAAAAAGGTGAAGAAGCCCTTTTTGAAAAAGGAAGAGAACACTTCCTATTCCATTTTCGGTTTCAAATTTTTCTCGATCCATGTTCTTACTGATCTTGGAGAAGGCAAAAAAACCAATAAACTGGCCAATCAACCCTCAATCTGCGAGTTGAAGGGCTCTTGACCTTGCTTGAGGAGCAAAAATTAAAAATTTAGGGATATCATCCAATTTCTTAACAAATTTGGAGGATGAAGTTTTATGAAATTTGGGGCCATTGGTAACCAAACTATTGAAGGCTGAAACCTCCTGCGCAAGGGAATCTTGGGCCAAAATGGCTAGGATGGGACGCCTGACCAAAATTGAAGAAACAGGAGGTCATATCACATAAATACTTACCGAAGGAGAAGAGGGGCTTCATAGAGGAATAGGAATCCAATGATGCTGGAAGAAGTCTGCCTTCATGATCTAGATCTACGCGAGTTGTAGAATAGACCTACATAATCGAGGGTTTCTACAGGGGCCGAATGAGCCACAGAGCTCAATTCTTGTCTCTCCCAAGTATATCTGAGAGTCTCTTCGCAATTGTGAACATAATTTCATATAAGAATATATGTATATAAACCTCAATAAATATATCAATGTTTAGTGACTTAAGAGTCAATGTTCATAAAATACAAAGAAGGGCTCCAGAGGACCCTAAGAACATTTAACATAAATTTAATTTAAAATAGGGGATATGGTTTTCTGTGTAATTTCATTACATCTTAGGCTTAAAGCCTTGAAAATTTTACTTCCTTATAGGGGTAATTTTGCAAAGAAAACAAAATTATTTAGTAAACATTTAGGATAGAAATCCTAGAATCTTTCCCTTGGTCATAATGACACAACATTCACATTCAAGCAAATGAAGAAACCAAGGGTTTGGGTCAACCCAACCTGGTAATCGATAGTTAAAAAAATCCTATGAGTGAGAAGAATACTTTAAGCCTCCTTGGTGAAAAAAAAATCTTTTAGGATTTATAAACCATAAATACATGCGAGCAAGTGCCAAAAATAAACATTATGTTAAATTTTGGTATATTTATGGACACAAATAATTATTGAATAAATTCATAGAAATTGTTAAAAGGAAGTGTGAAATATTGATAAGAATTATTATCTAAGCAGAGTCAGAACCCGAAATACCTAGCCATATATCCGTATTGTAAAAATAATTGAAGTTAGTAAGAATATAGCAAAATAGAGTTAAAAATTCATGTAACAAAAATTAAATTTGTACAAAGTAGAATTTAAGAAGGAAGAAATATAAATTATATGGTTCGAGACTATCTCCATGCATTTACATGAGATGTCGAGACCTATTTCCAAGTTTATGCCGTTTAAAAGAAATAAGAAAAATACTCAGGAATACCTTAAGGGTTAGGGTATATAATTACAAATTTGAACTTGAATATAAAAGACAGGGCCATAATTATTTCATTGTTGCAGAATGTCTAAAGTCAGAGAAAAACCTTAGCCACAGAGTATATCCTAATACAACAAAAAACATAGGAAAAATTCATACTTTAATAAACATGTCTTAGATAGGCCAGCCATTGCGTAAAAAGTCAAAAATCCACTAACCTTGAAGTTAGAAGGACCAAACTGACAAGAACAATAATCGAGAAAAGGGTCGCAAAGAAAATGAAAGCATAAAAACCCTTGAATGTACCTATGAGAACTAGTTCAAAAAGAATGAATACATTGTCAGAAATTTGTAATTGAACATTTAAAAGAAGGATCGAAATGTCATTTAGTTCTGAATGAAAATTGAACGAAAACCGGAACTCCAAAAAAATGAAACACTAAAAACTATTATATAAAAAAAAATTACACCGAAAATTGTACACGGGTTTACAAATTTGTAACCCTGTAAGTTACAGTAAACAAATAAAAAGTGTGTCGAAGAGTAAACCCTAATTGTTAACTTGAGTAAAGAGGCTTTCGAATTTACAGTCTAGAAATTGGTGAAAACGTCGAAGCCAAAGAACCCTTATAGGGAAAATTTTCCAAAATATGGTTTAAACCCATAATAAACCAATTACTGAGATCACCCCTAACATGAACAAGTTAAGAAGTTAGGAAGAAATGAACCAGAGAGCAAGAAAATACTAACAAGTAAAATTTCTATAATATCTCATATAAATGTTTGAAAATACCTTCGAAGATAATGGAATTGTGGTTATGAGAACCCTAGTAAACTATTCAGAATTGACAGAGGAGTTCAACCCTGTCAAACAAGCGAATGAATCCAAAATATTTAAGAATTACAACAATCGCTACAGAGGCAGAGCCTTGTCCAAGGAATATGAACAAATGAATTCACAAAGCGACCAATGAGGTAGTTTATTGAATGGGTAAAAACCCTAAATAATTATCTATCGTCGATTATTCAGGACATAACAACAATTGTTTATCATATGGTTTAATCATAACCCTTGTTTTCATTGCCAAGTTAACATGTCGAGATTTGGTCATATGTCAAGTCTTTCGAACAATATTGATAGTCGTCGTATATATATGCCACATTAAAATTACAAACAAATGGGTTGTGACATATAATAAAACATGTGAATCATTCTATATACCATAGTTAGAAAAGATTTCATAAAGAGTAAATGTAAGATGTGGCAATACCTAATACTCGACGATAGTTAAACATTTATAAAAGTATCAAGGAACAACAACTAATTTTTTTTTTTTTTCTAAGTAAAACTATATCTATTAAGCAGTCAAACCAAAGTTACAATTCTCATCCTTGGAAATGGATGAATCCATGACGGAGGGAATAGGAAAAACACTACTATCCAAAACTAGACCACCCCTAGAGGGGAAACCAACCTTGAAAATCCAACCATAACATGCTGCCCATAGCGGGAAACCAGCCTTAGTAGTAGTACAAAAAGAGATAAACAAAGCTAAACAAAGATAGCAAATAAACCAGTAAACGGAGAAATTCGAAGAGTGAACTCTATGGAGAACCTTCATGTGAGTCACTGGGGGGAGGAAATTCTTCGAGAATGAGGCAGATATATCCATAATCCAGAGTGTCCAGGCCTTGGTTCGCGTCCTCAAGCGGTTCATGTGGAGAAGGAGGAAGATCGAGGTGCTCCTCCGGTGAGTCCGCAGAGGCGATATCCTGCAAGAAGGCTGGATTGTCCAAAGAGGCCATCACATTGTGGTCATCTTTCTTCGAGGGGGTGCCTGAATGGCTCAACCTTGGGAGTCACTTCTCCACAACTGGTTCAAAATCACTGTCATCTGAATTAGAGTTGGAAGTAGGCTACACGGGGAGGGCTTTAAGTTTGCGGGGGAGGAAGGCGGGCTCACCAGCAATGGTGGATTTATGAGCCCTCTTCTTGCAACGGGAGGAGGAGGGCGGAGCATACGAATCAAAAAGATACGCGGGAGGAGCCAAAGGGTCGAAAAACACAGCGGGAGGTGAGGTCGGAGCAAGGATGGAGGGTGACAAGTCCGCCATATCCTAGTCGACGGGAAGATTCAAGTCTGTGTGGAGAGCATGTGGCAGAGGGGGCCACACAGGGAAGCCCCTTCCCCCCGCTTGCCTGCAACACTGCCGATGGCGCCGTAGCATCTTAGCGATCCTAGGTAAGGCATAGTATTGTTGCAGAGTGAAGATAGAAGACGGAGCCCAGAGGCTTCTAGCCAGAGCCGAGGGGGCCAAAGCCACACAAGCACAGGGAAGGCAAGCAGAGCAGGCTGAAGAGCCGAGGGAGGAGCAGGAATGGCGAACCTCATAGCGCAGGAAGGAGTAAATAAACAAGACGCTAAGTACGTCGAGGGAAGGGTGGTGCATGGGACTTTAAAGCCCAGCCCACGCAAGCAATAAAGGCTTTGGGTATCCCCAGGCCATGGCACATGGGTGCGTCGTGTGGTGAGCCATATGGCCGCCCCCTGTAGCCAATCGAGACTATATAACACCCTCATCCGGGGAAGGGACAAAAAATCATTAAATTAAGAAATATTTTAGGATTAGATTACAATATCTAACCATAACATTGATAAGGTCATGAAATCATAAACTGTGATTGGAAATCTTATTAGTATGAAAGGGAAAACCTAGTAAGACAAATTGTCTAGCCTTGTGATACGTTTAGATTGTTCAATATAATAAAATTATTGGAATTAAAAGGGATTAAATTTAGTTAGAAATGGAATTCAATAATCAAAATAAGAGTATATAGAGATTTAAAGTGTTTATCATATGCAATTATTGTGAATGAGCATAAAATTGTAAATTGACAAAAAACAACAATTGGAAGAAAAAATTTAGAAAAGAAAACAAATCTACATACTTTAACTGGTATATATATATATATATATATATATATATATATATATATAATTTTTAGTGTGTTTCATTGTATAAGGAGGTTCATTACATAGGATGATGTCACCCTAGCACTTAGGACCAGTCACGTCATCCTAGACCCTATTTCTCCAGAGACTATGAACATATCACATAATAGAGTCCGCTGGGATTGAAGTCTGGGGGTGACCTGGCGAGTGGGGCCTGTATGGTGGGGGCATGCATTGCGCAATGCCATGATGCTACGTATAAGTCAAATGGGGCGTTGAAGCCTTATGATAAAGTAATTGTCACCACACAATCCTAAGGCATTGTCTTCGGTAGTCTCAAAGGGTACATTTTTTAAACTCACCGGGGTATTATGTAGAGGGGTGATGTGGTCATAGAGGGTTTGCACCTGCATGCACCCAACACCCAATGTAAATGTGTGTGTGTATATGCACACACACACACACACACACCCACACACCCACACACACACATATATGGTTGGTTAGAATGGACAATAAGAATTGTGATTAATTTGTGACCTAGTATGAGCGAGTCGGTAGTTTCTACATGGCTTGAAGTGGATTGAAATTTGACAACCATGTGGGCGCCAAATGGAAGCCTTTATTATGTGGCACAATTTAATTTCCCAAACTTCAATCAGTCATATATTTTGATCTGGGAGTTGGATCAGAGCGAAAATTTATATCGTTGGAAAGGACTTGACGAGACAAATGGAACGATTTTATCTGTTTATCTTTTTGAGCAAGTCGAAAAAAAATTTAGACCCCATTTCCATAATGTGACAGTGGAAGTCGGGTCATCACAATAAATACCTCCTTCTACCCTTATTCGAGGTTGGGGATAGTAGCGGGTATGTTACATTAGAGTGATTCTTGCACGTTGTATCTCCTTGGTTCAGGTAGATTTTTTCTTGGTTCTCTCTAGCCAAGGTATTGGAGAGCCAGTGGTTTATTATTAGCATTGAGAGAAGGTTGTTATGAATCCTCCTCCCACAATTACCTGAATTCACAAGCTCATTGGGATAAACATGAGACAAGTGTCACTATGACATGCCCTAACCTCCAAGTTCCAATTATGGAAGTGGAGTCGACACACCGATAACTTACAAACACCTCATAGGGACTATAGATCACTCAAGAGTTGGATAACCATCCAGGTGATCAATCCTTGAGATGGAACCCCTTTTCTCTAACCTAGCTCCCCAACCGCATGCACAACAAGGAAATAGTGTGGTTATAGGCCTCAATCGCACCCATAGCCCTGCTTCCTTGCGATTATGGCCTAAATCCTTCAATTCTGAGCAATCTAGTTTCGGGTTATGTGCCACATTTTCAGGTTAGCTTCCAGACCACTGCCCATAATTGCCTGTAACTTTCTAAAATCATAATTTACATGGTGACAATGCTAAACATGCAAACTTGAAGGAAGTTATTGACCTAGACTTCCTTATCCATAATATAAATTTCGTCAAACATATGAAAAACATGTAAGCTACAGGTCATGAATGCATATATGATCATAAAATGATAGTCTTCGTCTGAAAATCAATAAGAAGGCTCAAAGCCCTCACTATACAATTGTAATAGCACTTGTTAGTCCATGCATTCATCCACCAATCAATAGCTTATCAAAACATGTCAAGAGCCATAAATAGATTACATCATATAACTGACATATAACCAACATAGAAACCATGGAACCTCAACCATAATATCACCAACATAATCACTACAAGTATCCATTTGTTCCAACCAACGACTCCAAGAACTAGTAACTCAACCCAAGTTTTTTCAGGGCTCCCAGAGCATTTGTTCCAACCCACAACCATAAGGAAATTGAGCACCAATGACATTTACAAATGGAAAAACCCACAACACCATGGTTATCCACGATATAGCAAGGCAAGAATAAAACCACTGTCAATCTAGGAAATTCTCCATGCCAATGACAACACATAACCAAAGAATCAGATGCATATACCATGCATCCAAAAATCAGTAAGGAAATCACACATGCAACCTAATACCTTCAAAGCAATCCTATGGTGGTTGTTGATCCAATTGTTTCCTTATGCCCCCTACTTTCCTTTGCCTGCTTTCTCCAAATCCAAGTGAATGCCAAAGTACTCCAAGAATGCTCCAAGGGTACTCTAATTGTGTAATATTCTGAATAGGAAATAGACAGCAATACAAGCATACAACTATATAGAAAAATGCCGGAAATAGAATATAAAGCAAGTACACATAAAATGCCAGGAATGCTAAGCCATTTTATTAATCTGAGAATATAAATGGGTACAATGGATAATCAGAATAAGAGCACCTATCCTTGCACAAGGCAAGTGAATAACCCTCTCAGAAACAGGAAATGGCTGCTACAGAAACTGCGTCCCAGCTGCTGGAAGAAACTGCCGTAAACTACTGCTGCTGGAATGAACTGGAACTAGGGGCTGATCCCCTTGCCGGAATGAGCTGAAAATCTGTAGATCACCTGTACTCACTGCTCTGGACAAAACCCAGAAACCATAAACAAAATGGACCACCTCCGAAAATCACCCCAGAAACCCTCCTCAAGGAAAAACGATGTCCCTCCGGGCCCAGCGCAGATGCCAAATGAAATATACTGAGATGGAGCCACAAACTCCTCAGGAAACTCTCCAACTGATAAATACTGAACCTCCACACCGAATAACACTGAATCTCCTGCAAAAAACCCCGCAATAGCACCCCTCCACCAAGAACTGCGTCCTCTCTCCTAGGGACTGCGTAGTCACCAAAAAAGCCCAGCTCCTTCGCAAAACAACAACCAAATCCTCCGCTGAAAACTGTAGAAAAGACCTTGCCCAAGCAGGCACTCGAAGTCTCCCGGGGCTAAGGGTGAGATCTCCGACCAAAGACACTCAGTCGCACTAAACAGTGCTGCAGACAGGCTAAACAGCCAGCGTGCTCAAGAAGACAGAAGTCTAGCTCAAATATCATCAACAACAAGAATGCCAAATGAAATGGCTCTCCCACCTTTTATAATGCTAGCTCTCCTCAAAAAACCCTAACGTGGTCCCCCTCTCTCCACGTGCTCCTCCCAAGTCTGTGCAGATGCTCCTAGAGGCTACGTGAGGCCTCCCTCATACGTGGTGTGGACCCCCCAAGGCTCCCCTTTAAGTTATAACGTTGCTCCGACTAGGGAAACACTTTATTTTATTTAAGTGAGTTAGCCCCTCTTTTCTCACTTTTATTTATTAATTAACTATAGGTGGCAAAACTATACAAAAATCTAATATTCCAATTAGCGGTGCTAATTAGGAATATTACAAATTGTTTAAGAGTATGAGAGAATGAAATGAGAGATCCAAAACTGAACTGGAAAAAAGTTTTGAATTGATCCTCATAAGCCTTTTTAACATTGAGGCCTCCATTTTCTTCATTTTCCTTAATTTTTCCTCTAATTTCCCTTGCATGCAAATTTGTGTCTCTTTACCTTCCTTTTCTGCTATTTTCTTTTGTTTTCATAAATAAATTCCAATTATTGCCTCTTTTCCTTTGTGAATTTCCATAACCATAAATTAATCACAAGTGATGCCCACTAAAGTGTTTTTCCCAACTGTCATCTCGGAATACGTGTCTCATGACCTTGGTTTTATTTTATTTTCATGGTAAATCAACCAGGGGTTGTTACAATTATGCTATGTATGTGAAATTCATCTCGAACATGTTAATGAAGCTATTAGTTTTCCAAAACTTGTGCAATTTCTAGATTTGATTTTCAACCATTAATGTCCTTCGTGTATTTTTTATTTAACTATATATGTCTTGTTGATTTGACATAAGTAAAAGCTTAATTTTGTTAGTGGTTTGGCATCATCATTGAATATTTTAAGGGTTGTTCTATCATTGTTATATTTATTATTTTGCCATTGTTATATATGTAGAAAAAGTGAATTTTTCATTTTTCATTTATGCTTGATAAATTGCCTTTAAAGATGAAACTTATCTCGTTAGTTTGGTATATTTTCTCCTTGTATTGCCTAAAATATTGGTCTATTAGAAAGTGAACATTTGAATATTTTCCATTGCTCTTTTACCATCTATTTTTTAATATCCCTAATGTTGAAATTCATATGGTTAAGATTAAAAAGGCCTCTAATCAAAGAGGTGAAGATTTTGAATGACATGCACATTCAAATCTCAAGAAATCCAAAATTCATTAGTGAAATTTATGTATATCAAGTTACTTTCCCAACAAATATTATTAGAAGTACATGTTTTTTTGGTCTTAATGATCTATTATCAATGAATCTACCTATATTGCCCTTTTGTGCCACTTTTTTTCTAAATTTCTCCCCCTTTCCTTGGTGCACAATGGCTCCAAGACTTCGCCAATGAATTATCCGAGAAGGACATAAAGGGGCTCTCCCTGGCCATTATCATCGTGGCGAGGATAACCGTCTCGAGTCGATAGATGGCTCCTCTTCTAGCACTTTTGTGCGTTAGAGTCTCGATCCCAAGCAGCATGCATAAGCCTCTAGGCATGCCGCGCAGAGAGGAAGACGTGGTCCGAGGAAGTCGACCATCTCTCCACATACGTACCCCGAGCACCGCAAAACTGATCCACTGCCAGTTCCAGAGAAGGAGGATGAGGATACGAACATGTTATAGGTCAATTTTGGCACCATTATTAATGACTTGGTTAACTGGACATCATCTCCAGGACCAATTATCAAGGGTCTATCATTCCCTATCATTTCAGTTGCTACATGCCCTAAGATAAGAAACAAGAGAAATCAAGCAAGACTTTCATCAAGCAAAGGTTTCCATGGTTTGAAGCTTATTATATAGCATATGAGAGCTCACCAACGTAGGCTCTAAGGGGCCTAAGTGCGTTGCATATGTAGGTAGCCCCATTCAAGGCTGCTTTACAAAGCACTTCCTGACATTCACAGGTGCGTTGTCACATTGGGAGCGAAATTATCATTGTTCTAGAATCTCCACTTGGCCAGTGCCTTCTAGAAGAGTTCACATGTTTCAAGCTTCGGATCCAAGTGTCCATTTGACATCTACATGACTAGAAACATGTCTTTCCTATTATTGGAAATTCATTGATTGAAAAACAACCTACAGTTCATCTATAAATTGAGAACAGATCTAAGTGCTTGAGGAGGAAGAATTTGAGTAGAGAAATGTTGGAGAATTTTCAATTGAGAGCTAGATTTGTGTAGCTGCTGCTGGAGAGATTTATACTGTGATGAGGCTTGTGAACGTTGCAGGAAGGTCACTTCAAATCAGTCACTAGGTTGTAACCTCTCCTTCTATCATCAATAAAGAGTATTGATTATTTTTCCCTATATGCATCTGTATTGGATTTGATTTTCCATGTGGTAAGATCTTGGTTGATGTGTATGGTTTATGCTTTACTGATTTAACTAACTAGCTTGAATAGATATCTATATTATTGCATCTTCTGTTGTTTCAGTGTTCTTTCTTGCAGGAAGCATTCAACCCAAAAAATCGCTTGAATTTGAAGCTGCAATAGAAGCGACAGAAGGAGCCATTTGGAAGCGACTGAACAAGTAAGCCTCCAATCCTCTTTGTGTATCTATTATGAGTTAGGAAAAATAGTTGTATAGTCTTTCACCTATTGTTCTAGACTAGCACCTGTCTAGGGAAGTGTGATTTATCCGTAATTCACAATTCTGGCCCAACAAACCGGCGACTCCACTGGGGAGAATTTCTCTTAGTTCTAGGTGTTTAAGCCTCTGATTTGATCTGTTTATCCACCTAGTAGTTGTTACACACAAATGTTAAACCTTTTCAGAGCTTAATTTGCAAAGACAGTGAGTTAAATAATAGTATTTTTCTTTGTATACTGCGCCCAACGCACCCTTAGACAGGACACAGTGCTTTGCAAAGCACTGTCTCCCTTCCTAGCCTGCGTTGCAGAGCACTGTCTCCCCTTGGAGGCTGCGTTGACTCCTGAAAGTACCCAAATTCCTTTGAATTTTCCTTTGCAATTTGCTTCAATTTTGTTTGTTGCTGTGTTCTGAAACGTTTGATCCTCAATTGAGCAGTGACTCTATATACTTCTTCCCCTTTGACTGAAAATTTGTTCAATGATGTTTTAAAAAAGTTTTTTTTTATCATTGACAAGTTGATTTCAAAGTAATTTTTATGGTCGCATTAAGAATCATTTGCTTTCGAAATAGGAAATTGTCGTAAAATCTTCATTTTCTTGATAGGAGAAATCGTTGTTGAAATCCTCGTTTTTCCTTCAAAAGAGAAATTGTTGTTTGTATTCTTCATTTCTCGAAAGTAAAAAGCATTTGAATTGTTGATTTAGTGCACCTAGTTTATTTTCTGCATTCATAACATTAAGGAAACTAAAAAGAAAAAATTGCATTTGCATGTAGAATAATGTGTGTTTTGCAAAAGGAACATTAGGAAATCTGCATTTATTTTGTGATTCATTGATTTGTTTTTTTCATTTATTAGTTTGCTCCCAAATTATTTGCTCTCTTCCCTTAGTAGCTAGGTTATTCATTGAAAAAGCTGAAAGTGAAAGTTTGTTTATCATTCTTAGCTTGCATTTTAGGAATTTCATACACATCATTGCGGTGAACCTTTGAAAGGAGAATTGTTAAGCAAGATCAACATAAAATTAATTTCAATTTACTTAGCAACGCATTGGAACCATAACGATAACATTTAGAAGGTCTAGGCTAGAGACGTGTTCCAGCGTCGTAAAACATAGCAGATGTCGTTAACTTGTCTGCAATACATTCCGAGTGTGATACCTCACTCCACGTACGTAAGTATATCGTAGCTTGTCCACGTACTTTTGGGTATATCGGGCGGTGTTATAGTATGATAAGTATAAAGGGGTGCTCTCACTGTGCGGTTTCGCATCAGACAACGCTAATACGGACTTGGGCCTCCACGTACCTTCAGGTATATTTGGGAGGACAACTTTTAGGTGCTATCCATCCATAGTGAACCAAGTCGGCCGCCTTGAAATTGTGATACACCGAACACAACATTCGGGGAGATTACCTGCCTGTACTTCTTGGTTCGCCAGGAGGTATTCTGCAGTTCACAGTTTCTTGGTAAACCATTTTGCCTAGCTTTACCCTCTTTTTGTTTTTTTTTTTTGTTTTTGGTTAAAATAAATCATTAATCGTGGAAGAACAAACTCCTATCCCTCGTCGTTCATGTAGATTAGCTTTAAAACCACCTTTACCACCGGAAGTTACTTCTTGTAGGCGAAGGCGATCATGATCTACCGAATCAAGTATAATTCGTACCTCTGGCGAAACATCATCTTTTAAACCAAAGTTAGCTCAAATTGTTTCCACACATCTTGTTTCATCTATTGTTGTCAAAACAGAGTCTTCACAGCTACCCGTGGTCACGATCCATTCAATCGTTGAGACCATACCTCCTGGACCTAACGTTGTTCAATCACAAATTGATCCAGATCCTGTCTCTTCTTTGCCAGAACATCTAAATCCTAAAGTCGAACAACCGGAAGTTGTTCCTACCTTGGTCATCCCACAAATTTCTGTAGATATTGAAACTCCTATATCACACAGTCAACCGTCTGAAATATATTTTGGGCCTAACGGTGAAGTTCTTCCTCCTGGTTTAATTGTGATTGAAGAAATCCCACAAGACGATACACCTTTAACTCCAACCCATTTTGGGGAGGACCTTTACCTGTACCAGTCTTTTCCTTAATCATTTCCATCTGCTTTTGTTGATCCTGTCGCCATTCAATCTCCCGTTGATTTTCGAGGGTATACATTTGGTCAAACAACCATGTCTGAACCAACATCTTCGGTTGGGTCTGTTGTTCCAATTACGCAGCTCCTACCCTCGCTACTCCGTCTATGTTCACAACCTCACCAGAGTCATATTTGCATGGTGGCCCTTCGGTCCCAACAGGTTACAGATAATTGTTTGGCACTTGCTCTGGTGCATCTTCACAATCATGGTCTTTGCCAATGTCATCATCTGGTGTTTTCACTGGTAGTCCTATCGTTAGTACTGAACAACTTGATTCATTACATACATCATCAGGGAAATATCAAGTCAGTTCTTTTGGGTCAATTCCTTTAAGTACCATATCAACTGGACTCCCAGCATTTTGAGACAATTATTTTCCATCTTATTATCCTCCTTATCCTGGGGGGAAACCTTTGGTCACCCAATATGACAGTACTCAGTCACTTTTTGGTCAAACTAATGTTGACATGAATGTTTGTCAATGGCAGCCCACTTTGCCTATCCAACCACAAACGGTGGTACACTCATATCAACCGGTTCAACTTGTTACACCCACTTCATTACCACTTGTTAATACATCTATACCCCTGTTACAGAATCAAAATAGTGTACATCAACCTTATCAGGCGGGTCCTTCAACTCAATATCATTAAATGTTGGGTCCACAGACTCAAAATCCTTTGGTTAATTTACAACAACCTGTTTCAGGAATCATTTATTCAGAAGCTGGTGTACCATTTTATAGGATGTCACAAACGCAACCAGGTTATACATATCAACTGAATCCAAGTTATACTAATTTGGGTTATAACATTGGTGGACAAACCCCTTGGCAGCCTCAAACGAAAATGCCTCAAACTTCATTTCAACAAGAATCATATCCAGGTTTTGGTCAACCGAATCCTCAAGCGTTTGCTATTGAAAACAACCCCTATCTGGGTTACCAACAACAGATTTTGTATGCTAGTACTCAAAGGCATGTTGCCCAAGTAATTCCATCTTACCCTGGCTATGCTCAACCTGACCTTAATCGACAGTTTCCTTTTGTTACAACCTTGGAATTACTAGATTTAAACCGGTTAACCAATGATCCTATAAATTATGCTCCTTGGTGGCTGGTGATACCTCATAAATTACCCTCCGATATTCCTAAATTCAATGGAAACCCTGGAGAAGATCCGTCGACTCATGTCATGACTTATAATTTATGGTGTTCATCAAATTCCCTGAATGATGATTGGATCGACTACGTCTTTTCCAGCGTACGCTCACAGGTCCGGCTGCTAAATGGTACATTGAGTTACCTAGAGCTTCTTTCGAAAATTTCACTACTTTAGCTACTGTCTTTTTGACCCATTTCCAGTTACCGATTAGATACGAAACTGGAACGGAACTCTTGAAAAACTTCAAACAGACTAATGATACTCACATTTTTTATCATATTCATGAGTGGCATCGTCGTCAACAAATGGTTAAGACATTTGTTCCCGATCAGCTCCTTGCTGAATGGTTCATTAAGTCCCTGTTACCATCTATAACTGAGGATGTGGCTAAAGGTGGCGTTGTCACAGAAGAGCAAGTTATCGCTCATGCCCAATATTTAGACTTGATTTATACTTAGTCCAGCACGCTCTATGAAAAAATCCCTAATGCGTTGCGATCTAATTTTGATGTTCCTCCTCAAATAAAGGACTCTTATGCTGGAGACGGTTTGATAGGCACTACAAACACACACCACGCTACTACATCTGATCCTACTCCTACTTCCAAAATTAATGTCGTGTCATTTGACAAAGGCAAAAGTGACAAGCAACCAAGAGGTAAGAAAAAGGGGAGATCAAAGAAAAACAAAACTTCTAACCCGCAAGAAAGATCATCTGATCAACCGTCTGGACCACGGAAACCTCGTTATCCATGCATAATCTGTAATGAGGAACACTTTCTTAGGGATTGTCCTCACCGTGCTGAAGTCTCAAAAATCATCAAGACTTCCCATGCATCAGCTGTGTTGACAGACCCATTTCCAAATCCGGACACTAATTTGGTTGCTACAAATCCAGCTCCTAGTTCCCAAGTGTTAATGTTATCCACCAAAAAATGTTCACAAGATATTTTGGTGTCGACGCGGAATAAATACTATGGTAGTCCGGCCACTGATCAACCTACTACCTCAACATGAATCCATCTAATGAATCAGTACCACCTACTGTTATTCCTGAATTGACAATTAAGCCACCGAAGGGAGTAATTCATAAATCGACATATAATCCTCGAGCAAGAGCTGCACAAAATTATAATATAGTTGAAGATTTGGCTCAATCCCCTTCAGCTATGTCTGCTCTTGAGGTATTACAAAATTGTCCCTCCCAGAAATAGGCTTTATTGTCGGCCATTGGTGGAATTGATCCTACTGATTCTAATCTTGTCATCTTTAACCATACGGGCTATGTGCCGCAATTACCAGCAGAATTGGCATTCTCCATACAAGTAAATGTTCTCAATCACCTTGTTCATCACACTATTATTGATGAGGGAGCATCTACGTGCATTATGTCTCTAAATTGTTGGAAGTCACTTGGCTCGCCACGATTATCACAATCATCAACGACGTTGAAGGCTTTTTATGGAAGAACATATAAACCTTGTGGTATTATCAATAACCTTCATGTTGAATTAGGGGGAAAAACAGTGAATATTGATGTCGAGGTTGTTGACGTACCCCTTGACTATAATATTTTACTTGGAAGACCATGTGTATATGCAATGATTGCCATTGTTTCTACATACTTTAGAATGATTGCCTTTCCACATAAAGGTACAATCACAGTCATTAATCAATTGTCCTTTTTTGCCTCTGCTTCATAGGTAACTGGAAGCGTTTCGTTTGGTCACTTACCCCAACTCAAAATTCAGAACATTGGTGTAGGACTCTTAAAGGATTCCACTCTTATGGGAACCTTTGCATTACCGTCACCCGCTACGTCGGCAGAAATTGCAAGCATAGAGACCTGCTACATGATCTCTTCCACTCTATCTGACTTAAGGAAGAGTACGGGTGATTCTGATATTTCTACGTTGGATGAATTTTTACCGCCCAACCCTATTGAGCTAGCATAGCAATCAATCTATTTGGCTTGGGCGGAAAATCCGAAATCAGCGTCGTCGAGAGTTTGGGTTGATCGTTCCTTAGATTTTGGTACTCCATCTGATCCATTTTCCTCAATTTTTTTGACAGATGAAAATATTTTGGAAGCTATGATGTCAGAAGGAGAACCATGGGAATATTATCATCATCGTTCCCATCTTCCTGATTATGAAGAAAACAATCTCAGTGAACTATATCACCCATCCATCAAAACTTTCTTTTCGAATTCTTTTCCGATTAATGCAATTGACTCTGAGAGAAATTTATCAAATATCGAAGAAATGATTTCTATCGATATTTCGACCAAACCTAGCATTGTAGAAAATATTCATGTCAATGTATCTTGTTCTCCATCAGAACTTGATTTATATCGCTCTTTATTTCGTGAATTTTGTGAAGTATTCGCTTGGTCTTACGAGGAAATGCCAGGCATAGATACTAGTATAGTTGAACACACTATTAATATGTATCCTGATGTCAAACCGGTGTGCCAACGGCTTCGTCATGTTCATCCGAAGAAAGTCGTTGCCATCAAAGCAGAAGTTGAAAAACTTTTGCGTGCTAGTTTCATTTACCCTATTCCGCTAACTGAGTGGGTTTCCAATATCGTTCCCGTTATGAAAAAACAAGGAACCATTAGAGTGTGCATCGATTATTAGGATGTTAATAATGCTTGTCCAAAGACAACTATCCCACTCCCTTTATTGACCAGATTATTGATGATTGTGCTAGATGCGAAATATTCTCGTTCATGGATGGATTTTCCGGTTACAATCAAATCAATATCCGCCCAGATGACCAACATAAGACAACATTCATCTGTCCCTGGGGCACATTCGCATATAGGAAACTACCGTTTGGTTTAAAGAACGTTGGGGCAACTTTTCAGAGAGCAATGGATTATGCTTTCAACGACATCAAGCACATTGTTCAACCATATCTAGATGATTTACCAGCGCATTCACGAAATCAGACTGATCACCCAACGTATTTGAGAGCCATTTTATTACGCTGTCGAAACTACAAGATACGCCTCAATCCACATAAATGTGTGTTTTGTGTTGGTTCTGGTCAATTTCTCGGATTCGTAGTCTCAAAAGAAGGAATTCGAATAGACCCACTAAAGGTTCAGGCCATTCTTGATTTGCCTGCACCATCAAACTTACTTCAGATATAGAAACTTCAAGGAAAGCCGGGCTAACTTCCTGAGAAGGTTCATTCCAAACTACGCTGAAATGGCTAAAGGATTTACTCAATTATTGAAAAAGGGGGTTCCCTTCCATTGGGATCGATTTGCGTAAGCTTCTTTTGATGCTATCAAGGACACTCTTGTCCGAGCGTCATTAATGTATCCTCCTAATTATCAAAATGATTGTTTCCTATATATCGTCGTGACTGAAACAACCATCACTATGGTTTTGGTCCAAGTAGAAGATGGAATTGAACATCTGATCTATTATTTGAGTCGTAATCTCAATGATACAGAAGTTAAGTACTCGTGCATGGAAAAGCTTGCCTTGGAAGTTGTTCAATCTGTCCAAATATTTCGCCATTATATCCTGCTCTGAAAAACAACGATAGTTTCGAATTGCAACCCCATGACTTATATCTTATCACGTCAATTGATGGGGGGGAAATATTCAAAATGGATTGTAATTTTGCAGGAATTTGATTTGGAATTCATCAAATCCAAGTCAAAGAAGTCTTTAATTTTGGCTGAGCTTCTCTGTGACCTTCCCTCTGATAGTACTGCTACTACGTCAGAACCATCTATTCTAGACGAGTCTCTTTTTTTGATCGGATCATCCGATCCTTGGTATGGGGATTTCATCATTTATCTCCAAACCCAAAATTTTAGACCTAATACCTCTCGCTTTGAACAACGACGTATTCGATACCAAGCCAAAGATTATCTGATCGTCGGCAATACACTTTATTATCGTGGTGTCGATACCATTTTAAGGAGGTGCCTCACTCATGAGGAGGCCGAAAAAGTGTTAAATGATTGTCATGCTGGGGCTTGTGGTGGACACTTATCTGGATATGCTACTGCGCAGAAGATACTCGCGCTGGTTACTTTTGGCCTACTATTTTTCAAGATTGCATCCTCGCAGTCAGAAGTTGTCATGCATGCCAGAATTTTGATCGTAAAATCCGCAAACCACCAGCGCCAGTGCATCTTGTTGTCTCTGTTGGACCATTTACGAAATGTGGTATTGACTTCATGACCTGTAACCCTCCTTTGTCCGGGGGGCATGATTATATTATTGTTGTAGTTGACTATTTTACCAAATGGGCCGAAGCGATGCCTACATTTAATAACACAGGACAAACAACTGCATTGTTTTTCTTCAACCATGTTATTGCACGGTTTGGGGTCCCACAGGCTATAGTTATGGATCATGGGAAGAATTTTCGCAACCATATGATGTCTGAATTGACTACCAAGTTAGGATTGTCGCATGATAATTCTACTCGTTATTATCCACAATCAAATGGACAAGTTGAGGCTATTAAAAAAATTCTTAAACAAATGCTTCAACGAATGATAAGAGTCTGTAAAAGGAACTGGCATTTGATCATGTACTCCGCTTTGTGGGAGTATCGAACCTCGGTGAGAAATGCAACCGGATTTACTCCTTTTCAATTGGTGTATGGTCTGGAAGCTATCTTACCAATCCAATGCGAAATATCATCGTTCAAACTCGTGATAGACTTGTTACCTGACACCTCAGAAGAAGAAGCATGTCTCCTTAACCTCATCCATCTAGATGAAACGCGTCGTGAAGCCCAATTGGCCAACGAAGCACACAAGAGACATATAAAGGCGCAATACGACAAAAATGTCCAGCCTCGCATCTACTCAGAGGGAAACTTGGTCCTTCTTAATGATCAAGAAGCTAATTTAATAAGTACAGGGAAATTCGAGCCATTGTGGCATGGCCCCTATATTTTCAAAAGAGTTCTTGCTAAGGGTGCCTACGAGTTAGTTGATTACGATGGAATTCCATTGGCACAGCCTAGAAATGGGTTGTATTTAAAACGTTACTATGCTTAATCATGAGCGTAGTAATTTTTTGTATTATATTTTATATATGCTATTAATTTGCATTCACTATCTTAACTTGTTTTTAGAGTTTTCTTGACGCTAGTAATCCGCTTTACATAATTTTATCGTAGCTGTTTGAATCTTTGGAACCATTTGTTGGATATGCTGATGGTGCTAGTCATAGTACGCAGAATACATCCTCTGCAGCACGGGCCATTTTCGCTCCGAACGAGGAGTTAGTGAGTTTTCAAGGGATTTGTATTGGTAGATCGACAAACAATATCGTTGAGTATAGCACGTTGATCAAACTTCTCTCTGATGCCATTTCATTTGTTATTAACCTCATAATCATAAGGTTAGATTCACAACTTGTGGTATTACAACTTACTAGTGTTTATACTATTAGAAATCCAACACTTCTTAGATTGTTCCTAAGAGTTTGACTTTTGGAAAGACATTTTGATTTTGTTCAATATCAACAAATTTCCAGAAATTTGAACACTTTGACTAATTCAATAGCTAATCAAGTTTTAGACAGACATTTGCGTTATAGGTAAAGAAAATATTCACATCATTGAATAGGATTACACATTAAACATAGGAAAAACTCTAATCATATAGATAGATAGTTATAGGTTTTTACAAAATTTGTGCCCAAGACACATTGGTCATTTGACCTCAAAATGTATACAAAATTTCACAAGTAAACTAGTGGTGCTCATGATAAAATGCTATAGATATAGCAATCCTATGGAGCAACCGCATCCAACGGTTAGGAACCCCAATAGTGTGTCGCATGGGAAGCTCTTCGATCCGGCAATCCAAAATCCCGAAGGTCAACCCCTTTATGTGTTGCTGAAGCTCAGCAAGAGTCTCAACCATATCAAGGTCCTGAAGGACTGCTCTCCCGACAGCCCTCTCTGCTGGTGCATTTTCTTTGCGCTCTGGTTCTTCTACTGGTTGAACACGACCAATATCTGCATTACATCAAACATTTAGTTTAGTCTTGGAAAGAAATAAAAACACAAAAACATTGTATAAACCTTAGAAAAATCAAAAACATGGTCAAATCATTCTGACCTATTGCACCCCACTGAGCGCCTTCTGGTAATACTAAATCTAGATCTCCTCAGAATTCGACGCCTGCGTATGCATAGTCATCGATGGCGACGATTTGTCGCCAGAACCAGGCGAAAAATGCAGTAGATAACACAATGTCGATTGGCGTGCATGCCGACCCATGAGTTTTACCCATCTCTGCATTCGAGGATCTCTAGGACTAGATACATCTAGTGTTACATGATGTGGCTGCATTAGTGGAATCCGTTCCAAAGCGAAGGAAATAAGGATTGAACCATAATTGAAATTTTTCTTCCTTCCTCCCTTTGCTTTGTTCAGTTGTTCCTTTATCTGAGATAGAAAAACTTCAAAGCAGTTGAAGACTATTGGCTCTAAGCACTCTAGCACACACTGCATATACGATCTGTTCGCTACATGTAGTGTAACGGAGCCAGAAAGTTTAGCGATCGTGAAAAGGATGGTTCTCAAAGGCAAATCCCTGACATCTCGGATGTTTGTTTTTCCATATTTGCTAGGTTTTGCCCCTGGATAGCAATACCGCATAACATAATCCTTCACTGTCTCTCCTCCAATGGTAGACCCTGTGAGAGAAATGGGAAAACCTCTCCTCGACAAACCTGTGAGAAAATACACGTCCTCAACTATTATGGGAACCACTTTGTTCTTAATGTGAAATGGCTCTATCACCGGATCCCATGCTCGAACTAAGAACTCCAAGAGTTCTATTTGTTGCCTTATTCCTGACAATTTGAAGTACTTAAGTATGTTTAAAATGCAACAAGATGATGGAGCTTAGTGAAATGAAGTCACCTTCACTAAGTGGGCCCGCAGGCTATTTTTGGCGCAAAGTCTATTTTTAGACTATGTCTATTTTTAGACATATGGAACATGGTCTAGGAGTTGCAGTATGCTATTCTTGGATGATTGGTCGAGTTGGTAAAAATAGATGGGCCTCTATTTTTAGACATACAGGTCGAAGTCTATTTTTAGACTGCCTGTCTAAAAATAGGTCAGTCAAATATTATTAGCCCTTAATAATATTTGGACTCTAAACTTCAATTTATTCTCTTACAGCACTTCAGTTGGAGCTACGGATGTGGCTCATGCATCTGACAGAAGGAATTACGCTATTCCTAGGGGTTTGGTGAGCTCATGCATGGTTGACTTTAGTTAGGACTTCAGTGGCAGAGTTTGGTGGAGTTGATGAGACAGTTGGTGGAGTTGTGTTCGGTTTAACTTAGTTCAACTAGTTGTGATTAGTTTAACTAGCTAATCAACTAGTAATGAGTGGAGTGAATTAAATATTATTTAATTCACTAATCATTAACTCATTATTCAACTCAAGAACACATCAGTTCACTACAGTGCATGGACAGTTCAGTGGAGACCAGTGGAAGAGGTAGATGAAAGGGTGAGTTTGCTATTAGTTGCGACAGCAGTTGTGCATGAGATTTGCACAAGCATTGGAGGAGATTTCCAATGATGATTGCGTAGTTGGTGCTAGTGATATTCGAACTTGGATCTCTCATTAGACCAGCCTTGATTGCACAATAGAGGCAGGCAATTAGTGGATGAGTTTTGAACTTGTGACTTGTTCAAAACTGAGCTAGTTTGTGTGTAACTTTTGGCGACAGTACTGAGTACTTGTGAGGAGTATTGTACTGAGATTGTTACATGTTTCTCTTCTATTATAATATGCAAATAGCTGGGGGTTTTCAACTATAAGCTTTCCCCATTACATATTGTGTTTATGTGCGCATGCGACTGTTTCTATTTCCGCAAATTGATGATTGATTGTAGAAGAGGTTATGTGTTGCATATGAATTCGAATTAGTATGTGATCAGGAAAATATCGGTGGATAAATCTTCATTATTCAGCAAATTTCTACATGGTATCAGAGCGAATTGATCATCGGGATCTATTACAGTGATTACAATTTTATTTCGGTAGACAGAGTCTGTAACGGGCCAGGTAGCCTCTGGATCCATCCTTTCTCTGAAAGGTGATATATCCAGTAAATGCTCTTACAGTCGATCTCTGTGCTATAAATAATTTGTTCTCACAGATCTAGAAGCAGTTGAGTTTTTGATTTTGGAAATCGAATTTTGCAGCAGCTTGTTTTCTTGGTGCCGGAGTTGAAATGTCTTTCAACGGTTTGCGACTCGAATATGCTCTTGAAGGTAGTTCGAATTATGTTGCATGGAAAGATCGGATGGAGGCAGTATTAGAAGATAATGGGCTGAAGGAGTTCGTAGATATGGATGTCCAAAAGCCTACTGATCCTGCTGAAGTTGAGGCTTGGCAAAAGAAGATGGCGAAATGTCGAAGGATTCTATTGGAGGGCGTGAAGGATCACATTGTATCCAGCCTGCATGGAAAAGCTTCTCCATATTTGATGTGGAAAGCGTTGACAGATCTATTCCAGAGCAAGAGCGACCAAAGGAAGCTGGCGCTCAAGGATAAGCTCAGAAACATTAAGATGGAGAAAGGCGACGGTATCGCCAAATACCTCACGAAGTTCACTCAATGCAGAGATGAGCTGGGAAGTGTGGGGGTGACTGTCGAAGATGAGGACATGGTGGACCTGGCTCTCCTTGGTCTTCCGAAGGCTTGGCATTCATATCAAGATAGTGTCAATGGTCGGGAGAAGTTGTCGGGATGGGAGCGCCTTTGGGCGGATCTCATGCAGGAGGAGATAAGGAGGACTACCAGGGACGGATCTTCATCAAAGGTATCTGATGAAGAAAATTGCGCTTTGGCTGCCAAAGCAAAGAAGGGGAAGAGCAAGAAATATTCTCAGTCTGGTGCGAAAGGCAAGAAGTAAGACATGTCCAAGGTGAAGTGTTTTCACTGTCACCAGCATGGACACTATGCCACAAATTGTCTGCAGAAGAAGAAAAATAAGAAGGCTGCTAGATCTGCAGTGGGAGAGGCATTGGCTTCTCAATTCGAACTGGATTTTTCACTGATCGCATGCTTGGTTTCAAGTGTGATGGGATCAGTTTGGTTCTTGGACAGTGGTGCGTCATTTCACATGACCGGAGATCGAGATCTGTTTTCAGATCTAGAGGAAAAAGATCTTGGAGTGCACATCGAGATGGGCGATGATGGTAGATACAGTGTGACTGGTATCGGTACCATTTCCTTTGAGAGGGAGTCTGGTAAAACTTTCATATTAAAGGAATTTTTGCATGTTCCAGGATTGATGAAGAACCCGATCTCTGTGGCGATGTTGGAAGACAAAGGTTATGATGTGGTCTTCAGCGAAGGAAAAGCTTTCCTGCGCAGTAAGACAACTGGAGAGACCCGGAAGATAGGGGTTCAAGTCAAGAACCTTTATCAGTTGCAAGTAGATGGCTGCGCAGCAATGGCATGCAAGGCGGGAGAAGTGGTGAGCCGGGATGATGAGGGCGAACTGTGGCACAGGAGATTGGGCCACCTTCACCATGGAGCTTTTAAGATCCTGCAGCAGATTTCTACTGGGCTTCCTAAGGGCACTCTTGCGCAGTCAGATCAGTGCAAGGGGTGTACTTTAGGGAAGTATGTGAAAGCCACCTTTCACGAGAAGGATAGTCGCGCCACGACGATCCTTGAGAGAGTTCACAGAGACGTGTGTGGTCCTTTCTCAGTTGCTTCGACAGCAAAGCACAGGTATTATGTGATCTTTGTTGATGATTTCTCTCGAAAGTGCTGGATCTTCTTCATGCGGAAGAAGAGCGATACATTCGCGAAGTTCTGTGAGTTTAAAGCACTGGTCGAGAAGGAGTCGGGGAAGAAGGTGATTGCTCTAAGGAGTGATAACGGTGGTGAATTCATCTCGGCTGAATTCAAGGAGTTCTGCAGCGCAGAAGGGATTAGGAGAGAGCTCATCGCACCCCATAACCCACAGCAGAACGGGGTGGCTGAGCGGAAGAACAGAACGATCGTGGGTGCTGCACGGGCGATGTTGCATGATCAGAGCCTACCCCTTCACTTGTGGGCTGAGGCATGCAATACAGCAGTATATGTGCAGAACCGTTGTCCTCACAAGATTCTTGGCATGAGTACATCGGAGGAGGCGTTTTCTGGCAAGAGGCCTGATATTTCTCATCTGAGAATTTTTGGCTCACCTGTCTACATGCATGTGACGAAGGACGCCAGAAAGAAGCTGGATCCGACCACAGAGGTTGGAATATTTGTGGGGTACACTGATACACCTCACAACTATCGGGTGTATTTTCCAGACAGTCGCAAGACTGTTGTGCGACGGGATATCAAGTTTCAGGAGGAGAAAGCCATGCAGTGTTTGCTTGAGAGGGAGCCACACTTGCACGCAGATGAGGAGCTATTAGTTCCTAACGAGGAGCTTCCGGATGTGGATCAGCCACAAGAGGAAGTTAAGGAGGTGGAAGAGACCACCCATGCAGCGCCAACCATCGGAAACGACGCACCTCGAAAGAGGCGGCGGCGCTCGAGAGATGCGAAGAGGTTGTGAGGACCACCTACAACACGAGGCGCGAACTGACGATCTCACCGGATCGGTACCCCGGATACATGGCTCTTATGAGCAAGTGTATCGTGACAGAGCCATCCTCTTTCGAGGAAGCTGTGGAGGACCCCGCATGGGTAGATGCCATGGTGGAAGAGTATGATTTGATTGTCAGAAACAGTGCATGGGAGATTGTCCCGAGACCGGAGGGGAAATCAGTGGTGGGTTCGAGATGGATCTACAAAGTGAAGCGGGCAGCTGACGGGAGTGTGGAGAAGTACAAGGCGAGATTTGTCACCCGTGGCTTCTCACAGATCGAGGGGATCAATTATGAGGAGACCTTTGCACCTGTCACAAGGTACTCTTCCATACGGACGATCCTAGCTCTCTCAGCGCAGATGGGATGGCACATCCATCGGATGGATGTGAAGACTACATTCCTCAACGGAGTCATTGAGGAGGAGGTGTACATAGAGCAGCCTGAAGGTTTCGAGATCTTCAGCAGTGAGTCGCATGTGTGCCGACTCAAGAGAGAACTGTACGGGCTGAATAAAGCACCTCGTGCTTGGTACACATGGATTGACAGTTATTTCACTGGGCTTGGATTTTCCAAGAGTGAGGCGGATCCTAACCTGTACTAGATTGTGGTGGAGGGGAAGCTGCTGATCATTGTACTGTATGTAGATGATCTGATTTTGACGGGTGATGAGCTGTTGATACTTTCATGCAAGGATGATCTTGCACGAGAGTTTGAGATGAAGGACCTGGGCATCCTTCATTATTTCCTGGGATTGGAGATTTGGCGGCGCAGTGGAGGACTGTTTGTTTCTCAGGGCAAGTATGCCCGGGAGATTCTGGAGAGGTTCAACATGCAAGGCTGCAAGCCTGTTGACACTCCTCTTCCTGGTGGTTGGAGGAAGGAGGATGCTACTTCAGCGGAGGTAGTGGATGCCACTGTCTATCGACGGTTGGTGGGGTCGCTTATGTATCTGGTCAATACACGACCCGATATATGCTATGCAGTTAACCAGCTTTCGCAAGCTATGGTTAAGCCTACCAAGCTCTTCTGGAAGGCAGGCAAGCATGTATTGCATTATCTTAGTGGCACATCGGGATATGGTCTATGGTACAGACAGGAGGATGGAGCGAAGCTTTCCGGCTTCACTGATGCAGATTGGGCAGGGAGCCCAACGGACCGAAAGAGCACATCTGGAGGTATTTTCAGCATTGGATCGACAACAGTTTCCTGGTACAGCAGGAAGCAGAGATCCGTGGCACTCAGTTCAGCAGAGGCCGAGTACATGGCAGCAAGCTTGGCTGCATGCGAGGCTATTTGGATGAGGAAGATCCTCGTTGGATTGTTCGGGTTGCACTTGGAGCCTACTATGATTTATTGTGATAACCAGAGTTGCATTAAACTCTCGGCTAATCCAGTATTTCATGATAGATCCAAACACATCGACATCAGGTACCATCATATCAGAGATTGTGTTCAGCGGAGAATCATGTTACTTTCATATGTTCCCACGGAGGATCGGGATGCTGACATCTTGACGAAGGCGCTCACCAGGAGCAAGTTCGAATTCCACAGAGGCAGGATAGGGGTTGCAGATAATCCATATCTTGTTGAGAGGGAGTGTTGAAAATGCAAGAAGATGATGGAGCTTAGTGAAATGAAGTCGCCTTCACTAAGTGGGCCCGCAGGCTATTTTTGGCGCAAAGTCTATTTTTAGACTATGTCTATTTTTAGACATATGGAGCATGGTCTAGGAGTTGCGGTATGCTATTCTTGGATGATTGGTCGAGTTGGTAAAAATAGATGGACCTCTATTTTTAGACATACAGGTCGAAGTCTATTTTTAGACTGCCTGTCTAAAAATAGGTCAGTCAAATATTATTAGCCCTTAATAATATTTGGACTCTAAACTTTAGTTTCTTCTCTTACAACACTTCAGTTGGAGCTACGGATGTGGCTCATGCATCTGACAGAAGGAATTACGCTATTCCTTGGGGTTTGGTGAGCTCATGCATGGTTGACTTCTGTTAGGACTTCAGTGGCAGAGTTTGGTGGAGTTGATGAGACAGTTGGTGGAGTTGTGTTCGGTTTAACTTAGTTGAACTAGTTGTGATTAGTTTAACTAGCTAATCAACTAGTGATGAGTGGAGTGAATTAAATATTATTTAATTCACTAATTATTAACTCATTATTCAACTCAAGAACACATCAGTTCACTACGGTGCATGGACAGTTCAGTGGAGACCAGTGGAAGAGGTAGATGAAAGGGTGAGTTTGCTATTAGTTGCGACAACAGTTGTGCATGAGATTTGCACAAGCATTGGAGGAGATTGCCAATGATGATTGCGCAGTTGAAGCCAAGGAGATTCGAACTTGGATCTCTCATTGAACCAACTTGGATTGCGCAATAGAGGCAGGCAATTAGTGGATGAGTTTTGAACCAGTGACTTGTTCAAAACTGAGCTAGTTTGTGTGTAACTTTTGGAGACAGTACTGAGTACTTGTGAGGAGTATTGTACTGAGATTGTTACATGTTTCTCTTCTATTATAATATACAAATAGCTGGGGGTTTTCAACTATAAGCTTTCCCCATTACATATTGTGTTTATGTGCGCATGCGACCGTTTCTATTTCCGCAAATTGATGATTGATTGTAGAAGAGGTTATGTGTTGCATATGAATTCGAATTAGTATGTGATCAGGATAATCTCGGTGGATAAATCTTCATTATTCAGCAAATTTCTACAAAGTAGTCCACAATCTCTTAGGGCTCTTACAGTACCCGGATCATTCAAGGCAATCATATCTTGTTCTTCATGTTCTATTTCCCTCCATGTAATCGTCATTATAATCTGATGGAAACCTTAAATACAACCATAAGATCCATTAGATTCCATTCATTGCAAAAAACTAGGCAAATTTTGGGCACAACATGAAAACCAAAAACTTGAACTGCACCCAACGCACTCCCTGGGCTAAGACAATGTGTTGCACATACAAGTACCCTTCACTATACCTGCTATGCAACACAGGTTTCGACATTCAGGGGTGCGTTGCCCTCATTTTGGGCAGAATTTACCCTAGGGGCCAGAACCCATGAGGAGTTTCATGGTTTTAACCTGGATCAAACGGTGATGAAATCCGTCTACAAAAATGACTATAATCAACGACTGAAGTTCGGGGGCAAAATCAGGTTCAGAGCTCCAAAATGCAAATGGTAACTATGGAATGGTAAAAATGAATAGTGAAACTACTTTTTTATAGTCATTTAATTGTTTTCAAGTTAAATTTATTGCTATGACTATAGTTTTATTATGTTTTTATCATGAAACAGGTATTTTTAATCCATTTGATGTTGTTCTGAATAGGAAATACAACTGATGAATAGATTAGTCGCGCAGATTTATTCAAAGAATGACTTGACCACAAAGCATACTTTTTCTCCTTTTTCAAGCTTTGTTAAAAACGAAAAAGGATTTGAAGCGCACTTTTATCTCTTTTTCGAGCTTTGATAACAGAGAAAAAGAAACCCCTGGAGTCTTCTTTCAGCGCTTTTTAGACTCCGATAATGTGAAAATATTGCCGAGCACTTGTCTTTTTGAGCTCATTAAAGTAAATGAATTGATATCTACTCAATATAATTTTAACCCTTTTCCGGATTGAGATGGATTATTTACGAAAAAGGAATACCTTGGTTAAACATGACCAAAGAGGTTCTCTCAGATATTATATTACACTTTTTCGGGTCTGAGTGACAAATTTACGAAAAAGTACTTGTTGGAGAGGTAAATCCCCTCTACGAACAGAGGCGATCCCTACTAGCCCAGATCGGGTCTAGCAACAATCAAGCCACGCTAAGACGCAGGTTCCTAGTTACAAAAAGACCAAGATGCAACAAGAGGCCTACCTCAAATCCCACACAGTTGTCGTTGCAGAGAAGATGGCGTTTCCCGTCCCTCGCTTGACCATTAGGGGAATTTTGAGGTCTACAATGGGCCTCCTAAGGAAAATGTACAATCAAAATTCACTTTATGAGAACCAATCACATTTTAGGGGATGACAGCATCCCCAATGGTTGAGGTGGCATTGCTTGAGTTAAAGGAACTTACTTGTTACATTCTCAATGGTGGATAAAAACTCATGGTTAACCATGGTAGTGCTTTAAGTATTTTTAAAGTCAAAGTAAAGTATTAATAATAAATGCCATTTCACACTTTTTGAAAAAAATATTATTATATTCATTTTATATTTTTTGAAAGAAGAAATGCATATCCTTACATAATCTCAATGTCTTTACACATTTTTCATTAAATATTATATTTGTATATTTTCATATATTTATTTTTGAATTATATATTCATCTCATTTTATTTAATATTATAATTTCAAATTAATTATAGTTTATTTTAAAATATTTAAGTACAAAGGACAAATGCCATAGTTTTTCAATGATAATGGAATTTTATTGAAAAAATCAATCTTATTTATAGTCACATCAATACATTTTTATTTTATTTTATTTATTTTGGTACACCTTTTCAATTGAATTTAACCATGGTTACATGGATTGTGGTGAAAAAAGTAAAATGCAAATTCATAAATATTATTTTATTGGTTTAACTATTATTTTATTATTTCCTTAGGAGGCCCATTTTAGACCTCAAAATTCCCCTAATGCAGATCATGATCCTTCCATTCGACACGTCCGGACACCTGTACACGTGCAAGGAAACAACAACACACAACGTAAAATCCAAAGCATGTAACCATATATCAGTCAGAGAAGATATAATTCATAGCATAAGAAATAAACACATGAATGGAACCATAATTAGAGTCGCTTATTATTAATAACAACGAAAGAAAGATAAAACCCAAGCTCTGACGTTGGATCTTCCTTCGGTGGGTCAACAGTGGAGCACGTCTCGATGAAGCTAGTCGGGGAATGGGACTGAGCTCTCTCTCCTTTCAGCTGGGCTCTCAGGGGCTGTCTGGGGATAGTCTCCTTGCTACAAATTCAGCGCTTAGTGCTAGCTTGCTAAGGGAAAATGGCAAGCTTATATAGATGGGGGAAGAGGAGTTGGGATCCCTACAATCATGGGATTGGCCCTATCCTCAAGGAAGCTTCCATGATAGGTGGAAAACCACTTCCCCTACATGGAGATCCGGAGCCAAACCTCCCAACTCATTTTAGAGGCTCGCTCAGGAGTTTGTTGGAATCAAACTTCCGCCATTTATTTTTAAAAAACAATCTTTATTAAGCTTGGCGCAAGCAATACACTGGGACAGAGTGCCAGTTGGCACACCCTCTTTGGTGGATTTTCCCCATTGGCGCGAGGGCTGAACTGGCTGGTCGTACCAAGGCCAAAAGGTATGTTTTTAGGGTTTTTCTCAGGAAACTGTCTCCAGAGGAATTATTGTCCTTGTCAAGGGGGATGCCATGAAAGTGGTTTCAGGTCATGTCACTATTCACAGGTCACGAAAAAGGCCCTCCAATGTGCGGGATGAGGGATTGCAGGGACGGTGACAAATTACTGTGTAACAGATGCCCCCTAAAGTATGAGGCCTAAGAGAGAGAGAGGGGTGAAATGCTTTACGAGAATGTGCCCAACTGAAAACACTACCGTCGGAAAACCTGCGTAGACAAGTACAATTGATATCTTAAATACATTATATGTGGTATGGGCGCAACCATCCATAATAGAGTATACAATAATCAAGATCTAAGGCATGGACGCAGCCATCCAGTGAGGATCAGTAAATAGACTCAGGTATGGTCGCAGCCATCCAATCAACGAGTCATGTAACCAATCATGATAATCCACAAAATCCGCAGCTTGGATTCCATCAGACAAAATCCAGGGTCTTGCGCTCCATCTCGACTCGAACAGAGTACAAGTCCAAGCATGTGAATAAGTGAGCTAAAGTCAAACATGCAAGAACATCGTCTGATTACCGACCAATGATGAAAGCCATTAACAGACGCGAGAGGAACCACCAATAGTGATAATGGCCCTGAAGGTACTATAGGTACAATCCACGGAATGTGAACAGTGAGCTGGCGTCGAACACCCGCAGAATCATTCGATCGGAGGCCAGTGATGAAAACCCCACGTCGAATGCGAAGAACCTGCCATTGAGGCATGTAGGCTCCAAGGTACCAGAAGGGAGTCTCTAGATCAGCTTCTTGGATAATGAGCTGGAGTCGACAGGAAGTGACCTTGATTGAAGGTGAGCCATAGCGTTTCCCACATCATCGACACGAGACAGAGGAACATAATGTTTGTGAATCAGGATCAGGTGAGAATCAGAGGAGGGTTGAAAACTGCAGAGGTCAACTTCTCTTGAACATATCGGCGGCACGACAATGGATTTGGTAGTATTTGACGTCAAAAGATTTGAGGTCATGATGATGAGGCCAAGAGCAAATGAGTGGTCAAAAGGGATTACCCAAACCCATGGAGGCAAGCAGAGAAATGAGATGAGATGTCCCCAACCCAACATGAATGCAGACAAGTGCCATGTTCAAGAGTGACATACTGCCGACACGACGATGATACTGGTTCCATTTTCCCCACCATTTCTGGCGAGTACCCCAATTATTTTTGAAAACAAGCTTGAAGGGGATAGCATATGCTTGTGATAAAATTTCTTCCTTCGGACAAATCCAACCTAGTACATTTAACGAGCCCTAGGAAGGAGTAACTCGAGTATCGTCATTACGACAGAATCCGATGTCGTCAGGGTTTAACGAGTCTGACAAAGGAAGAACTCGGCATCTTTTCATGTTTAGAGAGTCTGAAAAGACAGCAGAAAAGTAAACTCCAGCAATCCCTTTTCGTAAATAGTTCCTCAGATCCGAAAAGGTAGAAAACTATGTCTGAGAAAGCCTCCTAGTCGTGATCGAATAGGGTATTCCTTTTTCGTAAATAATCTATCTATGCCCGAAAAAGGGGTAAACATATACTGGGTAGATGTCGTTTCATAGCCAATTTAACGAGATCAAAACGACAAGCGACTCGGCAATCTTTTCATGTTTAGAGAGTAAAAAAAAAGCTAAAAGATGACTCCAGTAGTGACTTTTTCGTGTTTTTACCGAGTCCAAAAAAGTATAAAATACAACTCGTATTGTCGTTCAAGTTGCGTGAAAACCTGTTGCTGCACAAGAAAGCAAGCGTAAAATCCATTTTTCGACAAAATATCATAAAATATTCGAAAAATGACCTTCAAAACCTAATTTGACTTTGAAAATTTATAAATATGCTAAAAATAGTAAAAACATATTCACTTTTACTTTTTACCTCTTGTGGAGAGCAATAGTGAGTTTTTCCTGTGCGAACTTGCGGCGATGATTGCGATCGATCCAATACATCTTTTCAGTTCTCGTTTTCTTTAGGTAAAAGGCACTGTCCTTAGCTTTGTTTTGATCTATTTTTTATAGCATTCCATTGTGTTTTAGGATCCCTGAGGGGACCTTTGCAAAATTAGGGCTCGCACAATTGGCACGGGTATCGGGCACGGACCCGCGCCAATTGGCTCCTTTTTGCAAAGGGGGCGTGCCCATTGGTGCGACTGTCAGCAGAACAGTCGCGCCAATGGCGCGACCTATTTTTCTGCTCAAATTTTATAAAAATTGAACCATTCAATTGAATTTTTTAGTGTTCAAGGGATCTAATGAGGTGTTCATGACCATTTTTGTGCAGGTACACAACCACAATGGTGATCGAGTGGAAAGAATGGAAACATAGTGAAGAGGATGAAATGGCCATGGAGAACGAAACATGCATGACTGCTCTCCGAAATTGCGGCTTGAAGAAGTTCTTCCTGACACCATGCCTAAGGGCACAACTTGAATTACTGCAGTACTTGATCAGTATTTGGGATGAAAATGAGGAGAAGTTCAGGCTTCGAGACCAAGTATTGGAGCTCGAAGTATCGGACGTTTACTTCATAACTGGATTTTCCCACAGAGGTCAAGTTCCCATCTTGACAGGTACTAGGCCATCTGGTGAAAAAATGGCAATGGTGATGGAAAGAGTGTGCCCAGGGGCACGAACCGGATCAGGTAGTGGGAAGGTCGACATCCACATAGTTCTTGACCTAGCACTCAGGGTATACTCCATACGATTACGTGGGCTGCAGGATCGCAGGCACCGCATGAGGCAACAAAAACACAGCTCCTGCTAGCATCTAAATGCATGAACCCGACACTGTTTGATTGGGCCACTGCCATAACAATGAACATCAAGCGGCAGCTGACGAAGTGTAAGAATGCAAAACTAAAACAGTTTGGATACGGATCTATCTTAGTGTCGTTCATCCTTGAACAGTTACCAATTTTCCAGGGCCAGGGGGCGATAGTCGTCGATCCGCCATTGAGAGAGCCACGGATGGCTCAATGGGAAGCACTCATGCCCAGATCAGGAGGGGGCCAGCAAATGTCATGGAGGCCCGATTTTTTTGCATGGCTTTAACGACAGCTGATCGTTGTAGAGGACTAGCCCTACGCCGTTACTGACTTCACGGAAGACCCAGATCTTCCACTCCTTGAGGGAGAAGACTGGGGTGAGGAGCTGGGTAAGAGTCTTTTTGATTTTATGTATTTTATGATTTTTTTGGATATACATGCACGTTCTAACAAAAATCCTATGTGTATGCAGACATTGGCCCAGAGAGGCCCACCGGGATGTCGCCGATTGCCCGGAGGACCCCACTCGCCCATGACCCTCAAGGCGAGGGTGGCGAGGGGAGTGAGCTAGTGCAGAACTTGGAGGGTATCGCGTGAGGGATCCCTGATTATGCTCGTCTAGCAAACGTCCCACTGGCTTATCAGAGGTACACTGTGGGGGTGCCTAGTCGCCTTCATCGTCTACTGAGGCGACTGGTGCGGGCAGTGACATGTTACCATGAGCACCATGCTGATTAGTCATCTAGGGATTTTCATTTGCACATTTTTGAGAGACATGTTGTCTCCGGCTATTATTAAAAAAGACATGTATATTTTTTGATTTTATGTGATGTACACAAACTACAAACCATTCAACATATATATATATATATATATATATATATATATATATATATATATATATATATATATATATATATATATTTCTGGATGGATCTTTGTTTTACATATGATGATGTTCATTTTACAAGTTGTGTAAATGTCTATCTAAAACCAAATTAGTTACTGCATCTGTTAACGCATTCATGTGTCTGGGTATGTGTTGATATGTAATGTAATCAAAATTTCTTTCCAATAAATGAATACGTAGATACAGTCATAAAATGGATGGGTTCCTAACTGAATAATGACCATTAAGTTGTAATACTACAAGTTGTGAGTCCAGATATACAAGTAATGCACGAATACCGAGGTTAACAACCTCGTTCAATAATTCCAAAATGGCACTATACTCTGCGACATTATTTGTGTTAGGCCCCAGACAAGCACCTTGTAAATTAACCAACTCACCAGCAGGATTGTAGATTACCGAGGCTTCCGAGGACATATTCCTGGTACTGTAGGAGGCACCACCCGTGAAACCAAAAAAATGAGTAACAGACATCTACACAATCAGGAAGACCCAATCAGCAGAAAGACGCTTACAAAGCACACCACACCACACATGCACAAAAATGAAATCACTCACTTATGTACACACACCACACAATAATAATTCAAGCATAGTACTTTTTGAGGTACAACCCATTTCTAGGTTGCGCCAAAGGAATACCTTCGTAGTCGATTAGCTCATAGGCTCCATTTTTTAATACTCGTTTGACGATATAGGGCCCATGCCACATGGGCTGGAATTTGTCCGCTCCAAGTTTATCATGTGCTTGGTCGTATAAGAGGACGAGGTCCCCTTCGATGAAAGAACGTGGAGAAATCAATTGATCAAAATGGGCTTTAACTCGCTTTTTCTGTGCTTTGATAATCAAAGCAGCCAAGCAGCGGGTTTCATCTAGTCGTTCCAGATACAAGAGACGTTCTTCCTCTGGGGAAGTGTCGGGCAGTAATTCCACAACCAACTTCAGGGAAGGAATTTCACATTCAACCGGGAGAGTTGCTTCTAGACCATACACCAATTGAAAAGGTGTGAATCCAGTCGCGCTCTTTACTAACGTACGGTAGGCCCAGAGAGCTGAGAAAAATTGGAGATGCCAGTTGGATTTGTGGATACCAATCGTTCATTGAAGCATCGTGACCATTACCTTGTTCACGGCCTCAACCTGGCCATTCGCCTGGGGGTAATATGACGTTGAGCTATCATGCCGCAAGCCCAACTTTGATGTCATCTCAGCCATCATGTAATCCCGAAAATGAGTGCCATGATCAGTGACAATGGCCTGAGGAACTTCGAAACGCGTAATTACATGGTTGAAAATGAATTGAGTGGTTGTCTTACTGTCGACAGCTAATGTAGGCATCGCCTCGGCCCACTTAGTGAAGTAGTCCATGACAACGATTATATAAGCATGTCCCCTGGCTGAGTGAGGGTTACATTTCATAAAATCTATGCCCCATTTAGAAAAAGGGCCTACGGTAATGACTGGATGCAAGGGTAAGGGAGGCGCGCGCATCTTGCTCTGGAAAACCTGGCACGCATGACATTTTCGAACTGCAACAATACAGTCTTTGAATATAGACGGCCAGAAGTAACCTGCACGCAGAATCTTCTGGGTGGTAGCATATCCGAACATATGACCGCCACAAGCGCCACTATGGCATTCATTCAAGACTTTCTCAGCCTCTTCTAGGGTCAATCATTAGCGAAGCACAGAATCAATTCCGACGCGATACAAGGTATCTCCTATAATGCGGTATGGTCGAGATTGATGCCGAACGCGACGTCGAGCATCCTTCTTCAACTCAGACTGGAACATGGATGTTTGAAGGTACACGATAATGTAACCGTACCATGGATCATGAGTGCTGATAAGAAAGAGTGTTTCATCCGGAATATGATCCTCAGATTGTGATGGAACAGAGTCTGTGGGGAGAGAGCAAATAAGATCAGCGAAAACCAATGATTTCGTCGATTTAGCCGTGGTGAACTCTAAATCGAACTCCTGAAGGATGACGATCCATTTGGAGTACTTGCCCCCCAGCAATTTTCGAGACAAGATGTATGTCATGGGGTTACAGTCGGAAATCACGGTTACCGTACGCAACAGGATGTAATGGCGGAACCACTAAACAACTTGGATGGCGGTAAGCGCCAGCTTCTCGACATGGGCATAACGTGTCTTAGTGTCGAGAATATTTTGAGATAGATAGTAAACTACATGTTAATTTCCGTCGTCGTCATCCTGTACTAGAACCATGGCTATTGTGCTAAACGCAGCGACCAAATAAAGGGTAAAATCGCGATGATTGTCAGGAGGACGTATTAACGAAGCATTGACAAGCAACTTTTTAAGTTTATCGAAGGATTGTTGGGAAATATCGTCCCAATGGAAGGGAACTTCCTGTTTCAAAAGTCACGTAAACCCCTTGGCCACTTCCGCATAGTTCGAAATAAAGCGGCGTAAGAAGTTAGCTTTCCCCTGTAGACTCTGAAGTTGATGTAACGAGGAGGGGGATGGGAGGCTAACGATAGCCTCGACCTTGAGAGGGTCCTGGCGAATTCCGTCTTTGGAGACGATAAATCCCAAAAGACGACCAAAATCTACGCAGAAGATGCACTTATGAGGATTGAGCCTAATATTGTAGCACCTGCAGCGAAGGGAAATCTGGTGGAGGTGTTCAGGATGGTCCTCTCGCCGAGCTGAATGGGCTGGAAAATCATCTAGATAGGGCTGAGAAATGTGACGTATGTCATGGAAAGCATAGGCCATAGCACACTGGAAGGTGGCCCCAACGTTTTTCAAGCCTAACGGGAGCTTCTTGTAAGCGAAAGTGCCCCATGGACAGATGAAGGCAGTCTTATGTTGATCGGCGAGTAAACTATTAATTTGATTGTAACCCGAGAAGCCGTCCATAAGGGAATAAATCTCACTCCCCGCGCAGTCATCGATGATCTGATCTATAAAGGGAGTGGGGTAATTGTCCTTAGGACAAGCCCGATTGATGTCTCAGTAATCAACACAGACCCGTATAGTGTCCTACTTCTTATCTACAGGGACAATATTTGAAACCCATTATGTGAGGGGGATTGGATATATAAAGCCCGCGTTAAGAAGTTTTTCAACTTCTGCCTTTATAGCTGCAGCTTTTCGGGGATGCACTAGGCGTATATGTTGATGCACGGGCTTCGCACCTGGATAGGTGGGAATCTCATGCACGACTATACTAGGATCAATCCTAGGCATCTCTTCATAGGACCGCGCAAAAACATCTCTGAATTCACGAAAAAGGCTGGTGTATACATGTATCTCTTCAGGAGAACAAGTAACTCCCACGTGAATGTTCTCGACTACACCTGGTTTGATGGAGATGTCGATAGGCATGGTTTGTGTGATGTTACTCAAATTTCCCTCTGAAAGAACCTCATGAGTCAATATCGATGTCTGAAGAGGTGAAGTGGGAACCTGTTGTACTATACAACAACCCTCCCTTTTTCTAAATTTTAGAAATAAAATTTAGAAATAGGGTCCCTTTCTTTTTAGAAATAAAACATTTAGGAATAAAATTCATTGTTTTGAAATTTCATATTCAACATTCAAAAAACTTATAGTCAGATCTAATATAAAAGGCATTATCATAAAAACAAATCAAAGTTAAAAGCTCAATCGCAATCGGAGAATCGGAGATAACACTCATTAGAAATATCATATGCCCATTACAAATCTTCCGATGCGATTAGTCCAATCGGAAAATTCTAATCGCTGAGAGTTTAAAACAATTAAACAAAACTTCCGATGCGATGCGGTCAATCGCAATCGATCAATCGGGACAATCTTTAAAAAACTCTTTACGCTTAGTTGAAATTTCCCGATCCGATGTGCATTTGATAATAAGCGCTTTTAAAAGAAAATCGAACATTTGTTTTAAAAAATATGGTAGACCCCACCATCAGAGATCGGAAAGATCTGCAATCGCAATCGATCAATCGGGATAAACGTATTGTGATACTCATTTGCCATTCGAAAACTTCCGATGCGATTCATCTATTTTGCATACGAAGATTTTTGTTGAATATATTAATATATCACAAGCGTACGAAAGGCATTCAATAACGAATCAAATGAATATGGTTTGTGATTTGGTGTTAAATACTTAAGTGTGACCCAAAAGGAGCATTTACGCAATATACGAAACAAATGAATGAAAACCATAAATTCATAAATCATTCCGTTTGAATGACTTGTTGGGCACGACTGAGAGTTTATTGTCTTGCAGAGCCAAAGAACACCAAGTTCTTTCATTCACAGACAAAGAGAAGCGGTAGCAGACGTAGAAATGTCAAAAAGAGGAAGAAGAAATAAGACTGTTCTACCAGGGAAGTTTGCCGAGACTCCTACAGTCTCAAAAGAAAAGCCCGTAAAGCTAAGGCTAGTCACAGATACATCATGCCAAGGTCTTGGAAAAATGACATGGGACACGGTCTACAACCTGTTGGAAAAATTAGACCCCAAGGTCACAGTGGAGAAGGCATCAGTTCCAGACGAGGATAGCTCGGATTCCGATTCTGACATCAACGAAAGAACACTTGCAAATTCATTTTTGCATCGAATTGCAGCCAGAGCAAGCATCATGCCTTACTATGATGCAGTTCGATGGATTATTGACAGTGTAAAGATAAAAGATAGAATGTTTATTTCAGCATCCGGAGTGCCTTTCGGCTCGTTTAAAGTAGAAGACTTGAAAGCAATGTACCACCTTCCAGACCCACAGAAGGTGTATAACAAGGAATTTATCAAAGAATTTGCTGATGATAACAAAGTCCAATCCGACCCTATCGGAAATTGGAGGAAAAACCCAGAGAAGCACCGAAATGAAGCATCCGGTATGTATTCTGTAGATTCTCTTCTGCCTCCATATTCCTATGCAGCTGCCATGATGTGTAGGTTATTTGGAAATGATAATTCAGCTAGGTTTTCTATACAAATGGTCCCCTTAATCCTAGCAGCTGTGAATTCCGACATTATGGATTGGGCTGTTATTCTTTCTGATAGAATGGCCAATAGGATCCTTGAGTACAGACAAGAAAAGGATGTTGGAAATTCTACCCCCTTTTTCTTTTGTGCCTATATTCTTGATGCTATTTGTTTCAATTCTGAATTTCCCTTATTTGGATGGAAATGGACTCCCGATAACCCCCTTCCAATCCATATTTATCATAAATTGCTTTGGAAGAGTCATTTCCAAGCTAATGTATATAGAATATGTCATGGCTTCCTCATTCCCGTTTTCCAAACCATTTTTAATCGCTTTCCCCCTAGGATTTCTGATAAAGCTAAAGCCGACCTGTCTGCAATCGGAGATTGGTTTGGGGAGGAAAAATTTACTTACATCAGGGTTTTTGGTAGTATAGTGGAGCCGCATGTTCTTCCGCTTTTTGTCCCAGACAAACTTCTCGCTCAAAAAGTTTCTTATCAATTGACAATTGAAGGTATATCTAGGTCTTTGAACAACAGCAAGAAGAAAATGTGGCCTCAATTCCCACTCAATTGTGGTCATTTCACTCTAAATGATTTCAAGCATGCAGAAAAGGAAGTCTTCAAGATAAGAGGTTGTAAATTTGCAACCATTCCTGGAAGACAGTATGATCCCAAAAAGATAGCATTTGATGTCACTGCTTCAGTTTCAATTGCTCGTTTTGAGCATGAACCAGATATGTTCGATGATTTGTTTATCTCATTAGATAATTTTCCTCAGATTTTTGACTTGATCAAGTCTACATTTCACCAGGAGGAAATAAATAAATTTCTCTTATTTAGAAGCCAGAGATTGTTGAGAGTACCTCTAGACCAGCTGAGAACTCAAATCCAAAAATCAGAGACAGAAGGTACATCAGGCCAAATGCTAGTAGAAACATCTACCAGCAAAATCATTACACAATCGGCTGTCAACCAGCCGATTGTACATTCTCAAAAAGTGGTCACTATTGACAAACTTGATGCCCCAAAAGGGAATACTGCTCAAATGATAGACAAATGTACAAATATCAATGATGAGGTGCATAATCAAAAGGATGGATCAGATGACAAAAGCACCAAGCAGAGCATAGATAAAGAGAAAGAAAAAGAAATAACTAAGGAGATTACAGTTTCCACTAATCTTGATATTTCTTCTCAGTTATTAAATCAATATGATCAGTTTGCTCAACAGCTTGGATTGCAGGATAAAGGTTCAGAACAAATAGAGCAGGATGTTGAAATCATTCCTGAACATCCTACAGGTCATATTGTATTAAAATGTGAGGAAATCCCTCCTTTGGATGTATTCTACAGCCCTAAACATAAGGCTGTTGTCAAGAGACAAAGAAAGAAAAGAAAAACAGAACAGGGCATATTCTCTACTCCATCAGAGGAGTTTATGAATATTGTTTATAAGAACAGTGAAATGAATCCATTTGAAGACCTTACGAAATTGTCACAATATACAGGAGCCTATAGTGCTGCAACAGTTGATAAAGTTGTAGAAGTTTCTCAACTAATAACTCAGAAATATCTTCACATAACTTCACTGGAAGAAAAAGCTAAGGAGAATCAGCAGCTGATCAGCCAATTACAGCAACAACTACAGGATCAGATATTCAGGTCTAAAGAATTGGAGAAACAGCTGGCTGAAGAAAAGAAGAAGGTTGATGAAAAGCTTTTAAACAAACAAAAGCAGCTAAATGAAGAAATTTCTAAGTTGCAGAGTCTGTTACAAAATGAGGAAAAGGCAAAAATGACTCAAGAAAAGGAATTCCAAGCAACTTTGGATAAGTTTAAAGATTATCCAAAGTTAAATGAATTCAAATCGGAAGCCCTTGAGGCTAATAAATTATTGACTCAGCAGTTAATCGAATTTTTCTCAAAACTGTCACAAGCAGAACCCTTTTGTGAGATTACTTCATCTTTGATCCAAACTATCATAACTCTTAGACAAGAAATAGATGATGCCGATGAAAAGATTTATGAGTTTCTCACCTGGCAGGATACAGAAAAGGGAAAAGAAGCAAATCTTCCTAGGATAGAGGAAAAACACAAAGAAATCCTGTTTTCAGAATGGGAACATCAATTAATGAAATCTGATAGAGCAATATCAAGGGCCAGAAATATAATGAACAATCTCACACAATTCATAAATGACAGCCTATATTCAATTAATCTCATTTCAGACTGTATTCCTGGCAGTTTGCCAAAGATAAAAGAAACTGAAGACAGGTGGAGAGAAGAAATGGAAAGGAAAAGTCAACAAATCGGCAGACTTCAAACTATATCTTGGGATAGTATGTGGACTTATGTGATCAAGCCAAACAATCAACAGACAGCTATCAAACTTCTATCAAACGCTGTTGATTGTCTAATTCCAGAATTTTCTGATGCCACCTATGCTGGACAGTTGCATACTGAGATGAGTCATCCACCAAGACTCCGAGATATGTTGAACATTTGCAACTTGGCTTCATCAAGCGAAGGAGAAAAACAATGAATCAGTTTTATTCAAAATAGCATTTCAGTTTTAATTTGATAGATTGTAGCAATAGTTTTAGGATTTTGTTATGTAATTTATTATTTAAATCCCTCTCATGCATTTAGAGAAAGATCGGAAGTTGTAATATTTTGAGGATTTGGAGCTAACATTTCTGTACTTCATTCCTTATTATATTTCTATGAAAGATCACATCTGGTGATTTTTGTGCTCAAATTATCTTTGAAGTGTTGCATTTTTGTGCCTTTGGAGTTAATTTTACATCGGAGTTACTAGATCAGAGTATCATACTTCATTTGACAGTCTGCAATATGAATGAAGTATTTTTATCTGTTCATTGTTAATTGTCTCTGTTATATGGTATTCGTTTGAAGAATTTGCTATCATTTATATATTTGATTTTCATAATATTTCCTCTTTATATTATCATTTCTGAGTATAATTGGAATATTATCATTTAGATACATATATGAATGGTATATGATGATGAATGCAATATGCTAATATAATTCTGTTTAATTTATTAAACAGAGTTATCTTTATTCGTTTCTGCACATTTCAATTTAACTAATAATACATTTTCATGGTTATTATTAGATTGAAACAATCCTAAGTTGTATTCACATATTATTACCCGGGTTAAAATTAGAATTTCTTTATCAGCATTTAGTTTAGATTAGATAGTTTTATTATTCTGTCAATTTAGTCCCATTTTCACCCATTCAATTCAATCCACTTAGTTATAAGGAAACTGGTCCTTTAAATCTAGTCGGAGCCACCATCCCAAACGGAAAAGGAGCTGTCTTAAGGTCCCGACCGGGTGGTTTTCCCCCAATGTTTGAAGCAGAGATTTTCTAGGCTTCAACAGAACCTGAGATGCGAAGCACTCTAGACAATCAGACATTGCCCCCAGGCCGAGCATGAACAAGGAACGATGATGCCCATCGCTCCAGGGAAGATCTTCAAGAGACATCATTTCAACGATAGCTTCATAAGAAGGGAAGACTTCTCTTAAAGGATCGGGCAAATCTGCATCTTCCAACCAAGGGGATTGAGAATATACATCTAAAGCTATGCTCAAAGGAGCATGGTCAGAGGGAGGAGAATCGGATGCAGTGATGACCTCGCAATAATTAATCTCAACTGGAGTCAAAGGCATCGACTCTCCAAAAGAGGTCACCTGTTCAAGCGAAGGGATGATCCAAGGGTCGTCTGACCTAGAGATCATGTTAACTTGAATGGTGTGCAGTGGCGGCGTGGGAAAAATACCCATGAGGACGGGGTCCTTGAAAAGACCGGGTCCTACACTGTCGAGGGGATTGGGGATCTGATCCACGTAAGGTACGTTTTTCTCGAAGGATGAGGTGAAGAAATAAAACTGCTCAACAGTGATGATCTTGCCCTCATGAGAAAATTTCAGAAGCTGGAAGAGGGTGGACGAAATGCATAGCATGGCGTGAGTCCAACTACGACCAAGAAGAAGATTGTAGTTAAGCTTGGCGTCAACCACTTCTACTTCTACGTTGACTGTCTTACCCTGTAATGTGATCGGCAAACTCTCCAGAACATCCAGGGGTTTTGATTCCCTACCATCAAATGCCTCTAGGGCATTGGGAGATGAAGTAAGAGCTGGAGAGCTGATGGCCTTCCAACAGGCAGATGACATAACACAGGTTGAAGCACGTTCGTCTACAACGGCTCTGTGGATGTTGAGGCCGTTGATGCTGACTTGGATAACAAGAGCGATTTGATGTGGAAGTCGGGGGAAAAAATTTTCGAGGTCGAAGGTGAGAAGACTAGAATCGGCGGGATCAATTCCACCGATTGCGGACAACAAAGCTTTCCGTTGCGATGGGAAACTTTGAAGCACTTCCAATGCAGACATTGTGGAAGACGCCTGTGCCAAATCCTCAACAATGCTATAGTGCTGAGTGGCACAGGCGTTTGGATTATAGGAATATTTTCGTAGAACACCTTTGGAAGGTGGCCTTACAACGGGTTCAGCGCTGGGCTTCTCAATCTCTAAAGAACCAGAGACAGGTGGGGGAAGTGGGCCATCAATGACTTCCTTCCCTGCTGCCTAGCGTGAGCCAACATAATCCTTCGAACAAGTAGCGATTGAGACAGGTGCAACACCATTCATCATGAAAAATTGAGACCCAAATGGTGCAGATGGTTAAGGTTGTTCAACCATCTGGGTCTGCTGAGATGGGAAGGGTTCCTTGAGAATTGCTGGAGTCCCTTTGGAGCCTTTCATAAGTTGACTAACTTCAGATCGTCAGGGACCATCTTTGGTATAATGTTCTCCTTCACAGATAAGGCAGGGATACTTCAGTTTTTGTTGGGAACCATCGTCAGCATGAGGTTTGGAGGATTCCGGTTTCGGGGCATTGGGTTTGGATTTTCCTTTACCTTTCTTCTTCCCTTTGGAGGCCTTTTCTGCAGGATTTTCCTGAACGGCATTGACCTCTGCGGTCTTACCATAATCCAGAGGGGCGGGAAGAGCAGAATTGTTGGAAGAATTTGACTTTTGCTTCCCATTAGAGGACTTCCGAGAAGTTTGAGAAACGGAACCAATAACACCATCCACCGATGGGGTAGCTAGTGCTTTAGAGGTCCCTGGTCGTGGAGCATCAGTCAAGATATCATATAGCGTGCCGGATTGAGAGTACACCAAATCAAGGTACTAGGCACGAGCGATGGCTTGTTCTTCAGTCACACATGCCCCCATAGCAATATCTTGAGCGATTTTGCTAACGAAGGAGGTAGTGAACCAATGTGTCAGGAGCTAATCAGGAATATCAAACTTGATCAGTCGAAGACAACGTTGCCCCTCATGAATATGATCTGAAATGTGGGTGGCTTTATCCTGCTTTAGAGAAGTCAGGAGATGGGTTCCGGCTTCATACCGAACCAACAACTGGAAATTTGTCAGAAAAGCCATAGATAGAGTATTAAAGTCTTGAAAGATACCACGGGGTAACTCTATGTACCACTTAGCAGCAGCACCGGTAAGCGTACGCTGAAAAAGATGAAGACGAATTGAATCGTCCACCCAAGAGTTTGACGAACACCATAGATGGTAGGTCATGACATGTGCTTGGGGGTCTTCCCCAGCTTTACCTTCAAATTTAGGACAGTCACCAGGTACCTTGGTCAGAACCGAAGGCCAATATGGATTGTGAAGAATCGGATCATTGGTCAATTTAGATACATCCGGTAATTCCAACGTGGCAAGGAAAGGCAACTGAGGATTGAACGGCATACCAGGTCCCCGATAAGGACCTGTACCTGTACTCCACCCTGGTTGAGCATAATTTTTCCCCCATTGGTTCTGTCTCGGAGGATTCTGACCATAGGGGGTGTAAGCCGCATAATTAGGCTGATACGGCTGCTGATAACCAGTGTACAGGGGTTGATAACCAGGGTACTGGCCCTGATTATATTGAGGCCCCGTTTGAGCAATGTATGGATTTGACTGCTGAGTGTAGGTATAGCCTGGTTGTTGAAGGTAATAACCAGAACCTTGGGGCGGGTTGTAAACCGGTCGAGACTGGCCTTGCAAGTAATAACCGCCTTAGGGTTGAGCGGGCTGTTGGTAAGTGGGGCCCTGCTGAGCCTGATAAGTTGGGCGCATAGGCGAATTGGGCTGTGGCATAGAGTAAACCGGCTGTTGAGCAGGGTTAATTGGATGTGCAGGTTGTCCTGGTTGAACAGGTTGACCTGGCTGGGCAGGCGGACCTCGCTGAACAGGTTTCCCTGGTTGAACAGGTTGACCTGGCTGGGCGAGCTGACCTGGCTGAACAGGTTGCCCTGGTTGAACAGGTTGACCTGGCTGATGAGGGACACTAGGTTGCCCCGGTTGAGTCGGTTGGCCTGGTGGTGGGATAGGGCCAGATTGTGCCTGATAACTAGGTTGACCCATGACAGGACCATAAGATGGCCCTGGCTGTGCAACATTCGAACCGATGGGAAACTGAGGTTGTTGAGGTTGCAACATAGGTTGAGAAGGGTGGATTTGCCCCCCAGGACCATACAACGGCCCAGGTTGATACCCCGGTTGACCTATGGGTCCTTGAGGTTTCCCTGGTTGGACCACAGGTTGGGGCTGTAAAGGTTGACCTAGAGGATTGTAGGACTGTCCTTGTGGACCGTACAACAACCCCTGCTGGCCCGAAGGTTGGCCCTGTAAGGGTTGTCCTTGCGAGTCATATAAATAACCAGGTTGGCCCTGTAAGGGTTGGCCTTGCGGGTTGGAAGGTTGCCCAGCCTGGGCAGATAAAAAACCACTGACATATTGATAAGCCTCTGGAGTAGGAAAACACAGAGGATTACCCTGCTCGTCGTACTGATATGGAAAAACATAGATGGGGGTACCATCCGGTCCATAATGGGAAAAATAAGGACGGTTGGGATCCTGGGAGGATTGACCAACCTCGGAGTTTGATTGTTGTAAAGACAATCGATACTCCTCAGGAGATATATTCTCCGGAATAGCAGACGATATATAAATGTCTTCAGGAAGTGGCAAGGTCCTGGTAGACTGAGTAGTAACAGTGGGTGTAGGCACAACTACGTAGACAGTAGGCCTAACAGGTACTGATGTGACTTGCGGAGATGACGTGAGAGGTGTCCTAGGAGACATCCCTAACGAAGGAATAACTGGCCTCGTAGACGGAGTTGATACTCCCATAGAGGCTACGGCGGCCACAATCTGACCTAAGGACCTATATCCCGCTGGAAGCGAAGGACCAGGTGAAGACATGACAAAAGACTCGGGGTTGTTTTCTGGGAAAAGCTAGTAATCTTCACCAAATGTAGGAATTTCCTCACTAGGAGAAGGACTGGGTGAGTCCATATCTGAACCTGCCGCTAGATCTTCTAAGAGATGGCGAGGACTAGGAGGTATAATAGTAGCTAAAAAAGGCAATCCCGATGTAAGAGGAGGGAAATGTTCCCCTACTCCAAATACAAACCAAGCATTGGATAAAGGCCAATTGAATTCAACTGGTCCACCAAAGGGAAGCTCAGACAAAACTAGTCCCCCGTTAGGAAACTCGGATACAATAGGCTACTGAGGTTCAGCAGAGGACTGAGAGACCTCTGATGAATCGTCAGTGTAAGGACTACCAGTAGACGAAACTAAAGGTTCTGCCACTGTGACAATAATGAAAAGAGGGGGAGATCAAACAAAAGCACACGGGAAAAAACCAAGGCAAACAATCAAACGGCCAACAAACAATCTCTTAAAAGGGCGTGTGATCGTAGGTGATTAATTTTACCACATTGAAACTTAGAAACTTTACCATTTCACGTTTTAAGAGTCAAGAAACGGACAAAAGGTGACTCTATCTCTTTCAATTTGGAAACAAGCGTGAAAGGACAAGTGCTTGACGATCCTTTCAAATTTGATGAGTCAGAAAAGATCAAAATGACTACTCTAGAAATCTAGGAAAAAGGGTGTACCAGATATCCGTGAACTGCAATATACACCTTGGTTTAAAAATGAAAGAAAAATCAACCAAGGACTTGACATATGTGTAGGCAATCTCTCCGAATGTTGTGTCCGGTGTATCACGAGTATAAGGTGGCAGACTCAGCTTCCTACGGATAAAGGATAACAACCTAGTGGGGTCTCCCTTTATATACGCGACGGTACAGGGAGCACAAGTCTGTATTAGTGCTGTCTAAAGCCAGGAGGCGAACGACAACTACTAGGTTTAACGATGCCGAAACACGTCACTAGCCTAGACCTCTAGATATTTCGTTAATGTTTCAATGCTGCCTTAAGGTAAATTGAATAAATTTTAAGTTGATCTTCAATTATGTTTCAATTTCAGGCCCTACCAAATGTTATGTCTCAAAAATCGTCTAAATGCATACTACATGCCATAATATATCACTTTGTTCGATGAATAGCTAACTACGGGAAGGTTGAGAGCTTTTCAAACAATAACAAAATGATCACAAAACAACCACTACTATCTCTAATGCACGTTAATGAAACTAAAAGTTTTTCCTTTAGAGTTATATAACACTAATAACGCAGAAAAGTTTTCAATTCACACTAACTAATGAAAAGAAAAGAGATTTGTTTTTGTATTTTCAATGTTTAAGAGCAAGATGCACTAAACGAAATGAAAACTAATAAAGAGACCAATTTGAGAAATGATAGCGAGAGAGCAGAAACAAGCAAGTTCACTCAATACACAACACTCAATCAGACCTCAAATTGATGGAGAAATCCCTCAAATCAAAGAGGAATCCCAAAGACTCATACAAATTGTGTAATCTAGGCTTGAAATGAGACAAAGCGAAACTTGAATGAAGAAGAGAGAAATCACTCAAATAATGCACTGATACAATGAAAAACCACTAGACGAATGCAAGGAAGCGAAAATGAAATTAACTGAACAAACGAAAACCAAAAACTCCCACGGGAGGCCCAACACACAATAACACCTAGATGCCCTAGGGCTAGAATGTAAAACTGATAATAGAGGGCGAATAACCGAAGGATGGAGGTTAAACACAGTCAACCAAGACTTCAAAACACTCAGGCAGTCGAAAAAATGACACCAAAACCAAAAATCAAGCTCAGGAGGCTCATAAACAAGCAAACCCTAGCACCACACAGGGTTGGCGCGATTGTCTGGTTGAATCTGGTGCCAGAACTAGATTGGCGGGGGGGCCTAACTAGAAACAAGCGCCAGTTGGCGCGACTGTCAAGTCAAAAAGTGCGCCAATCGAGTTTACTACTGACAAAAAATAAAAAGTGCAAATAGGGAGCCGATCAGGTATGGTGGGGCTGAACAGAGGCTTTACACCAGAAGGAGACAAGCCAGAAGAGCTAATCAAGCAGACAAAAGCCAAAAGCAACTGAAAGAGACAAGATAAACTCCAATCAAAGTCTCCCAGCGGAGTCGCCAGATTGTTGGAGAGGTAAATCCCCTCTGCAGACAGAGGCGATCCCTACTAGCCCAGATCGGGTCTAGCAAAAATCAAGTCATGCTAAGACGCAGGTTCCTAGTTACAAAAAGACCAAGATGCAACAAGAGGCCTACCTCAAATCCCACACAATTGTCGTTGCAGAGAAGATGGCATTTCCTGTCTCTCGCTTGACAGATCACGATCCTTCCATTCGACACGTCCGGACACCTATACACGTGCAAGGAAACAACAACACACAACGTAAAATCCAAAGCATGTAACCATATATCAGTCAAAGAAGATATAATTCATAGCATAAGAAATAAACACATGAATGGAACCATAATCAAAGTCGCTTATTATTAATAACAACGAAAGAAAGATACAACCCAAGCTTTGACGCTGGATCTTCCTTCAGCGGGTCGACAGCGGAGCACGTCTCGATGAAGCTCGTCGGGGAATGGGATTGAGCTCTCTCTCCTTTCAGCTGGGCTCTCAGGGGCTGTTTGGCGATAGTCTCCTTGCTACAGATTCAACTCTTAGTGCTAGCTTGCTAAGGGAAAATGGCAAGCTTATATAGATGGTGGAAGGGGAGTTGGGATCCCTACAATCAGGGGATTGGCCCTATCCTCAAGGAAGCTTCCATGATAGGTGGAAAACCACTTCCCCTACATGGAGATCCAGAGCCAAACCTCCCAACTCATTTTAGAGACTCGTTTAGGAGTTTGTTGGAATCAAACTTCCGCCATTTATTTTTAAAAAACAATCTTTATTAAGCTTGGCACGAGCAATACACTGGGACAGAGCGCCAGTTGGCGTGCCCTCTTTGGTGGATTTTCCCCATTGGCGCGAGGGGGTTCAGCAGGCCAGGCCCAGTTCACCTCAGGAGCCAAAGTTTGTTTTGGTTTTCTAGAAGCCATCTCCAGTTACCAATCATGCCATGAAAGTGGTTTCAGGTCATGTCACTGCTCACAGGTCACGGAAAAAGCCCTCCAATGTGCGGGACGGGGGATTGCAGGGACGGTGAAAAATTACTGTGTAACAATAATTTTGGAGTTCTCTTTCGTCCTCTTTTTTAGACTCTCTAAATATGAAAAAGGACCAGGCTATCACTGTCGTTAAGCTCGTTAAAACATAAAATAGCGACGGGCTTGTCAATCATGGAAAGAATTGAGTTTCATTCATCGCTAGACTCGTTAAATTATTAAATAGCGATACTTTATTCGCCCGAAGGGTTGAATTATAGATCAATAAAATGTTATCCTCCTCAAGCTTGTTAAAAAATAAAGAGGTATTGGTCGACAAATGACCGGGGAAAATTTTGGAAAAGCGAGCAAAGTTTCTTTTTGGTAGCAAGTCGCTCTTGAACATGACACTTCTTTCACTCCATGTCTGTGACTGTTTGGGTTGGGTAATCATCTTGATGGTTCATTCACACCTATGGTTCATCATACCTTCACTTCGGTTTTGGGTCAATGCTGCCAACTCATCATAGTGTCACCGATATGTTCAAGAGAAGTCATCCAGTGATTAAAAACTCATCCTTCTGCAATACTCATAAACCTTCATTTTCATGACCGTCATCCCTGAAAATTGCTATATCAAGTCATACCCTTGTCTCCGAAATCAGTAACTCCTGTTTTGCAATAACGTGACTTCATGTCGATGACAAATCAATATCCAGGAAGTTCACTTAGAAACATCAGATTCTAGTACCATGAGGCTTGTCACAGCATCGACAAGGTCCTCGCTTCTGGACCTTTGACCGAAAGATTTTGTTTGGCATTCGACATCAAATCATCTATTCACGCCTTATGAAATGTACTGCAATATCTTGAGGGCCATTGACATTAATGTTGGTTCTCTCGCGTTTGTTAACAACTCACATCATTGGCTGATAAACAAAACGATGTATTTCCATGTTCAACTACAAATCATATATTCGAATGGCTAGACTTGTACCCGAATGATCGAGTGAACGATATAAGAAGACCCCAGATCTAGTTTCAGCCATTCGGGCTGCAATTTCAGGATTGTTGTACACATCATCTGTACGGTGACCTTGCATACAGATTGTCATCCAAACACGGGCCTATATCTGTAGGCATGTCTGCATCTGGGCAACATTCCAATGAAGACGACTTTCTGAATTATGTACATGTTATTAGATTGTTTTATGTGCTGAACATGGGAATGCCTACCCTCAACAATTATGATCAAAGAGGATATATCATGATGTAATGTATTGTAAGATTGATGCAGGTGACCACTCCGCTTCGTTTCCAGGCTCATCACAGTGTAAAGCATCTCAATCAAATGTTCTTATTATTTGGATCTCATGCTTTAGGGGGAAATTATTATAGGTCAATTTGGGCACCATTCCCAATGACCTGGTTAACTGGACATCATCTCCAAGACTAATGATCAAGGGTCTATCATTCCCTATCATTTCAGTTGCTACATGCCCTAAGATAAGAAACAAGACAAATCAAGCAAGACTTTCATCAAGCAAACGTTTCCATGGTTTGAAGCTTATTATATAGCATATGAGAGCTCACCAACGCAGGCTCTAAGGGCCCTAAGTGTGTTGCATATGCAGGTAGCCCCATGCAAGGCTGCTCTACAAAGCACTTCCCGAAATTCACAGGTGCGTTGGTCACATTGGGAGTGAAATTCTCATTGTTCCAGAATCTCCACTTGGCCAATGCCTTCTAGAAGAGTTCACATGTGTCAAGCTTCAGATCCAAGTGTCCATTTGACATCTACATGACTGGAAACATGTCTTGCCTATTATTGGAAAGTCATTGATTGCAAAACAACCTATATTTCATCTATAAATTGAGCACAGATCTAAGTGCTTGAGGAGGAAGAATTTGAGTAGAGAAATGCTGGAGAATTTTCAATCAAGAGCTAGATTTGTGTAGCTGCTGCTGGAGAGATTTATACTGTGATGAGGCTTTGGAATGTTGATGGAAGGTCACTTCAAATCAATCACTAGGTTGTAACGTCTCCTATCATCAATAAAGAGTACTGCTTATTTTTCCATATATGCATCTGTATTGGCTTTGATTTTCCATATTGTAATATCTTGGTTGATGTGTATGGTTTATGCTTTAATGATTTAGCTAACTAGCTTGAATAGATATCTCTATTATTGCATCTTCTGTTGTTTCAGTGTTCTTTCTTGCAGAAAACATTCAGCCCAAAAAACCGCTTGAATTTGAAGCTGTAACAGAAGCGACAGAAGGAGCCATTTGGAAGCGACTGAACAAGTAAGCCTCCAATCCTCTCTGTGTATCTATTCTAAGTTAGGAAAAATAGTCATATAGTCTTTCACCTGTTGTTCTAGACTATTACCTGTCTAGGGAAGCGTGATTTATCCGTAATTCACAATTTTGGTCCAACAGAACATCTGGGTGATGGACTTCGATGGCATTTGGACGCGTGTTCTCGACGAAGTAGATCTAGACTCCCTCATCCTCTGCGCATCGATTTGCAATCCCATGCATACAGTGGCAGATGCGGAGGCAATTGCTGCACAGGCTCCTACTTGCCCCATTGAGGAGGAGGCCCCCTACAGTGATGATGAAGATGGAAAGTGAAGTCTGCACAACTACACAGTTCTCCTATGTTTTTTGTCATGCTCGCCATCAATGCCTTTCTACTACCGTTTACTTCATGTTTCTTAGATATGTCAGCGCTACTACGCATAATGTAATTCTCTGCTCTAAGTTTTGTTTGGGCTGGTTTCCTCCCCCGAGGAAGCGCAGAAACCATGTAACAAAGGCTGGGATCAGCTAAGCGCAACTTTCCAACCCAGCCTATAGCACATGTAACTTTGTGTTTTCGAATTAATAGAATAGCCCAACTTACCAAAAAAAAAATGAATCTACCTGTAGATTATGTAGAAACTCTTACTTATTCAAATGAACCTTGTGCATGCATGATAAAACATTCAATGAACTAATTATATTGTTTTGCATGAAATTCCAGAAGCAATTAAAGTGTCAGAGACAATTTTGTATATTGTTATTTTTTTGCGCACCTACATGAATTGACTAGTCAAATCATTGTATGAGGGATCTTTTATCCCACAAAGAAAGAGGCCTTTTACATCAATTTTACTTGTAGGTTTTGCCCATATCTAAATGAATGAGGACCTTAAAAAACCTAAAAACCTTAAATGAATCAAAACTTTGATTATGTCAACGTAGATATAAATAAATAAAAACAAGAAGTTTAACTACTTTCTATACAAACGAGGAAAAAAATTAATAAATTTTGAATGCAAGACATCCATCACCATTTATATTTTTTAAATGAAACATCCATCACCATTTATATTTTTTTAAACGAAACAATTCCTTAGGGAAACACGTAAATGTTTCCCAATCTCTAGGGAAATCGAATGACACTTCCCCCCATTTCTCCACATTTGTTAAGGGTGTTTGTAGTAAATTCATATACTATACTATTAAATTTCACCTTCCAACACTAATTTTTGTACCCACTACCATTACCATTGAACTCATCAATGCTTATTAAAGAAATCAAATCTCAAATACATAATGGAACAAAAAATACTTAAACGTATCAAAACACTCCTCGAGATCTCGAGAACCAACAAATGACATTTTTCTTTATTTTTTCCAAATAAAGAGGAAAAAATTGGAGCTAACAACCTAATCTCTATTGATATAATCTCAAAACTCCCATGTGCAACAACATCATCATGTTTAGACAAAACCTAACCATTAAAAATGACTTTTTAATGATCCATAAAGAAGTAGACTTCCACTCTTACTAGTTTTTAAGTCTTATACTCTTAACTTATTTTCTTATATCTAAAAAAAACAATATTTCATTCAATTAAAAAGAGTTCTAATTCATACTCTTAAGCTTAAAAAATGATGTTTAATAATTTCTCAGAATTTTGTCGTTTGAGTTTTGACTTATAGGATTAAGCGTCATTATCTATTAAATACCTAATATCCCACTTAGTTATCCCTATTTTGTTTTCAAAGAATTATTCCTAAAATTGTTATTGTTTTTTTTTTTACCATGGTGAATCGATAACTTGTTGGAGCCATCTCGACTAAGCCCAATATCAAAACTTCTAGACTTCCACTATACCACAAAGAGTATATCCAATCTGACTTAGCAAGAATCAAGACGTCCCATATTAAATACGAACAAAGTTACTCCCTAAAACCACCTATTTATCTAAAATTATCACAACCAAATTAACATATCATTTTCAAGAAATCGAAATCAAATATTGACAAAGTTAAACCTCTAGTCTTAATGACTCAACCTACCATTACTTCACTCCCTAAACTTTATATTATTACTTCACTCCCTAAACTTTATATAATATGTAACAACACTTAACTCTATACATAAATTTAGATATAGACATAGTTTAATTTCATACCTAAGAAGTTTATATGAAAACATTGATCCCACATTCACCCAAAAATACATAAACCTTTAGTCTTAATGAGTCGGCCTAGCATTTGCTTCACTCCCTAAACTTTTTGTAATGTGTAAAAACACTTAATCCTATACATAATTTTAGATATAGACATAGTTTAATTTCATACCTAAAAAGTTTATACGAAAACAGTGATCCCACATACACCCAAAAATAAAATACATAGAACATAAACCGACTTAGTCAACGCCCCAATTTCTTTTAAATGTGTTCTAATCAATGAGACATTTTGAAGAGCGACCTCTCAGATGATGAGAGATCTCTCTCGATATAATGCTTATCCTGGGAAGTAGATTTTGATTATTCAAAACTCGCAAATGGAAAACGGAAGAGCAGAGGCAGACGGTTATCCCAGGGGGCGAGGAAGATTAGCCTCAAAGGTCGAGTATGCAGGGCGTAGCAACAGTAGAACCACTGAGCATCCAAGGGACCATGACAGTTATCATGGCCATTCAAAAAACTATGATCGAAGTCGAAGTCACAGCCCAGATCCATCGAGGTACGAACATAACCGCTACCCCTCCAGCAGTGGTAACAGATTGACTTTCCCTTCCCGTTCACGTGTTTCTTATGGAAAAGCCCTAAGTCCGAGCCCTAGGGCTTCTGATCGGGGTAACAGTTCAAACGAGATTCATGATGAAAACCCCAGGAGAGGGGGAGACACTCTTCGGTATGAAAGAAGGCGCAGCAGGAGCCCTGATTTAAAATATGAAACAAGGCCCAATTTAAACGGCAACCATAGACAGAGGTTCGAGGGTCGAAGCCCTGACCATCCGAGAAATAATTATGGGTCCTATGACAGACGCCGGAGTCCAAACCTTAATGACGGACGCCATACTCTAAACCCTAATTTTGACAATGAGCCGCGGCATCGGGATCGCAGGGCGAGTCCCAGTTATCATCCTTACGATCCTTCCGCGGGGAAATCTGCTGGGAATCGGCCCTTGGGATTTCTAGACAGAGGTGATGGTCGGCGTGAGCGTGGGAATGAACAGCCCGAGAGCGATGAGGACGATGAGGATTTGAAGGCGGTAGATTTTGCGGAATATCGGAGGTTGAAACGGCAGAAGCTTCGAAAGAAATTGAAGAATTGCATATGGAGAATCACTCCTAGTCCGCCTCGGGAAGAAATTGAACAGTCGGTGGTTAGACAGACGAAGGATATTGAGAATGATGAGCAGGGGATAACGTTGGGCTATGGTGCCAGAGCTATTGAAAGCAAGGAAGAACCCCTTGGAAAATCGTCCGAGGGGGAAAAAATAGATGATGGGGATGCTTTCCGTAGCAAAGCTTCTGAGGACAGTGGAAAGAAAGCAGGGAATTTAACAAAGAAAAATGGCGGGCGCAGGAAGCCTTCTTATAGCAGTGGGAGTGATTATTCTGAATCATCTGATGACGATGAACCAAGAAAGGACATTAAGGGCGGTAGATCCGGAAGGAAGAAAAGCAAGAAATCAAAGCATTCTAGCAGGAGCAAGAAGAGGAGGCATACCAGGGTGATAGAATATAGCGAGGATGATAGTGATAGTGTATCAGAGGATGATTCGACCTCGTGCTCCAGTGAAAACGAAAAGCTGAAGAAGAAAACGAATCGACGAAGGAACAGACAAGAAAACCCAAAGAAATCGCTGAAGAGAGTGTCTGGATCTAAAAGACCACGAGTTCAAAGTTCTGAAGAAGAGAAATCTGAAACCCATTCTGAGAGTCATGTCTCATCAGATGATTCTTTAGAACTTGAATCTGGCAAGCATGAAGAGAGTGCAGGTGACGTCGAAGCTGTTGAAATAGACAATGAAGCTCTCAGGTTCAAAGAGATGATTGAATCTCAGAAAAAAATAGCGGCGGGGCTTGAGAATGAACCACTTGTGGGGCCACTTCCACTCCCAAAAGCAGAGGGACATATAAGCTATGGAGGAGCACTTCGGCCAGGAGAAGGTGATGCAATTGCACAATACGTCCAACAAGGAAAGCGTATCCCTCGAAGAGGAGAAGTTGGTCTGTCTGCCGATGAGATTCAAAAGTTTGAGACCCTTGGCTATGTCATGAGTGGAAGCAGGCATCAACGAATGAATGCTATTCGTATTAGAAAAGAAAACCAAGTGTACAGTGCTGAGGACAAACGAGCATTGGCAATGTTTAATTACGAGGAGAAGTCAAAACGTGAACACAAGGTCATGTCAGATCTTCAGCGCTTGGTACAGAGGCACATTGGGCAAGAAGTTGCTCCAACACACGATCCTTTTGGGGGCAAGGTACCTGAAGGGGCAGATGTATAGGTTTAGCAGGCAAGGCATCTGAAGTTGCATATGGATAGAATTTTTAGGAGTTGTCATAATTATTACTATCTTTTTTGTAATTTTTTCAGTTTATTATATTCAATGTAAAGCACTAAGCTGTGTATTCTTGCAATAGTATAAAATTTATAATGTCTTGGAAATTTATCAGGCAAGATATTCAAAATCATTTCGTGACTCTGAATTTCTATGGATCTAGATAATAATACTCGGTATTGTAGTTCTATAACCATTAGAGTTCGTGAAGCAATAGATTCTAAGTGCTTGTTGCGGGGCATTTTGCTTGAAGCCAGTGCTTGAGGCTTAAAAGACATATATGACTCATGAACCTTAATATGTAGTTTGTATTTCCTAAAATGACAGTTTATTTTGAAGGGAAAGGAAGCCTAACCAATCTCATTTTAGAGCTTTCTAGGACTGTCAATCTTTGACTGCCTCCAGAGCAGTTCAAGTATGAGTAACATTTATATGATTTGTGCAATTTGCAGACAATACATATATTAATTGCATCCTTTCTTTATGACCTGCTTAAACATAAAAAAATTGCTCACCATGTTGTACTGCATTCATGTCTGTTGAAGTTGCTGCCTTCCAGTATTCATTTATATCGTTCAATACCAGCAGCTTTTCTTATATTTCAGGTGCAATGTGAGAATGGTATGCCTCGGCAAGGTACTGTCCAAGAATTATAAGTCTTGAAATGCCTAATACCTGATTTAAGCTCCAACACTAGATTATCTTTTAAAATGATTTAAAATGATAATGTTTCGTTCAGTTACCTGCTGGACATCATGTGGATGTCTTTGCTGCTGGAAAAATTCTTCACACATTTTTATTTTAGCATTTATATGTGAACCTTCTCTATTTCTGGTCATATGGACACTTCATTAATGTTTCTGTTTTCAATATAAAGCAGCAAATCAACTGGATTCCTTTCCATCCTTTTGCATCATGCTGTATACTTGCATTACGTATTCCCTTCTTAGCTTTGTTGAATCAGGGGGGTGCTTCCCTGTGTTGAAGGAGTGGTCCTTTGCTCAATTTACTGTGGAATTGATTGCAGTCTTAGGGGCCTTTGCCAGATATTACTAACTTCAAAATCCTCTGGTGTTGGGTTCCTGCCTCCACCTCTTAATCTATATATAAACGGCCATGCCTTCACAGTTTTCGACTAGGTCAGCTGCATCTTACTCCGATAAGTTAGTGAAAATAAATTATGGCTCTGCCTGCAGAAAACCTTCCTATGTTTCTATTATCTAGGGGTATGTCAAAAAATAGAGATAGGGTATAGGTCCACCAACAAGACTGTCTGTGCCCTATGGCGGGTACTAATGAGGTATCCCAATTGTGTGACCCCTGCTAACCTGAAAACAAGCAGCACTGGGGTAGGAGTTGCAGATAATGATAGTAACCCATAAAGGTCTAAGGAAGGTATTGGGGAGTGCATTCGTTGATACCAAACTAACTAAGATATAAAAGAAAATTGCGTTCTGGTGCTGCCAGCTCTCGAAGAAAAGCTCTGTAAGACCTGCTCTCTACGCACTAATCTGGCTAGAGGACAGTTGAATCTGTTCGACCATCAAATATCTTGGATCATCAAATATGACCTGCTGTAATCTCTTTGACCATGTCTAATCTGGCTTTTCGACCATCTCTGTCATCTAAATAATAGATTGTGCTGCCTGCTGGATTCTCTATCTACAGCCAAGTACTAAAGGGCAGATCGATTGTGAACTGCCTGGATTCTATCTCTTTACTGCGATAACCTTCAGAGAAACGAGGCTGGACGAAACTGCCCGAGGCTGGACGGAAGTATTCTATGTTGTAGTTGCTGTGACAATGCTAGTTCCTCTATGGCTGGCTGGATAACTACTATTCTTTGATACCGGTCTAAACTATATATGAGACAAACAAATATCTTATTATTGGGCTGTTGGGTTGGAGCCTTATTATATGAAATGGCATTTTTAAGTTGGTTCAGGTAGCTGCACCTGACAGGGGGAAGCACTATACTCGGATCCTCCTTTGGACCTTTGTTGGGAGCTGGTTCAGTTGACACATAAATGCGGCCGTACAATCCAAATATCTGGTGAAATGTGACTGAGATTTGGCTGAAATGTAAGGCTCTAGTGTCGGTGGAGACACTGATTAAACACTACTAGAATTGATGGGAGTAGTCTATAATGCGAATTTTTGGAGATTCCGATCATCCGAAAATTGCACTTTTCCGACTACCACTCTGTCGCCGTCTCCGCGCCCGAAAGTCCATCCATTTGTCTCTGTTTACCACTGTCTCTGTTTATGTCTATCAAATCACCTCCCAGCCTGGCACGCAACACTGCCAATGCATTTACTTCTCCAACCGTGCCATTTTGTAAATTTATGTAGATGTTCTATGCTTGATACAACTTCACTTTTTGCTACAGCAATCACATAAACAATCAAATAAAACGCTGATAGAACATACCGGAGGATCTATAGAAGACAAGTCAGAAACAGATAAAAGTGATGGTGCGTTACAGTGGTCAACAGGATGCTTCAACCAGCAAAGACTCCCTGGTTAGCCAACCCAGCATGTGTCACAACAGCCCTCAAAACAACCACACAGTCAACTCAAAGTCAACCCAGAAAAAGTCAACACTGTCCAGAAAAGTTAACGTAGAACAGCAGCAAGAAAGTCAATGCAGCTCGGTCTTTGCTCAACCTTTTGACCTCAATTTTTGTGCCAATGTGTACGGCTTTCCAAGATCGAAGTCTCCACCAAAACTCAGCCTCTTTGGACCATGCGTTGACCAAAGTCAACGCTGGTCAAACTTGCATGGAAACCCTAGCTGCAGTGAATTTCATCCAAACCCTAGCTGCAGCAAATTCATCCTTCTTCCCACGTGTGAACCGAAATTGCCTCCAAGGAGCTTGTACTAAATCTGAAGAGGAGATGTTGTGTGAGGATGAGATGAGTGAGAAAGTCCTCCAATGTTGACTCTATTTATACCAATCGCTGAGATGTGTGACACATCTGCTGGGGGTGTAAAACCTTAAGGCCGACCTGCACATATTTGAAATTATTAAAAATAAATTCAAAATAAATGTTCTGCTCATCAGATTAAGATCAATTTTAGATCGATCTTACACTTATCCGAAAGAGGAACCCAATAAAAATATTGGTATCTTCATCTGAGCATCACAACATGGAGTTTGGACCTAGTTGTCCAATTTTAACACATTTTGATTTCAAATATCGGCCATCCCCTGCTGTCTGCCCTTACCCACCTCCGTCACCACCAAGCATACGACATTCATTGAATCCCGCAGCTTGAAGCAGCTTCAATTCCTTGGTTACGTTGAAGCAGATCAGCCATGAAAGGATTTTCCAATTGACCTGCCATGAAAGCAAACGGGATCAGCCATGAAAGTGTTTTCCAATCGACCTGGAAAAATCTTTTGAGAACTTGCGATTGGTCACCACTATGGGGTATTCTAGTAGTGGAATATACCCCTTGCCACAATGGATCGCATCTCTTAAAATGAACAACGAGCAGGCAGGCAAATGTGGAGACAAGTAGCACACACAGACTGTTATTGCCTAGATTAATGCGTTCAAAATTTTATGCTACTAGCATGTGGGAATGGCCCTGAAAGGTCTTACTTAGAATTTAGGTAAAAATGAAAAACATTCATAATATCATCAGAGTAATCTTATTCACACGATGGTATTTCAAGAAAAACCAGTAGAGTGGAACAAAATGTTTGTGCCATATTTTGCTTGAACATTGTATCAGTATATACTTCTAACAGCTTCCAAGTATCTGCTATTGTGCCATCAGTTTTTTTGAACATTGAATTAATATCTTGAACATTGAACCACACTAAAGCTACTTGAACTGAAAACTATTGAATAAGGAGACTGAATCTTTCTTACTTATGAAAATCGTCAAGCCTTGTACATCATAATAGCAGTATTGACAAAGATAATAAGTGAGATGAAATGGTGGTAAGATAAGGATATATAGAAAAGTAGAATAGGAAAATTAATAAGACTCAGAGTCACATTAGATACATAGATTACTATTTGACATTCTCTTTTACATACTTTAGTTGTTTTTCTGGGATATCCTTAATGAATATCTCATGAAAGAGGCTCTTCCTTTTATTAAGAGTCTTGTAACCTGAACGTTGTAGAAGATTGCAGTTTGCTCATATGGCAATCCTGTAACAGTCTATTTTGCCTTATAAGGAACCTGTGCAAATATATGGAAACAAAAAACAAATTGAAGTGAAAAATAAACCAGTATATTATCTGAAGAGTCTTACGACGTGTTAACGTGGAAATGTATTCTGCAATGTGCATTTCTTGCATTCTTTGTTAAGGTGGAATTGTATCCTGCAATGTGCATTTCTTGCATCCAAAGAATGTATGGACTTGTTTTATGCCCAATTCTTCCATTAGCCAATATTAATGTTCCTCTTTAAGAATTGTAGGAGTGCCAAGTTGATAATAATTGTATCAATGCCAAGTTCGTAAGCATATTTCATGAACTTGAACATCTTGAATGATGTTGAGCATGTTTAAGAATGTTGAAAGTTGTCCCTCCAGTAAATATTTCTTGATTATTATGTTCCCTTTTATTGAAACATTAAATATATTATCTAAATCATGTATTTTAATCAGTGTGACAAGAAATCTCAATAAATTTTAAGGTTTCTATTAGTTTTATATCAAAATTAAATTTTGAGACTAATGAGTTTTGCCATTTCAGTCTAACCCTTATTGCAAACAGGGCAGTTGTTTGCAATAGTTGTATAGTCTCCTCATAATGTGGTCATTATGTCACTATTTCTTTTGTTTGTGCTTTCAAAGGTTACTTTGCAGTCAATGCAGTTGTTTGCAATACTTAGCTTTGAATAGTTGGCTCCTACTGTGTTCACTTTGAGTAGGCACAAAGATATAGTATAGGGTATTCTTTGTAACTGAAAAAGGTGCATGTTTGACCAAGTTTTAGGTAGTAAATTTAGCAGGAACGTTCCCTGTAGACTCTCTGCTCTTCTTTGGCTAGTTTTCACCCCGAGACTAACTTTTCAACATTGCAATCTGGAGATGCTCTTGTCATCTTCAACACCAGTTACCACTTCGATTTTTTTCTAATAAAATTCTATAATGCTTGGTGCACATCTCTAAGCATGGTTCACATTGACAAATACTTCAACATTAGAATTGTTGGATCCTCCAATGAAAACAAGAAAAATATTTCAAATATTTAGAACACTTTTCTATGATGAGCTTCTTCTGGAAATCCATAGGGTTTTCAAACTCTTCAACTGAATTTCTATTGTGTGACAAGCATAGGTGTCTCAGATTAGGAATATTTTCTAACCGTCTATTACCTTGAAACTTATATAATAGGATTTATCTTTCTATTAGAGTAGTCATTCCACCCATTGTTAAAGATTGGAGTGTCCACTGAAAATGTGGCACCTTTTAAGTTAATAAACAGTACGCTCTAGAAAAGTATTAGCAATATCACTGACTCTGAAATATACACTGACAATTTTTAACAATATGACTGACTGTGAAATATGCACTCTGACACATTAACACTCTCTTCGTTTTGTTTTACCTCTGTTGACAGGTTGAGTTGTAATTCAGGGCAAATTTTTACTTCTCCATGGCATCTCTATACAAGCCTCCACCATTGTTGTTTGAAACATTACTTACAACTGAGGAAGCTGAAGGAAAAATGAGAAATGGGAGAGGGCAGAGACTAGATTCTAAAGGGTTTTGTAGGCTTGTAGCTGTGGCTACTGTTGTACGAATTAATGATTTTTTCCTTAATACATTTCTTAACCTTCTAATGGAATGCCTTTCAGACATGTCAGCTAGCATTCTTGTAATTTGATCACCATATAAGTTGCTTTTATTGATGAAATTAAGGTTTCTGCATATCAATTTTATCTAGGACTGGCCCTGAACATGGGATTATTAAGGAACATGGTTGAAAAAGAGAATCCTTTTGATATCCTCTCCCTGGAAATGCAGGTGGAGGTAACTAGGCCCTAAAGTCGCATTATAGTGATTCCCCTTCAAGTATTTGCTAACATTGCAGCAATTGTGATCGATGAGACGGGCCCAATAAAAAAGTATTGGGTTACTTGGACTCAATTGTCGCTACTTTTGGATGTAATCTGTTGTTGTGTTGTTCTTTTCCCAATAATTTGGTCCATCAAGCATCTTCGAGAAGCTGTCGTAACTGATGGCAAGGCGGCCAGAAGCTTACTGAAGCTAACTCTGTTTCGTCAATATTACATTGAAAAACTATGAAGCAAGCACTCAATCGAAGATCAACAGTGAATGATGCAGTGCGTTGCAGACTCAAAGATGTTTCGAGATGGAGGAGACGCCGAAGCCTGCGTTTGGTGAGACGATTTATAACCGTCATAGAGTCAGAGTAAGAATTGAATCTGTTTCTCGAGTGATGTGACGAGTACAACAAATGGGATCAGTCATGAAAGACAGAGATACCTATTTCTTCACTGTCGGGTGCTGCCTCAGGAGAGACTAGAGATGCTCTGCTTTGACGTAACCAAGGAATTGAAGCTGCTCCAAGCAGCGGTAGTCAATGGATGCCATATGCACTCGGTGGTGAAGGAGGTGGGCAAGGGCGGATAGCAGGGGATGGCCGAAATTTGAAATTGAAATGGCGCGGTTGGACAAGTAAATGCATTGGCGGTGTTGGCGTTCCAGGCTGGGAGGTGATAGAGGTAAACGGAGAGGGTGGTAAACGGAGACAAACAGATGGACTTTCCAGCGCAGAGACGGAGACGGAGGGGTAGTCGGAAAAGTGTGCTTTTCGGATGATCGGAATCTGCGAAAAGTCGCATTATAGACTACTCCGAATTGATGTTAAATGACGGGTGCTCACAACGGAGTGTTAACGGGATTTTTCCCCGCGTGCATGCAGTTTGTCGAATTGTGGCACCTGGGAGGTTTAGTATGGAAGCTGGAGTTGCTCTTTTGTTCCAAAGAGAGTAAAACCATTCAGTACGGGCTCGATTCCCAGCAGCTTAGAGAACCTACTAATTGATTTGGTCGGTGAATGTTGTAATTGAGCGATGTGTAATGTTGTGGTGGAATCAAGTTTAGAAGTGGGTTCATCTGGAAATGACTAAGTATTGGTTAGGGCTTCATGGCCAACATAGATCCTTTTTTTTCAACTCCAGGAATTCCCCTAACAAACACCTTCACTGTAATTGTGTCCTGTGCCTCAACTCTAATATTAAAACTAGACAAGCATAGAACTTCCCACCTGTTCCACAGTACAGAACCTAACATATCTCATATGGAAATTAGAAGAACCGAACATATCTCACTTAAAATTAGAAGAACCGAACATATCTCACTTACCCCACTTGATCATGCAGCTAGTGAGAAAATAATCTATGGTGAGTAGTTTCATAGGATGGTGGATTCAACCATTTACAGACATCATGCAATCCCTTCAGTCCAATCCCAACTCCATATGGATTTGGGCTATTGCTTGATAATTCCTGATGTTTTCTTATCCTTAGGATTTGTTGTTTTAAAAGCTTTAAAAGTTTGTGCACAACTCTATAATGAACATTGTTTTAAGTGGTTATTGAAAGACTCATTTTACTGACTGTATAAATCAAGAGGTAAGCAACATAGAACTTTATGTAACAAATGTCTATTTTGAAAAATACAGTGAAGCTGTTAGCCACTTTCCATTGTTTTACATATGTAAATCCTTAAATTTTATCAGGTTGTCTCTTCCATAGAGTTTGGATCATAGAACCAACAATGGGAATTAGTGGAAATTAGCTGATGAGCTGAACTTATCTCGTTGTCTCCACTTTATATTGTAGGCTAGCTACTTAAAAAGGAATCCGCAGTGAGAAGTTCAAGAGGATATGGTCGGGGCATGAAAAATTATCCAATGATAGTTTGAGTTGTTTTTCTTCCTTCCAGTAGTCCATGCAATCATTGTTTTTGATTGAGTTGGCATCATTCAAAATGTGGGGAATAGGAACCACTTATGGCAAGGCTTAATTTTACGGTGTAAATAATTTATTTTAGATCTTTCACCCAGAGTTAACTAGAGCTTTTTAGAGCTTTTTATCTTGTAGAATTAAAAGAGATATCAAGAACGGCCTACTTGTAGGTGCTGAGTTTAAGGGGTCAGAAGTTAAGTTGTTATTATTATTATTATTATTTATGCTTTATATTATTATTTTTTTCCCAATCAAGAGACAAAATTATCCTCATTAAATACATGATCAATGGAAATTGCAGATGAAAACCCTTCATTTTTGAACTTTGAGAGATTTGGTTCAATATTGCATGAAATTTAGTATCTACACAATATGTGTTTATGAAATATCTAAACACCAGAATAGTTTCTCAACATGTTGGGGAACTTCGTAAAATTTTATGGATAAGAACCAGGTAGAAAAGAAGACGGAAACAACAGGGTATTAAATCTATGGAATAATTAAGAACAACTGAAACTTCACCTTAAAAGCATTTTATTAAGCCGTTTGACACGCTGCTAAGTGACAAAAATAAAAAATAGATATTGTAAATCTTGATAATAAAAGTCTACACATACACATTTTCTACATGCATCTTCTAAAATTTACACTCCATTCTTTTGACCCTTCTTTTCGGTAGCTGAAGTAGAAGAAAATGGACTCAAAGAAGAGGCACCAAACTTCTTGATATGTCGTTGCTGGAGCTTTCGAGGAACCCATTTTTGTTGTGGCATGAACTCAATACAAAGCAATTTGGAAAGCTTGGTCTAGTGGAGCAATATTAGTAAGCTCTCTTTTTATAAATTTAATTTTTTCATTGTGATTTTGTTCCTTTGTTGTAATGCAGAGGGCACATCAATAGTTTGTTCATTTGCTTGGCTGAGATATAACTATTGCCTAAACATGTCTTCTTTAGATATTATGAGGTCGTGTTTCTTTTGTATACCATTTTTAAAATAATTTCTTTTAAAATAAACTCTTTTCTGGATCATTTTTAAAATAAACTCATATAAACTCGTATTTTAGTTTGTGGAAACTCTTTTCTGGATCATTTTTAAAATAAACTCATATAAACTCAAAAATATTAGACAGGTAACATAATGCTTTTAAAATAAACTCATATAAACTCAAAAATATTAGACAGGTAACATAATGTGGCTGAGCTGACCCTTGAAAATATAATTTGGGTTGAATTATCAATTTATGGAATTTTGTAGCATGTTGGATCTAGTATTTTGAAATTTCATTTCAATTTGATTTTTTTTACTTTTATTTCTTTTCTATTTTGTCACGTGTATTGGTATGTCTCTAGTTTTTGGCACTAGAAATCACTGGTCTTAATTTTTAACACCTTCATGATCTTGTATTTGGAGTATATCCGATATAATTTAATTATGTCAAAGATAGTAGTTGTAGTATGATTAAATTGTTTTAAAGGGGTCTTTTCCTTTTTTGTCACGTGTATTGGTATGTCTCCAGTTTCTGGCACCACAAATCACTGGTCTTAATTTTTAACACCTTCATGATCATGTATTTGGAGTACATCTGATACAATTTAATTATGCGAAAGATAGTAGTTGCAGTATGATGAAATTGTTTTAAAGGGGGAGATGTGATACATTGTAAGTAAATGGTTAAAATGGCTATTCTTTAGGACATTGATATCCAAGTGTGTAGATATATCTGTCAATTACCTTTCCTTCATTATGTAAAGCAATTTCACACCTCATTTTATTCATGTGACAATGTAACATGAAAATATTTTCTTCTTTTTTGGTATTATTTATTAATTGCTATTCATTTTCATCCTTCTATTTGTTCCCCATAACATTCTTGTATTTTTTTTGTCACATCTAGGTGCCTTTGCCTCGTTTGCAATTACTTCTGCAAATGTCAACTACTAATGATAAATGTGCGCAAAGATACTATGTCACAAATAAAAAATGAATAAATGCACTTTGACATGGACTTTATCATGCTAATAGAGACTGCAAACTCCCAAAGAAAAAAGAAACACAAATTTACCTAACTCTCCCCTTTGTAGACATATGCCGCCACTTCACATTTTTCTTTAAACCTAGGTGTGGCTATGACTTTCCACTTTCAAATCAATCCTCTTTTATAATCAACAAACCATCTTGTTCATGAACAAAGTACTAAGATAAACACCCACATTATACATCATGCTACCAATTCGTTAGCACATGATTTTAACAACCTCTGCATTAGTCATGCACATCATGAATTTCATACAAGGATTGATAAACTCTCACTAATAATTGCATGTTCTATTTGTCTTGAATCATATCCTAGAATTTATTTATGCATTTCTAATTGTTGAGTAATCAATGCTAGTAGAATTAGGGTTTGATTATTCTTTTTTGATAATTAATTGTGAATTATGTTGGTTTCTTTTACTTTTTTATTAGATTATCTTTTATCAAGCAATTACCAAATTATGTGTACGAAGATCACAAGAACAAGAGACAGAAGTTATAGGCGCACAACTAGGGAAAAACCCCAACGAGGGGAAAACCTAATCAAACCTCTTCCTTCAGTGGATTCATAAGACAAGATGAGATAATCTAAGACTCTTTGACCTAGACACAAATTCCTCCAATCACTAAGTCAACTCTTCTTCTTTAGATGATAACCTTCCAACAACAACTTCAACCTAGTACTTCAATCTTGCAGTAGTAGAATTTCAACCTCAAGCAACAAAACTTTGACTTGCAGTAAATTTCAGAATTTCGACCCCTGCAATTGCCCAGTAACTTCGCAAGTGTGAGAGATAGATGAACCAAAAACTTTGATCTAGTCTTTCCTTGCAATCCTCTTCCTTCTCCTGCAACTTCAAACTTTTCTGCCTCCCGTTGTGTATCGAACTTGAGTGAGAGATGTTACAAATGCATCAAACTGCTCTTCTATATATAACTTCTTTTACGGGTCGAATTTCCCTAATGTAGGTCGACTTAATCAGGAAAGGGCTGACTTGGTGTGGAGGTGACAATTGAATTATTTGACTAAAAAATAATTCTTTTCACATGATACGAAAGCCCAAGAAGGGTCTAATAAAATGGGCAATGACTCTAACGACTCCAGATAAACCTTAAGTCCTCAATGGGGACTATGACCTAGAAAATGATGACTCCAAGTATGAAACTCATGAGTGGAGGAATTCATAATTACATATATGTACAAGTACATGGAATATCTCAATACACATGAAATACAAAGAGTTTAGGGGCACTTAATGCTACGGACTAGATTCCTAACAATGACAATCTATTTTGGTGGGACTAAGATGCACTAAAGATTTTAGCCACTATAGGTACCATCAAGCGTACTTATTAACCATCAACCCATGGATCTAGGTGCGTATTGCAAGGTCAGAGCTCTATGACCAATGTCATCCTCCTTTGGGATCTAGACACCAGACTCGTGTAGATGCTTGAACACTTTTCATCAATTAAATCAGTAATATCAACCAAACCAAGCATGCTTCTAAGATATTTAAACTTTTTATTAGGAAGAGACGTTAACACATCAGCTACCTGTCGAAACATACTATAGCTTCATGTTCCCATTTTGTACCAAGCTTCTAATGTAGTGGTTGTTGAGTCCCAAACTTGCATCTTTCCTATACAACTTTCTAGACTTTTTCCATTTACCTGGACCTCCTAAGTCATCAACATCATTGCATATTAATCATAAAAGAGCATTTAAAGTGGTTTTTAACTATGTTTTGTGTCTGTTGTTTGAATTAGATTTTTGCTCATTGAGCTGCGGAATCTTGTCACTTTCCGCAGCTGCTTCAACTTTCCGCAACCATTTTGTTAAAGTCTATATTGCAGGTGTCTTCAGGCAAATCAAGCCACATGGGCAAGTTGGAAATGACATGGATATGGACCGAGTCCTATTGGCTCAGTCGAATTCACCAAAGAAGCCCGTGGTCAAAGGTAGTCAAGTGGTGGTCAACCTAAGAGTCCTACGGTGACAGAACTCCGTTTTTCACCACGTGAAGACTTGCGTGGCCGTTCCTAAATCTCAGGGGACATATCAACACCTGTGAACTGCTCCATAAGCCGAATCCAACGGCCAACCTCCATAGATTTAATCTTCACGGCAGCCATAATGCTAGATTTCTGGACGTGGTTGTTCACGTGTCTTTTATCAGCGCAGATTGTAGGAAAGTAGTTATGTCATCCTCTATTATAAATAATGCGTTCTCATACGCATAGTAGCTAGCTTTTGTAATGTAATTTTGTTGTAAAGAAAGCCCACTGTGCCGTGACATTATTTCCTTGTTATGACTGCGTTTTGAATACATGAGAAGACTGTTCATAAGCATAATTCGTGGTTGATAGTTGTTCCCCAAGGATTGTGAAGAGGGCCCCTGCACACGCCGAGGTTTTGTTTATTGCTGTATAGTTTCATGCTTTATTTCCTTACGTTCATTATGCCATAGTTATTCACGTGTATATATTACATCTCTTATGGTATTAACGTTTTATTTCTGTCCATAATTTTTCATGCTTTATACTGCTGTTAACTGATCAGTGTCTTTGTTCCAGATTACAGTAGGCAGCCCGAGCATTTGCACATAGTTTTACAATGACTAATGACATGGAATCAGTCTTGTCCTTCTGCTGATTTATTTTTCTTAGCTTTTAATTCCAGCACTGTTTTATTTATTTTAGTTTTGTACATTTGCTTTATTAGTTAGATTAGATATTAAATTACTCATGTCATTATCAGTTACCTCCGAAAGCCATAGCGAGACTAATGGTGAGGGATTGAAGTATGAGTGTGTAGTTTGATATTAGTTTATTTTTCTGCAAGTTAGATATTAAATTTCTCATGTCATTATCAGTTACCTCCGAAAGCCATAGCGAGACTAATGGTGAGAGATTGAAGTATGAGTGTGTAATTTGATATTAGTTTATTTTTCTGCAAATTAGATATCAGATTGCTCAAGTTGTTTATGATTACCTCTGAAAGCCATAGCGAGACTAATGGTGAGGGGTCAGAATATGAGTTGATGTAATTTGATTTTAGCTTTACTTTACTTGCAATTCTTGGATTTCTTTGAGCACAGTTTCTTTTGTATTTAGACAGCAGCAAGGGTAATGGGTTTCATGATCAATAGTTCACTGTTTGTTTGACTAGTATAGTGGCACATTTTCATTTTCTTTTAGGAATTAATTTTGTCATTGCATGTTTTAAAACCCTTTTGAAGTTTGAAGTTTTGGAAATCATTATAAAGGACATCATTGCCTTGAACATTTATATCCATACTTGTCTTTTAGAATTTCCATCTCACATTAGGAAACCAACCAAGATAAAAACCCCCAAGATAAATAAAAAACCCAAAAACGACAAAAAGTAAGAGATAGGTTATCTTGCACATATAGTGCGCCACACTTCGTCAGCTTACGAATCCCGGATTGACAAATTAATGTAGCGATTTAGGACACACTAAATTGACCAAACATTTTGGCGCCGTTACCGGAGAAGTGTAACTAGGTAGCCAATTTCTTAAAAAAAAAAAACAATAAAAAGAAGGGAAAAATTGATAACTTCTTGAAGTATACTCTCCTCTTGCACCTAGTGTGATCTGGAGGATCAGAAAAGAGAGTTATTGGTTCAATAATTTCTTAAGTATGCTCTCTTCTTGCACCTAGTGTGACCTGGAAGATCAGAAAGAGAATTATTAGCCCAACTTAAAAATAGAAAAAATGACATGCATAGAGCAAGATACCTCTAAAGAGGACTCTCTTAAAGTTAATAAGGGTTCTGAGGAAGCATCTCTTCAAAACTCAAACATTCAAAAAGAGAAAGAAAAGTTAACCCCCACAACTCCTATAGTTGAGCAACCTGCATCTTCATCCACACCTCCTTTCCCTGAAAGATTACAAATTGATAAAGGGGTGGAAAAAAAAATCTTGTTGCCTAACTATGATTTTATAGATGAATTAAAGAATGTTTGTATCAAGATTCCCTTGCTACAAGCCATTAGAGAGATTCCTATTCTAGAAAAAACAATAAAGGAGTTGAGTCTCAAAAGACCAGGAAGGAAACTAAGAGATACAAGAAGAATCCACCTGGTAGGAAAAATTGCAGATATCATGATGGGAAAAATTACCATGCAAAAGTATGTAGATCCAAGTAGTCCAATTGTCAAGACACATATAAATGGGATAGAAATTCCAAACACATTGATTGACTTAGGGGCTGTTATCAACATTATGAGTAGACAGACTATGGAACAGCTAAAACTTCCTAATCTTCTTTTTACACCTACTTTACTGCAACTTGCAGATCGATCAATTATTAAACCAGATGGTGTATTAGAAGATATTTCAGTCTCCTTAGATTCTTGGGAATATCAAGTAGATTTTATGATTTTGACTCCCAAGAGTAATCTAGGAGGGCACCCACTTATCTTAGGAAGACCTTGGCTAGCCACAGCTGATGCTTTCATTAGTTGTAGATCTAGGGATATGTACATTTCTAATGGTAATTCGACAAAGAAATTAAATTTGTATCCTCCAGCAAAAGCAATCACAGAAGTAGGAGACAATGAATGGGTCGATGATGAGGACACTATACAACCTGTCTTTACCATTTCTGAAATTAGTGAGGATAGTCAAATTCTGAACACATTAGAAAATTTTGAGACATCTTTAGAATATGACCCCACACAATTTCAGTTGGAATCTGACATTGAATATTTGTCATCAAGACAAATGTCTCTTTACTCTATGGAAGAGTTCGGTAGTTCTACCATTGAGATTTTTCCAGGAAAAACATTGAATATTAACAAAAAATTGGAAAAGTCACAACATGAAGAACTAACCAAAATCTTGCAAAAACATTCTACTGCATTTGCATGGGAGTATACTGATATGAAAAGTATTGATCCTAAGACTTGCATCCATCATATCTATATTGAGGAAAACAGTAGACCAATCAGATAACCTCAGAGAAGGATGAATCCAAACCTTAGGGAGATAGTGAAAGAAGAGCTCCAAAAATTACTCAATGTAAACTTCATTTATCCAATTTCAGATAGCCGATGGGCTTCTCCTTTTGTTATAGTACCTAAAAAGAATGGTAAATGGAGGGTATGCATTGATCACAGGGAATTGAACAAAGCAACTTTGAAGGATCACTTTCCTTTGCCTTTTATCGATCAGGTATTAGATACATTTGCAGGCAAAAAGTACTTTTCATTTTTGGATGGTTTTAGTGGCTATAATCAAATTCAGGTAGTACCTGAAGATCAAGATAAGACCACATTTACCTGTCCATGGGGGAATTTTGCCTATCGAGTGCTTCCTTTTGGGTTATGTAATGCACCCGCAACATTCCAAAGAGCAGTACTAGGAATTTTTTCTGATCTAATCCATGATTGTGTAGAGGTTTATATGGATGATTTCACAGTTTATGGTAATTCATTTGAAGAGGCATTAGAAAATTTGGAAAAAGTCCTTATAAGATGTAAAGAAACAAACCTTTCATTAAGCCATGAAAAATGCTTTATGATGTTTACTGAAGGTATTGTTTTGGGGCATCATATTTCGGGAGATGGGATTAAGGTTGATAGATCAAAAGTTGAAGTCATCTCCAAGTTTCCTATTCCAAATTGTCAAAGAGATGTTAGAAGTTTTCTAGGATTTACTGGATACTATAGAATATTTATAGAAAACTTCACTAAAATAGCATCTCCACTCTTCAAACTGCTTACAAAAGACTGTGAATTCAAATGGGATCCTGATTGTCAATCAACCTTTGAAACTTTGAAAACAAGAATATCTGAAGCACCTATCTTGAGAGGACCAAATTGGAAACTCCCTTTCCATATTTCTGCAGATGCTTCAGATACAACTCTAGGAGCTGTGTTGGGTCAAAAGGATTTAGTCCCTTATGCCATTTACTATACCAGTAAAAATTTGACTCCCACTGAGTTGAACTATACTGTAACTGAAAAAGAGTTTTTAGTTGTTGTTCATGCGATCAATAAGTTTAGACATTATATAACAGGCTATGAAAATTTTATTCATACTGATCATTCTGCGATTAGATATCTAATGAACAAACCTGTTACTAATGGCAGAGTGACAAGATGGCTCCTACTTTTGCAGGAATTCAATATTACTGTGTTGGATAGACCAGGGAAACAAAATACAGTAGCTGATTTCTTGTCTAGGATTCATAATACTAAAGAAGATTCTCTTGTAGAGGATAAGTTTCCTGATGAATACTTGTTTGCAATAACTACTAAGACCCCTTGGTATGCAGATATTGCTAACTATTTGGTTACAGGTACACTGCCTCCACATTTATTTCCAAGTGAAAGAAGAAATATTATTCAGGAGAGTTCAAAATATTCATGGATTTCTAACGAATTGTTTAAAACAGGGCCAGATCTTGTGATCAGAAGATGTGTCAGGGAGGATGAAATCTCTGATATCCTCAAGGCATGTCATGATGAACCATGTGGCGGACACTTTGCTGACAAAAGGACAGCCTATAAAATCCTCTCTTTAAGATATTGTTGGCCTTCCCTCTTCAAAGATGCAAAACAATATGTCAAAAGGTCTGACAACTGCCAAAGAGTAGGGAAACCTACTCTTTCAAATGAAATGCCATTGCAACCACAGGTACTCATCGAAACTTTTGAAAAATGGGCTTTAGATTTCATTGGACCTATTAATCCACCATCTAAGCAAAATAAGTATATATTGGTTTGTACTGATTATGTTACTAAATGGGTGGAAGCCAAAGCATTAGTGTCTGCTACTGAAAATTCAGTTGTTAATTTTCTTTATGAGGATATTTTTACTCGCTTTGGTGTTCCAAGAGAAATTGTGACAGATCAGGGAAGCCAATTCACATCCAACCTGGTGGAGAAGTTGATGGAAGAATACAAAATTAAGCACAGAAGATCTACTCCTTACCATCCGCAAGCGAATGGTCAAGTGGAGTCTACAACAAAGTTCTCGAAAGTATCATCACCAAAACTGTTCATCTACATAGAAGAGATTGGGCAGAAAGGCTTCCTGAAGCCTTGTGGGCCTACAGAACTACATGGAGAAATACAACAGGACATTCTCTCTATGAACTTGTTTATGGGAAAGAAGTCCTGCTCCCCATTGAGTTCCAAGTCAAGACCTTCAAGATAGCAGTTCAGTTGGGGATGGATTTATCAGAAGCTCAAAAGCATAGAATGGAGCAATTGAATGAGCTAGATGAGATCAGACAAGAGGCAATTCTAAGAACTGATCTAGTTCAATATCAAAGAGCTAAATGACATGACAAATACATCAAAGAGAAGAAGTTTCAAGAAGGAGATTGGGCATTGCTATTTGATTCCAAGTTTAAAGATTTTAAAAGAAAATTTCAGACTCATTGGCTTGGGCCATATGAGATTGACAAGATCTTTAGCAATGGAGCGGTAAGAATCAAGACCATTGATGAATCTCAAACTCCTCTTATTGTGAATGGCCACAGATTAAAGATCTATCATAAACCACTCTCAAAAGAGGAATTTGTCAAAATGTTTCAAGATAATTCTGCAATAAGGCTGGTGAAGAAGAATCCTTCTTCTCCACCAGCCTAGCCTTTGTTCTTTTCAGTTTCAAAAAAAAATAAAAAATTGTATAAGCCTGAAAACCAATCACTGATTGGCAGTCTTATACAGAAAATGTAGGGTGAAAATCAGGAACACCTGACACCCTATATTTTCCAAAAAAAAATTCCCTCTCTCTCTCATTTCACAAGTTTTATGACAACCCACTCCATTTCATTCCACTTCATTCCACTCCACTTCATTTCATTTCACTCCATTTCATCTATTTCATTTCATTTCACCAATAAAAATTTTCTTTCATAACCATTTTCATTCAGTGAGTTATCATCTATCCATCTCCATTCACCCAAATAATTGCTGTGTCAGTTTCCGCAGCCAGAAGCAGTTTCTGCAGCCACCACTCTGTTTTCCAAAAATTTACAGTCAGATGTTAGTTCAACAATCATGAAATCAAATGCAGGTATGAGGACATATTATGAAGACATGAGGCATTCAAAAGCATCAACGAGGAGCAATTGATTGAAGACTAATGAAAAATGGCAAGAATTCCAAGGTATGAGTAGAAATTTATTTCAAATGGCATTCAAGCACATTTTTACATAGTTATAAACCATAGCTCCATTATATGCAATGATTGTGTTGATAACTCCATAACCGTTCCACGATCTCTATACGATTCTCCCACAATCCTTGCATTCATTTTTAAACGGCCTCATAATCAAGCCTCCGGTCTTCACTCGTGTTCGGCTATACTTTGATACTCCACCTGTAATTATGGAACGTGGTTGATTTGACTACGGCTTCTCTCAACCGCACAAAATCCGCAGCCGTTTCATAAACGTGCTTGCGTCTACTCTGCAGCCACCCAATTTTAAATACTGCCGGATGCACTTTACTCCCCCTACTGTTCTATTGACCTCACGGCTGCATTTCCACCGTGCTCACATAAGCCTTCACCCCATTTTGTTCTCTGTTCCGCTTCATTTCGTGTACCTATTCTCTGATATCCGCTTACAGTCACTGGTCTCCTTCATAAACCCTGTTCATTTCCGCTAATTCAGCCGTCTTACCTCCGCTAAACCCTCCTCACGCAGACGAGTTTTAAAGAACAAAAGGAAGGATGGGTCGGTTGTTGAGGACAGAACCAGAGGGACCCAAATTTATGGAAGGATACCCGCAAGTCAAAGACATATTGAAAAAGGCAAAATGGCTTCGGTTTATTCAAAAGTTTAAAGGCTACAATAAGGAGGTAACAAAAGCTTTTGCGAGGTCTTTCAACGGTCTGGAGGTGGAAATTGGGGACCTTAAATTTATAGTGACTGAGGCATCCATAGCATCTGCTACAGAACTCCCTCAAGAAGGTGAATGTTGGTTCAAGAACAAGAGCATTGGCGAGGAAGCCTGGAGAGTGATCCTACGTAACCCAGGTATGGATGTCACCATTTTCAAAAAGGGAATTCCTGTCCATGCTTTAAAAGAAGAGTGGGCCAGTTTACTGTTGGTTATTCAAAAGTTTATCACCTGTGAGCGACGTTTTGGATCAATGTACATGTATCATACTCGACTGTTGATGAATTTCCTAGACAAACATACCCTCAATCTGCCATACTTTTTACTAAACAGTTTGAAAAAGATGTCTGTAACCATCCAAAAGCATCTGGGGGACGTAGAACCACATTTGTATCACCATGGTCTCGTGAAAATCTTGATAGAAAAACAATTAAAAGAGAAAAAGGACACCTGGGAGCAGTTTTTAATTAGAAATTTATTTGAAGAACCCCAAGAAACCCCTGAAGGCAGTACATCAAAAAGAAGTAGAAGAAAGAGAACAGGGGATAAAACTCAAAGCACTCCTACTAACACAGTTGAAAGAACTAGTAGAGAAGAAACACTGTCTAAAAGGAGGAAGGAAAAGATTGAGGGTAAAAAGCCAACAAAATCAAAAGAGAAAAGAAGCATTGAGGCTGTGCATCAAACCCCTTCCTTAGAAGAAGACCATCAAGTATTGTCTGAGAGACTAGTTCACCTTCAGGAACAGTCAGCTATGGCCAAAAAGAAAGGAAAAGAAAAACAGAAGGAAACAGACAGTAGTCCACAGCATGTAAGAAGAAGCACCAGGCTTAAAGGAAAGTGGAGGAAAGCACAAACAAAAGGACCCCATTTTATTGATTTGGGAGGAGGAAGACCTGAACAAACTCCAGCTGGCCGTAGTCCACCTCATTCTCAGCCAAACGTTGAAACTAGTCCTCAAGATGTTGACATGAGTCCTTTTCGGCCAGATTTTGAAGTCAATTCTCCTCCACAGCATTTTGGGGACAGCCCAAGGAAAACGACACCCGAGATAGATCCAAAGCAGCAAGAGATGTATGATTACATAGAATCCTTAGAAAGAACAGCCACGGGTCCCAGCACTTCATCCACTCAGCCTCACACAGCACAAGAAGTTCTAGTCAAATCGTTGAAACAAGAAGTCTTTGAGTTGGAGGTTTTAAATAGACATATTAAAAATGAAAATGAAGCATTAAAAGAGCAAAGCAGATTGGACAAGATCATTCATGACAACACTGTGCTACATCTGGGACTGTGGCACAAAAAGAACAGGAAATTGAAGAAGAAATGCAAGAAGATAAGTAGAGCACTGATTAATCTCAAATTCAGATGCTTGATGAAGAAGCCTAGGATGTTAGCAACACCAAGAAAGAGGAAAAGAGGACTGGATGTCTTGGCAGAGGTATCAGGACATATGAATTGAAGGAGGATGATCAAAATTTTGGTTGCATGGGGACATGCAACACCTTCACAGTGGGGGTATGTTGAGTCCCAAACTTGCATCTTTCCTATACACCTTTCTAGACTTTTTCCATTTACCTGGACCTCCTAAGTCATCAACATCATTGCATATTAATCATAAAAGAGCATTTAAAATGGTTTTTAACTATGTTTTGTGTCTGCTATTTGAATTATATTTTTGCTCATTGAGCTGCGGAATCTTGTCACTTTCCGCAGCTGCTTCAACTTTCCGCAGCCATTTTGTTAAAGTTTATATTGCAGGTGTTTTCAGGCAAATCAAGCCACATGGGCAAGTTGGAAATGACATGGATATGGACCGAGTCCTATTGGCTCAGTCGAATTCACCAAAGAAGGCCGTGGTCAAAGGTAGTCAAGCGGTGGTCAACCTAAGAGTCCTACGGTGATAGAACTCCGTTTTTCACCACGTGAAGACTTGCGTGGCCGTTCCTAAATCTCAGGGGACATATCAACACCTGTGAACTGCTCCATAAGCCGAATCCAACGGCCACCCTCCATAGATTTAATCTTCACGGCAACCATAATGCTAGATTTCTGGACGTGGTTGTTCACGTGTCTTTTATCAGCGTAGATTGTAGGAAAGTAGTTATGTCATCCTCTGTTATAAATAATGCGTTCTTATATGCATAATAGCTAGCTTCTGTAATGTAATTTTGCTGAAAAGAAATCCCACTGTGCCGTGACATTATTTCCTTGTTATGACTGCGTTTTGAATACATGAGAAGACTCTGTTCATAAGAATAATTCATGGTTGATAGCTGTTGCCCGAGGATTGTGCAGAGGGCCCCTACACACGCCAAGGTTTTGTTTATTGCTGTATAGTTTCATGCTTTATTTCCTTACGTTCATTATGCCATAGTTATTCACGTGTATATATTACATCTCTTATGGTATTAACGTTTTATTTCTGTCCATAATTTTCATGCTTTATACTGTTGTTAACTGATCAGTGTCTTTGTTCTAGATTACAGTAGGCAGCCCGGGAATTTGCACATAGTTTTACAATGACTAATGACATGGAATCAGTCTTGTCCTTCTGCTGATTTATTTTTCTTAGCTTTTAATTCCAGCACTATTTTATTTATTTCAGTTTTGTACATTTGCTTTATTAGTTAGATTAGATATTAAATTACTCATGTCATTATCAGTTACCTCCGAAAACCATAGCGAGACTAATGGTGAGGGATTGAAGTATGAGTGTGTAGTTTGATATTAGTTTATTTTTATACAAGTTAGATATTAAATTGCTCATGTCATTATCAGTTACTTCCGAAAGCCATAGCGAGACTAATGGTGAGGGATTGAAGTATGAGTGTGTAATTTGATATTAGTTTATTTTTCTGCAAATTAGATATTAGATTGCTCAAGTTGTTTATGATTACCTTCGAAAGCCATAGCGAGACTAATGGTGAGGGGTTAGAATATGAGTTGATGTAATTTGATTTTAGCTTTACTTTGCTTGCAATTCTTGGATTTCTTTGAGCATAGTTTCTTTTGTATTTAGACAGCAGCAAGGGTAATGGGTTTCATGATCAATAGTTCACTATTTGTTTGACTAGTATAGTGGCACATTTTCATTTTCTTTTAGGAATTAATTTTGTCATTGCATGTGTTAAAACCCTTTTGAAGTTTGAAGTTTGGGAAATCATTATAAAGGACATCATTGCCTTGAACATTTATATCCATACTTGTCTTTTAGAATTTCCATCTCACATTAGGAAACTAACCAAGATAAAAACCCCCAAGATAAATAAAAAACCCAAAAACGACAAAAAGTAAGAGATAGGTTATCTTGCACATATAGTGCACCACACTTCGTCAGCTTATGAATCCCGAATTGACAAATTAATGTAGCAATTTAGGACACACTAAATTGACCAAACAGTGGTACTTTAGGAAGTGATGTATAGTGCCATGTAGATATCTTAATATATGCTTAGCAGCTATCCTATCATGCAACCAACTCACAAAATAGAAAAAAGATAAATCAACGACTTGAGAAATAGCCTGTTCAAGGGGACAACCTCCTTTACATCACATAAATGAAAAATGATTTGATGCTACAAATGACAAGACATCCTTGGTATATAAAGAAGTTTAAGGGGTCACAATATTATTAGAGCCTACATAACAATAATAATGTAAGGGAACAACAATGATAATAGTGGGCACAATAATAACCATATGGGGGCTACATGTGCACAACACTAACAATAAGGGGGCTACATTAACAATAACAATAAGGGGGCTACACTAGTATTATATGGACCTAACATGCCCCTCTCATTCCAAAAAGTGTTGTCCTCAATGCTTGAGTAGTTTTGGATGATTATGTATAAAATTCTCATCATCCCATTTGGAATCTTCAGTGGGTAAGTTCAACATAATGAGATATTCTGAAATTGATCGATTCCGTAGTCGCCGGGTCCTTGTTTCTGTGACTGCTTCAGGTACAAATATGATTTTTCCTTCTTCGTCAAGTTCTAGCAACACTGTTTGAACTGGAAGCTTGTCACCGATAACCTTATTTAAGCATGAAACATTGAAAACTAGGTGTACTTGAGAATATGCTGGTAGTTCCAATTTGTATGCCATAGTACCTATCTTTTACAACACCTTGTAAGGACCAAAGTACTTGGGTGATAATTTATTATCATTCTTAGCTTGCCCGAGGGACATCTGTTTGTATGGTTGTAGTTGTAAAAATATCCAGTCACCTACATCAAAACTTCTTTCACTATGATGCTGACCTGCCTGTTCCTTCATTTGATTCTGTGCTAGAGTGAGGTTATTCTTTAAGAGTTGGAGAACTTGTTTTTGATGCTCGATGTGATCTTCCACTGCTTGAACCTTGTAGTTTTCCCTTAAATATGATGTGCTAGATGGTGGATGATATCTATAAAGTGCCATAAATGGGGTCATTTTTGCTGCAGTATGGAAGGAAGTGTTATACCACCATTTAGCTAGAGGTAGCCACTTGAACCATTGTGTTTTTTTATCAGATACAAAGCAAAAAAGGTATCCTTCCAAACATTTGTTCACTATCTCAGTTTTCCATCAGATTGAGAATGATAAAATGAATTATGAGCTAATTGAGTGCCAAGTAAAAAATAATTCCGTCCAAAAATTTCCACTGAAGATGGGATCTCTATCACTTAATATAATCTTTGGTTTTCCATGAATATTTTGAATTATTTCCATAAATGCAGGAGCAATTGTGTTGGCTTTAAAATGATGAGATAATGCACAAAAGTATGCATTCATGGTAAGTCTATCAACTACGACCATCATGCCACTCTTTCCTTCAGACTTGGGTAAACTTGTGATAAAATCCATTGAAACGTCCTGCCAACGCTGAATTGGAATGGCTAAAGGTTGTAACAAACCTGGGGTTTTAATTCTCTCAACTTTATTTTGTTGGAAAACCAAACATTTTTCCACAAAATTTTGACTATCAGATTCAAGGCCATCCTAAAAAATTCCTTCTTGACCCTATGGTAAGTTTTTAAAAACCCTGAGTGCCCTCCTAAGGTAGAGGTGTTCAATTCCGAAAAAATATTTTGTTTGAGTTGGGAATTCCTACAAATATATAAGCGATCTTTGTACTGTAATGAATCATTTTTCCAGTTGCCACTGTATCATATGTAATGAATTATTTTGTATCATATGTACTAGGATTTTGCTGCAACTTTTGAATGAGTGTCCACACCTCTTCATCATTATTCCATTCATCCCTCGCTTCGATTATCCACTCAAGTTGGATAATAGAAATGATACAAAACAATGTTTCCACATCCTCATCCTTTTTGAAAGTGCATTTGCAACAACATTTCATTTCCATTTTTTGTAGATGATTTCAAAGTCATAACAAAACATCTTTGTGACCCATTTTTGTTGCTCTTATGAAGATAATATTTGTTCTAAAAAGTTTTAAGACTATCACGATATGTTTTTACCTTGAAGTGTCTTCCCATTAGGTAAGGTCGTCATTTCTTTAGTGCATGTAGTATTGCCAACATTTCATTCTCATAAATAAGTTTGTGTAAATACATTCATTTGATTTGACGACTTTAAAAAACAATGGGTCTTCCTTCTTGCATTAAAACCACACCCATTAGAGGAAATTTTAGTCTAAAAGTGCCCATGAATTTTTCACGTAATTTCTATGTCATAATATGTAAACCAATCAAAATCCTTTAAATTTAAAAAGAGGTACATGTAAATGTTTTGGAAAGAAAATAATAAAAACTATTTTTTTTAAGTGTATTTTTGGCTTATCTCCCTATAGGTTTACTCAAATTTCAAGTGTAGACACTCGTTGGATTCAGAATTAAATTACACATCCAACAGACACCCATTATGCATAATTTTGAGCAGACCCACATTGATAAAAAATGAAGATACATTAAAAAAACGAGTTTCAACATATTTTTGTAATGTATATGCAATTTTTATCAATGTACATCTTTTCAAAAGTATGCATACTAGGTACTCGTTGGATTAGAAATTTAATTCCGCATCCAACGAGTGTTTATACTTGAAATTTGAGTAAACCTATAAGGAGATAAGCCAAAAATACAATTAAAAAAATAGTTTTATTATTTTCCCTCCAAAATTCATAACTCTTATTTTAATATTTTAACTATTATTTTATTAATTTTCCTTAGGAGGCAATATTTAAGCTGAAATTTCCTCTAATGAATTCCATTTTCCAAGGCATCACATTCCAAAATAAAGGTTTTTGTGAATTTTGGCATAGCTAAGACCGATGTTTGGCACATTGCCTCTTTAAGATGTTCAAAGACCTTAGTTGCTTCGGGAGTCTAAGAAAATGAATCTTTCTTCAGTAATGATGTTAGAGGTACTACTATTCTTCCATAATTCTTAACAAAATTGCAATAATACCTTGTAAACCCGAGAAATCCTCTAAGATGCTTTATGGTTGATGATATCCTGAATGAAGATCCAACTTGGTGAAGTAAATTGCTCCATGTAATTCATCCAACAATTCATCAATGACAAGGATGATAATTTATTTTTAATAGTGAGTTTGTTTATCTTCCTATAATTCAGACACATACGCTATGATCCATCCTTCTTGTGCACCGATACTATTAGAGAAGAGAAATAACTTTGACTAGGTTGAATTATACCAACCTCTAGCTTTTTTGCAACCATATGTTCATTCTCTCTCTTTTGGTCATAAGGATATTTGTAAGGCCTGCTGTTTGGGGGAACACTTCCTAGAATCAAATGAATAGCATGATCATGATCACAAATAGGTGGGAGGTCTTTGGGAGTCTCAAACAACTTGGAATGATTTTCCAAGACTTTTTGGAGATATATATGATTTCGATATTTGAACCTCTAGTGAGCATAATTGTGCAATTACGCTTCATTGTTAAATTTTCAGAAGTTTTTTCATGACATTAGAGCTGATTATCTTTCTTGGTTTCCCTGTGGTACCCCTTAATTCGAATTCATTTCCTTCTCATTTTTTTTAAAGAAAAATTCTTGAAAATTAAAAGCTATCATCCCCAAAGATTGTAACCATTGGACTCCTAGTACAACATCAACACCACCTATTGGAATGGAAATAATTCAACTATTTAATACATATTGCCCCATGGTTAGCTTGATATTATGGCACTTTCGAGAGAAATTTATAGTTCCTCCATTAGCAACTATCACTTGACACTTGGGTGCTGGATATAGGAAGCAATTCAATTCCTTGGCTATCTTACAATGAATAAAATTATGGGTACTGCCTGAATCAATCAACATTATTAAATTTTTCTTTTTGATATATCCTTCTATCTTGAGAACTCGAGGAGTGGTAATTCTTGCCAATGCATTACAAGATATGTTCAGATTATTTTCTTTTTTCTTTGGGGTTGGTTGCTGGTGTATATCCTCTTCTTTTAATGTTTCTTGTTTATTTTTCTTCCTCCTCTTCACAATCTATGTAAAATAATTTCTTCTTAGCACACTTATGACCTTTAGTGTATTTTTTATCATAACTATAACAAATCCCTTTTGCTCTTTTTTAATCCAACTGTTGTGGTATCAACCTTGTAGGTTGTGGAAGGCTAGGAGCAATAACACTTCCCTCTTTATAGTTGTGAGTGGTGGACTTCCTTGTTGCCATAATTTTTCTTTCAATTTTTTTTGCCACCCTCAATGTCTTCTCCAATGAATCAGATTCCCAAAGGTGAACCTCATGTTGGATGTTATCCTCTAAATTCCCTATGAAGACATCAATCCTATGCTCTTCTAGAATATTTGTTACCATGATATTCAATTTTTAGAAGTCCTCATTGTGCTCCGACATTGAACCCTTTTGTTTGAGATTTATCAATTGTAATAAAGATGTTGCTCTTTGTATCCTCATCATGTGCAATCATTTCCTTCGTAAAAATTTACCAAGTGACAAGTGGTTTACGAGAACAAAACCATCGATGCCATACAAATTGATTGGGTTTTAAATATAAATTTGAAATACGTACTTTTTGTGTGTGTTGCACATCATGGAGATCAAAATATTGCTCCAGTTTTAGTATCCATGTTACCGAATTCTTGCCATCAAACTTCCACATATCAATTTTTGGAATGTGGTGGCCCTTAATCCCAATATTGGAGTCTCTAAAATCATAATTCATATTCCTTTTGTCCTCATCGTTATTTTCATGGATTACCTTGTCACCACTGGGAAGCCTTTCTTGAAGAAATTATATAGAAACTCTATATCAATGGATGCAATATGATCATGTAATGTACTAAAATAAGATACTGAATGCTTCTACTATATTTTCGGAATATAAAGCACGACTGCTCAATCACATGCAAGTAAGAGAAATGAAATTATCAATCACACAACACAAGATGTTCTTGGGGAAAACACTTGCTCAAAACCACTCTATCATATATTGTACATAGTCAAATAATCATGAAACAATACAATGCTTTCTCACATCGAGAAAATCCTGCACTCTACCGATCGTCTCACTTCGATCCTGCTCAAAACTGACTAGCAATTCTTAGAGAAAATTGACCAACACTTAACCAATTCTCAGCCCCTAATTAGCCCAGTCTTGCTCATGCAATCCATAGAGAACTAATATCTATTAAATAGGATAATCAACCTTTCTTGTCTACGCAATCTATCATGAGCCTTCTTGTGACTTTATAATTGCACCTGTGCAATTTGCTAATAATACAACTGATAGTTATCTTCCCTTTAACCTCTGACTCAACTGGGTCATCATCAAAATTGACATGCATGCAACTAATAATAGTGAATCATCAGTTATATGATAGATCACTACTTGTGAATTAAATCTAAGTTAATTCACTTGACCTCTCACTAGCTCATCACTCAATTAGATCTTGTTAAATTGATTTTAACTTAATTAATTTGAGTTAATTGATTACACATGCACCAAAATAATGCATTAACTACAACTGTACCCCCAAAATAATAGAATCATTCCACATGCCTCATCTTAGACCCTCAACTCAAAATTATTTAGCTAACTTAGTCTTCATGACTTAGTTAACTGATACAAGTTGTTATGAGATGAAATTGCAATTTATTTTCCAATTTATTTAAGGGATAGATAAATTAGATGCCCACATTTAACGCTAGTGTGTAACTGAATTCCTCACTCATGTGTGATTATAATCCCACACTAGTTATGTGGTCAATTTTTGTCATTTTTTGATGTCAATTTCACTGTTTCTTGTTGAAAATGTCAACACTCCCTCTAACAAGAAAGGAATTCAATCTATCCTGATTCGGTACCTTGGGAATGTTCTGCATGAAAAACTTCTCTAGTGTTGTTTGCACCCACAACAACTGAAACTGAATAGCCTCCGAACAAATGAATCAGTATGATGCATCTGTCATAAGAGTCTTATGACTGCTACTAGTTACTGCACATGTCTATTGAAATCTTTGCGTTGCTGCTAACATGTGCATCCATGCACTATGCACTGTTGCCAAATCTGATCTGCGCTCCAGTATCCGACATCTGTCACTCTGATTTTTGTCTTCCTGACATCTGACTCCATCAATCTCACCGATCCTTTCTCTTACTGTTGTACTATGGGCTCCTCATAGCCAAGTTCGATCCATGAGACACACCATCTCAATGGACCTTGCCAAAGTTTCTTCTTGGGATTGTATCTGCACATTGTCCCACCTCACACATGGAGGTATAGTTGCATGTACTCCCTCTCCCTTTTTGGCTCGAAATTTCCCCCACTTGGAGGTCTATGCTTGAGTGGAATCTTCCACTCATTCTCCTCTTTTCTTCTCCAATTGTGGCTTCTCTACAACCTTTTGAGACTGCTTCTGAGGTTGCATGTTGAGAGATGATTGCTCCCTCTCATCCACCAAGTCATTATTCACTGCTTTACTCCTCAAAGCTTTGCATGCATCCTCAACCTCGAGAGCATACAAGTTCTTGACTCTTGAACCGATCTGCTTCACTTGTCCCATGGCTATGTGTTTAGGGAACACCTTTCCTTTTATAAACATCACCTCATAACCACGGGCTTCCAATATCGCTATGGAGACAAGATTCTTCCTTAGGCCTGGAACATACAAAGCATTTGCTAGTTTGAGAGGGGATCCAAACTCCCTCTGAAAGGTAACTGTACCTATGCCGGTCGCACTATACCTTCTGTCATCTCCAAACTCTATGTTCTGCTGGAGGTCCTTCTCATCCAAGTATTTGAAGAGATCTCTATTCCTCGTCATATGGAACGAGGCACCGCTGTCTAGATACCACATACGTCCCATTATAGTGCTGGCCATGCATGCAATGAGAGTAAAATAAAGCTTGAACCATGAAGCCGATGCTTCAACCGCTGCAAGTGTAGGCTCCTTATTTCTTGCCTTCTTTTGTAGAAAATTTGAAGCATAATGCCCATGCTCATGATAGTGAAAACATCTGAACTTGGACAAGTCTCTCTTTCCCTCTTCGCCTTGGGACTTCTTTCCCTTGGCTTTCTTTCCTTTTTTCGACCAATGCACAATATTCTTCTTTGTTAGTGCTGGAGGTCCTGTGTCTGGTGCTCCGCCTGATCTCTTCCATTACCAAGTCGGACTACAAATGCTCCCAGTCTGGTAACTTCTCCCTCCCATTCACAAAGTCCTAGTAACTATGCCAGCTCTTGGGAAGGTCTAGAAGTGCTAGGCTCACCAAATCATCATCGTTTACGGTCACACCAACACTTCCAAACTCATCTCGACATTGAGTGAACTTCACCAAGAATGTTGGTACTGTCTCACCCTCCTCCTTGATATTTATGATCTTGTCCTTCAGTGCCACCTTATTTTGGTCACTGCTGTTCTGAAACAGATCCGTTAAGGCCTTTCACATAACATATGGAGTCGCCTTCCCATGGAGACTCGAGACAATATGATCTCAGAATCCCTCTAACAAAACCCTTCTCGCCTTTGCTACCTTCTTTTTCCATGCATCAAGAAGTTGGGCATCTGTTGCTATCGGCTTGGGAATATCAAAATCTATGAATTCCTTCAACCCGAAACATATAGTGCAGTAAGGTAGACCCAAGAAACTGGACCTTTCATGTATGAGTCTATTCGGTATGTTCACTCTTTTATTATTCCCCAGATTAGGGCAGTGATAAAGGCTTAGGGGTAGACACGGAAAATCTACCATTAGGTGGAAGGGAGAAAGCATAGAATAGAAAATGAACAAAAGATTAGGGCATTCTAGAAAATCTTATAGAGACCAGTAAGACCATCAACAAATAGGGGTAACCAAAAGAATTGAGTGGCAACCAAACAATTGGATAGAAAGATAAGATTGGCTTGGAAACCAACAACATAAGTCCTATCGTTGTCCTCCAACACTGCCTCCATCCTGTCCTTCCATCCAATATAATTCGAATTTCCCTCGAGTGCAAATTCAAGTCTTAAGCCATTGAAAGACATCTTGATTTGTTGTTGGATCTTGAAGAATAAATCTGTAAATTTGAACCTATTCAAGTCAAACTCAATTTCTTCTCTTCTATTGTAATTCCTGGCACTCCGATACCATGTAGAAATTATATAGAAACTATATACCAATGGATTCAATCCGATCATGTAATGTACTAAAATAAGACACTGAATGCCTATACTATATTTGCGGAATATAAAACACGATCGCTCAATCACATGCAAGTAAGAGAAATGAAATTATCAATCACACAACACAATATGTCCTTGGGGAAAGAACTTGCTCAAAACCCCTCTATCATATATTGTACATAGTCAAAGAATCATGAAACAATAAAATGCTTTCTCACACTGAGAAAATCCCGCACTCTACCGATCATCTCACTCTAATCCTGCTCAAAACTAACTAGTAATTCTTAGGAAAAATTGACCAACACTTAGCCAATTCTCAGCCCCTACTTAGCCCATAATTTCTCACACAATCCCTAGGAAATTAATTCCTATTAAATAGGATAATCAACCTTCCTTGACTGTGAAATCCATCATGAGCCTTCCTGTGACTTTAGAATTGCACCCGTGCAATTTTCTAATAATACAATTGAAAATTATATTCCCTTTAACCTCTGTCTGAATTGGGTCGTCATCAGAATTGATATGCATGCAACAAATAATAGCAAATCATCATTTATCTGATAGATCACTACTTGTGAATTAAATCTAATTTAATTCACTTGACCTCTCAGTAGCTCATCACTCAGTTTGAACTAGTTAAGCTGATTTTAACTCAATTAATTTGAGTTAAATGATTATACATGCACCAAACTAATGCATCAACGACAACTGGACCCCCAAAATAATAGAGTCACTCTACATGCCTCATATTAGACCCTCAACTCAAAATTATTGAGATAACTAAGTCTCCATGACTTAGTTACTTGATACAAGTTGTTATGAGATGAAATTATAATTTATTTTCCAATTTATTTAAGGGATAAACAAATTAAATGCCCACATTTAGCGCTAGTGTGTAACTGAATTCCTCAGTCATGTGTGACTGGAATCCCACTCCAGTTATGTGTCAATTTTTGTCCTTTCTGGATGCTAATTTCATTGTTTATTGTTGTAAATTTCAACATTTCTTACAACAACTTTGTCATGCCTTCCTTCAAACCTTCCATGCCAACTTTCAAACCATCCATCTTAGCTTCCATGTCATCCTTCAAACCTTCCATGTCTTCTTTTAAACCATCCATGTCGTCTTTGGTTTCTCTTTGTGAGAGTGACATTTGTTGCACTTGGTCCTGTAATTTTGATATATCATGTTGCAATTCTTCCTCTTCATGCGTCATAGTAGAGATTTTTGAGGGCATAATTGGTGTAGAATTATTTTGTTTTGGAGGAATTTTATAACCAAAAACTGATATCTATGCTTCAATATGCCCTTTGAATCACTTCAAAATTATTTTTCAAACAAAAGTTATGCAAAATTTAAAAAATACACACCTTTTTCTTGTTTTTTTGGAGATCGATATTGAAATTGTTGTATCTTTGTAATTTCAGATTTCCAAGTTTTGAAATTTGGTCCTATAGTAACTCTCTGAATCTTATTTCTAATTCCACAAGTCATACCAATATTGGATGCTTCAATAAAGAGTTATGCCAAATCTCCCACAATAACTTGATTATGGAATGGATCAGTAGATCTAAGTTGTACGGGATGTCACGTGTCACTGTTTCAACATTCATGACTAAAGTTGCTATAGGACAAGATACAATCTGTTTACTTTCAACCACTTTTTATAGAGTTCAAATCCGATGCCCGAAACATAAGTTATGACGATTTTCCCTAGGTCACCTATTTGAGATGGAATTATGGAGCCTGCAAAAACCCTAACATCATTGGACCATATCTCTGAAAATATAGTGCACCAAGATCTGAAAATCATACACAAATTTCACCAATATCTTGGCTCTACATGGTTTCAATTGAGCTTCTGAAGCCTCATATAAAAAAAATTATAGCGAAAATTCCACAATGGTCTGTTTGAAGCAGCGAAACTCTAGAATCCAAAGCTCTGATACCAAATGTTATGCAACTAGCTCAAAAATAGAGAAAATATATATCAATGACTTGAGAAATAGCCTCTTCGAGGGGGAAACCTCATTTTTCTTACATAAATGAACAATTCTTGGATGATACAAATGACAAGGTCTCCTTTGTAAGAGTCTAAGTGGTCACAATATAATCAGAGCCTACATAATAATAATAATGTAAGGGCACAACAATAACAATAGTGGGCTTCTATGAGGAACAACAATAAAAATATTGGGGCTACATGGGCATAAAAATAACAATAAGGGGGTTACACTAATAATAAAAATAAAGGGGCTACACTAGCATTATAGGGACCTAACATATTCAATTATCATGACGATGCTACAACTGAAATTAACTGACGATATTTACAACAAAACACATATCCGATATAGAATTTACCAAATAAATTAGAGAACCCACTAAATTATGATAGCTAGTAGTATCTACGAGACTGGAGTGAGAGCTTATCAACTTCTTGAGATTGGTGATCATGGGAGTAGTCATGGGCTTGGAATCTGATTATGTATTTTCCTTGCCCAGATATATCTCCCAAGGTTTCTACCATAATTCCTAACCTAAATAATAATGCATAAGTACCAGATCCTTCATCTCAAATTCAACTGGAAACATCTTCTTGCATTCTTGTATCCTTCACTCCACACTTGTATTAAATAAATCATCCACATATAGTAGAATAATGACTGGTTCATTCTCCACCACTTTGATTTATAGGTTTGGATATGTAGTACTTTTGACAAACCCTTTAAAAGATATGCATCCATTCTTGCATACCATGCCCTAGGAGCTTGCTTCAAGCCATATAGGGCTTTCTTGAGTCTACAAAAATGAGTGTTCGTGCTATTTATTTCAAATCTTGTAGGTTTTTGAATGTATACTTCTTCATTGACGGTTCCATTAAAAAATTTTGTTTTTACGTCCATTTTATGGATATTCCATCCCATTATTGCATCCAATGAAACCAAATATCTTATAGTAGTATATCTTGCAGTAGGTGCAAAGGTTTCTTCATAGTATATGCCATCATTTTGAGAGAATCCCCTTACAACAAATCTAGCTTTATATTTTTCTATTCTTCCATCAACAACATGTTTGATTTTGTAAATCCATTTTGAAGTGACATCTTTTTGTCTCTTGGTCTAGGAACGATTTACCAAACCCCATTATTCATGATGGATTGATATTCTTCCTGCATCACCTTCTTCCATTCTTCTTGATGAGAATATTCTTCAAATGTAGTTGGTTCATCTTCCATTAGTTTTGTCATGTATGCAACATATCCTGAATATCTTTTTGGTTTTTTTTTCTCTAAAAATTCCTTTCACAGTTCCTTGTCCTTCGACATCTTTAGGAGTAGATTTTAACCAATTTGGCCTCTTCCTTGTGTCGGGTATGATCATAGGTTGAATAGGCTCACTTGTTTCTTCTTATTCTTCTTCTTGGATTATATTAGTTTATGACGATGCTCTTATTCTTCAAATAAAATTTTATCTTCGTCATCGAAATAAATAAGAATTTCCTTGGATATTTTGTAGGCATGATCTTCATCAAATATAAAGTCTCTACTTATTTCGATTTGTCTTCCTTCCTTGATGTATATTCTATATGATTTTGAAGAAATATTGTAGCCAACGAAGATCCCTTTAATTCTTGTAGAGTCTAACTTCTTTCGTTTATCCTTAGGAACGTGGATATATGCGGGAAACCCAAAGATTCAGAGATGGTCCACACATGGCTTCTTTCCTGTGAACACCTCTTCAGGTGTCATATTCTCAAGAATTATATGAGGAATTCTATTTTGTATATATATTGCAGTCATTGGTGCTTCCCCCATAAAAATTTTGGTAAATCTTGATCAAAAATCATTATTTGTATACATTCTTCCAGTGTCATATTTTTCCTTTATGCAACTCCATTATGCTCGGGATAGTAGGGAACAATGAGCTCCCTGTTAATTCCTGCTTCTTTGCAATATGAAATCATTTCTTTGGAAGTGTATTCCCCACCATTCTAGTACCTCAAAGTATTTATCCTTCTTTCAGTTAGGGTCTCTGCTTCAGATCTAAATTCCTTGAAATTTTCAAATACTTCGTCCTTTTTCTTGAGAAGATAGAGCCATGTCCTTCTAGAGTGATCATCAATGAAGGGCACATAATAAAGATGACCTTTAATTGTTTTTTCAGACATAGGCCCACACACATATTAATTAATGAGGTCCAGTATTTCTTAAGACCTCGTTTGAATGCTTGTAAAGGGTTTCATTTTATTCTTTCCCAAAGCACACCCCTTACATATTACTTCACAGTCTTCTTTGATATTGGGGATGCCATTTACCAAATTTTGGTTAAGAGAGGGGATGACCTTATAATTTAAATGTCCATATCTTCTATGCCATAGCTCAATGATCCATGCGTTTTCATCTTTGAGAGAACCTGTGAGTGCAGCCAAGAACCCTTTAATTTTGACCTTATTCCTTATTAAATAAGTTGTAGATGATTCTTTTAATCCAACTTCCTGCAATATTGAATCCCATTTTCAAGTATCTTATCATAGAGGTATTAAACTTTCCTTTCAATCCAACAAAGTGATCTCCAATATTTCTTGACCTTAGCTCTGATATAATGTTGTGAAATCAATGCTAGTAGAATTAGCATTTGATTCTTCTTTCTTGATAATTACTTGTGAATTATGTTGGAATATTTTACATCTTTATTAGATTCTCTTTCATCAAGAAATTACCAAATTATGTGTGTATGAATATCACCAGAACAAAAGACACAAGATATAGGTGCACAGCCAGGGAAAAAACCCTAATGAGGGGAAAACCTAGTAAAACCTCTTCCTTCAGAATATTCATAAGAAAAGACAAGATAATCCAAAACTCTTTGACCTAGACACAAAATTCCTCCAATCACCAAGTCAACCTTTCTAATTCTTTAGATGATAACCTTCCAACAACAACTTCGACTTAGAACTTCGATCCTGTAGCACCAGAATTTCAACCTGCTGCAATAGAACTTTGAATTGCAGTAAATATCATAATTTCGAACCTGCAATTGCCCAGTAACGTCACACGTGTGAGAGATATATGGCCCAAAAAATTTGATCTAGTCGTTCCCTGCAATCCTCTTCCTTCTCCTGCAACTTCACACTTTTCTGCCTATCCTTCTTGTGTATTGAAATTGAGTGAGTGATGCTCCAAATGAATCAAACTTCTCTTCTATATATAGCCTCTTCTGTGGGCCGAATTGCCCTAATGTAGGTCGACTTCACCAGGTAAGGTCCGACTTGGTGTGGAGGTGACAAATGACTTATTTGACTAAAAAATAATTTTGTTTACATGATAGAAAATCCCAAGAAGGGTCTAATAAAATGGGCAATGAATCTAATGAATCTAGATAAAACATATATGTCCTTAATGGGGAATTTGACCTAGAAAATGATGACCCAAGCATGAAACCCATGCTTTAATAAGTCATTTTAATAATAATAAAATTTATTTTGTCAATTATACGTTTATGAAGACCGAAGCTAGTTACATTCTTCAACACCAACAACATTCATTATTGATCCAAATGCATGTTTGAAACAAATTTCCATTGGTTCTCATTGTGGAACAACATGGAACTTTTTTCGTCAACCACTTGTCCTAGCTTGTCTTACACAAATTGAAAAAATTATCATAGCTATATTTAACTTGATACCCCAAGTAACACATGCATATCGTGGCCAATATAAATATAGTGGCCACACAATAAGTTTCCCACACGACATTACAATAATAACCAACATCTTAACTCGACATGTTGATGACTTAGACGACTTGCTCGTTACATGTTGTATATTTTACTATCGAGCTTACTATTGCATTGTAAGTAGACATTGTGTTTTCGCCGCAGTGGAATACAAGCTATAAAGTTACCCTTACATTAATTTAAAAATAGTAGAAGTTTACATTTGTACTTCCAATTTCTCATTATTCAGATATCTAAAAATTTAATTCTTTATTTGAATTTTCACCTTACAAGAAAAAGATAAAGGTCACCCAATAACAATAACATTAATATTTCTCTTCCATTCAAATTGTAATATAGCACATTTGTTTTCATCGATGCTCTTCTTACATTTGTTATGCACTTACGACATTTCCTTTGCAACATCTCGTTCAATTGCTAGTGTTTTAAGTTATTGAGTTTTATAAAAGTATTTTTCTATAAAAGATGTTTACATCTATGACCATTCAAATTTGTTACAGTTGTGAGTTTTTCCACTTACATTTTTAAATAATTTTTTTGGTAAAAATATAATGTCAATTACATTTAAAATGTTTCATAAATATTTCATAGTTAACAACCATGACAAAAGGCAAAGAATAATTTATCATGATTGTAAATTTTGTTTTTTTATTAGATTTTTTATGATGATTAATGTTCACTGAATTACCCAAACATAATCATTATAGGTATATGTTTAAATAGCTTAAAAATTGATAAACGTATAACATAATTTATGGATTAAGTTTAATAAGTTCTAAAATTAATACAAAAAAATTCAAGGCCTTCCACATAGCATATGGAGTCGCCTTCCCATGGAGACTCAAGACAATATGATCTAGAACTCCCTCTAACAAGATCCTTCTCACCTTTGCTACCTTCTTTTTCCATGCATCAAGAAGTTGGTCATCTGCTATTGCGGTCTTGGGAATATCAAAATCTATGAATTACTTCAACCCATTTTCCTCCAACACTGCCTCCATCCTGTCCTTCCATCCAATATAATTCGAATTTCCCTCTAGTGCAAATTCAAGTCTCGAGCCATTGAGAGACATCTTGATCTGCTGTTGGATCTTGAAGAATAAATCTGCAAATTTGAACTTGTTCAAGACAAACTCAATTTATTCTCTTTTATTGCGATTCTCGATGCTTCGATAGCATGTAGAAATTATATAGAAACTCTCTACCAATGGATTCAATCCGATCATGTAATGTACTAAAACAAGGTATTGAATCCTTCTATTATATTTGTAGAATATAAAACACGATCCTACAATCACATTCAAGTAAGAGAAAGGAAATTATCAATCACACAACACAAGATGTTCTTGGGGAAAGCACCTGCTCAAAACCCCTCTATCATATATTGTACACAGTTAAATAATAATGAAACAAACAATGATTTTTCACACCGAGAAAATCCTGCACTCTACCGATCATCTCACTCTGATCCTGCTCAAAACTGACTAGCAATTCTCAGGCAAAATTGACCAGCAGTTAGCCAATTCTCAACCCCTACTTTGCCCAGCCTTGCTCACACAATCCCTATTAAATAGGATAACCAACCTTCCTTGACTTCGCAATCCATCATGAGCCTTCCTGTGACTTTATAATCGCGCTCGGGCAATTTGCTAATAATACAACTGATAGTTATCTTCCCTTTAACCTATGTCTCAATTGGGTCATCATCAGAATTGACATGCATGCGACTAATAATAGTGAATCATCAGTTATTTGATAGATCACTACTTGTGAATTAAATCTAATTTAATTCACTTGACCTCTCTCTAGCTCATCACTCAGTTAGAACTAGTTAAATTGATTTTAACTTAATTAATTTGAGTTAACTGATTACACATGCACCAAAAAATGCATTAACTGCAGCTGGACCCCCAAAATAATATAATCGCTCTACATGCCTCATCTTAGACCCTCAACTTAGAATTCTTGAGCTAACTTAGTCTTCATGACTTAGTTAATTGATACAAGTTGTTATGAGATGAAATTACAATTTATTTTCCAATTTATTAAGGGATACATAAATTAAACACCCACATTTAGCGCTAGTGTGTAACTGAATTCCTCACTCATGTGTGACTAGAATACCACACCAATTATGTGGTCAATTTTTGTCCTTTCTGAATGCCAAATTCACTGTTTCTTGTTGCAAATTTCAGCACTCCCTCTCGTCAAGAAAGGAATTCATTCTATCCTGATCCGGTACCTTTGGAATGTTCTGCATGCAACACTTCTCTAGTGTTGTTTGCATCCACAACTCCTGAAACTAAATAGCCTCCAAATAACTGAATCAATATGATGAATCTGTCATCAGAGTCTTCTGACTACTACTAGTTATTGCACCTATCTACTGAAATCTCTGCAATGCTGTTGACATGTGCATCCATGCACTTTGTAATGCTGGAAACTCTGATCCGTGCTCCAACATCTGACATTTGTCACTCTGATTCTGTCTTCATGACATATGACTCCATCAATCTACCGATCCTTCCTACTACTGCTATACTATGGGATCCTTGTAGCTAGGTTCGATCCATGAGACACACCATATCAATGGTCCCTGCCCAAATTTCTTCTTGGGATTATATCTGCACATCGCCCCACATCACACTTGGAGGTATAGCTGCATGTACTCTCTCTTCCTTTTTGGCTCGAAATTCCCCCCTCCTAGAGGTCTCTTCTTAAGTGGAATCTTCCACTTTTTCTCCTCTATGCTTCTCTAATTGTGGCTGCTCCACAACCTTCTGAGACTGTTTCTGAGGTTGCATGTTGAGATATAATTGCTCCCTCTCAACCACTGCTTTTCTCCTCTAATACTTGCATGCATCCTCAACCTCGAGAGCATACATGTTCTTGAATCTTGAACCGATATGCTTCACCTGTCCCGTGGCTATGTGTTTAAGGAACACCTTTCCTTTTCTAAAAATCACCTCATAACCACGGTCTTCCAATACTGCTACGAAGACAATATTATTCCTTAGGCCTGGAACATACAAAACATCTGCTAGTCTAAGAGGGGAGCCAGACTCCCTTTGAAAGGTAACTGTACCTATGCCGGTCGTGTTATACCTCCCATCATCTCCAAAATATATGTTCTGCTGGAGGTCCTTCTCCTCCAAGAAACTGAATATATCTCTATACCTCTTAATATGGAACGAGGCACCATTGTCTAGATACCACATACATCCCATTATAGTGCTGGCCATGCATGCAATGAGAGAAAAATCAAGCTCGAACTGTGAAGCCAATTCTTCCCTCGCTGCAAGTGCAGGCTCCTTCTTGCTTGCCTTCTTCTGTGGACAATTTGAAGCATAGTGCCCATGCTCGTGATAATGAAAACATATTATCTTAGACAAGTCTCTCTTTCCCTCTTCGCCATGGGACTTATTTCCCTTGGATTTCTTTCCTTTTTCAACCAATGCACAATATTCTTCTTTGTTGGTGCTGGAGGTCTTATCTCTGGTGCTCCGCCTTATCTCTTCTGTTACCAAGTTGGACCACAAATGCTCCCAGTCTGGTAACTTCTCCCTCCCATTCAAAAAGTCTTGGTAGCTATGCCAGCTCTTGGGAAGGCCTAGAAGTGCTAGGCTCACCAAATCATCATTGGCTACGGTCACACCAACACTTATAAGCTCATCTCGAAATTGAGTGAACTTCACCAAGTATGTTGGTACCGTCTCGCCCTCCTCCTTCTTGATATTTCTGAGCTTGTCCTTCAGCAACAACTTCCTTTGGTCATTTCTGTTCTGAAACAGATCTGTCAAGGCCTTCCACATATCATATGGAGTCGCCTTCCCATGGAGACTCGAGACAATATGATCTCGAACTCCCTATAACAAGATCCTTCTCGCCTTTGCTACTTTCTTTTTCCATGCATCAAGAAGGTGGGCATCTACTGTTGCGGGCTTGAGAATATCAAAATCTATGAATTCATTCAACTCTTTGTCGTCCAATGCTGCTTTAATCCTGTCCTTCCATCCAATATAATTCAAATTTCCCTCGAGTGAAAATTCAATTCTCAAGCCTTTGAAAGACATCTCGATCTGCTGTTGGATCCTAAAGAATAAATCTGTAAATTTGAACCTGTTCAAGAAAAAATCAATTTCTTCTCTTCTATTGTGATTCCTGACACTCTGATACCATGTATAAATTATATAGAAACTCTACTAAAACAAGATATTAAATCCTTCTACTATATTTGTGGAATATAAAACACGATCACTCAGTCACATGCAAGTAAGAGAAAGGAAATTATCAATCACACAACACAGGATGTTCTTGGGGAAAGAACCTGCTCAAAACCCCTCTATCATATATTGTACATAGTCAAAGAATCATGAAACAATACAATGCTTTATAACACTGAGAAAATCCTGCAGTCTACCGATGGTCTTACTCTGATCTTGCTCAAAATTGACCAACACTTAGCCAATTCTCAGCCCCTGCTTAGCCCAACATTTCTCACACAATCCTTAGGCAATTAATCCCTATTAAATAGGATAATCAACCTTCCTTGAGTGCGCAATACATCACGAATATTCCCGTTACTTTATAATTGTGCTCGAGCAATTTTCTAATAATACAACTGATAGTTATCTTCGCTTTAACCTATGTCTCAACTGGGTCGTCATCAAAATTGGCATGCATGCAAATCATAATAGCGAATCATTAGTTATCTGATACATCACTACTTGTGAATTAAACCTAATTTAATTCACTTGACCTCTCACTAGCTCATCACTCAGTTAGAACTAGTTAAAATGATTTTAACTCAATTAATTTGAGTTAACTGATTAGACATGCACCAAACTAGTGCATTAACTACAAATGGACCCCCAAAATAATAGAATCACTCTACATTCCTCATATTATACCCTCAACTCGAAATTATTGAGCTAACTTGGTCTTCATGACTTAGTTAACCAATACAAGTTGTTATGAGATGAAATTACAATTTATTTTCCAATTTATTTAAGGGATAAATAAATTAGATGCCCACATTTAGCGCTAGTGTGTAACTAAATTCCTCACTCATGTGTGACTGAAATCCCACACCAGTTATGTGGTCAATTTTTGTCCTTTATGGATGCCAATTTAACTGTTTCTTGTTGCAAATTTCAACATTTCTTGCAACAACTTTGTCATACCTTTCTTCAAACTTTCCATGCCCATTTTCAAACCATCCATCTTAGCTTCCATGTCATCCTTCAAACCTTCCATGTTTTCTTTTAAACCATCCATGCCATCTTTGGTTACTCTTTGTGAGAGTGACATTTGTTGCACTTGGTCCTGTAATTTTAATATATTATGTTTCAATTCTTCCTCTTCATGCGTCATAGTAGAAATTTTTGAGGGCTTAATTGGTGTAGAATTATTTTTTTTTGGAGGAATTTTAGAACCAAAAAATGATATCTATGCTTCAATATTCCATTTGAATCACTTCAAAATGATTTTTCAAACAAAATTTATTCAAAATTTTAAAAGTACACACATTTTTCTTGTTTTTTTGGAGCTCGATATTGAAATTGTTGTAAGTCTATAATTTCAGATTTCCAAGTTCTGAAATTTGGTCCTATGGTAGCCCTAGGAATTTTATTTCTAATTCCACAAGTCAGACAAATATTGGGTTCCTCAATAAACATTTATGCCAAATCTCCCACGATGACTTGATTATGGAATGGATCAATAGATCTAAGTTGTATGGGATGCCACGTGTCACTATTTCAACATTCATCCCTTAAATTTCTATAGGAAAAGCTATAATCCACGTAATTTTATCCACTTTTTACAGAATTCAAATCTCATGCTTGAAACGAATGTTATGATGATTTTCGTAAGTCACCTATTTGAGATGGAATTATGGAGCCTTCAAAACCCTAACTTCCTTGGATCATATCTCCAAAAATGTAGTGAACCAAGATCTGAAATTCATACAAAAAGTTCACCAATATCTTGGCTCCACATGGTTGCAATTTGAGCTTCTGAAGCCTCGTATAAAAGAATTTATAGCAAAAATTCCACAATGGTCTGTTTGAAGCAACAAAACTCTAGAATCCAAAGCTCTGATACCAAATGTTATGCAACCAGCTCACAAATAGAGAAAATATATATCAACGACTTGAGAAATAGCCTCTTAGAGGGGGAAACCTCCTTTACATTACATAAATGAACAATTCTTGGTTGATACAAATTACAGGGTCTCTTTTGTAAGAGTCTAAGGGGTCACAATATAATCAGAGCCTACATAACAATAATAGTGTATGGGCACAACAATAACAATAGTGGGTTTCTAAGAGGAACAATAATAAAAATATTGGGGATACATGGGCACAAGAATAAAAATAAGGGAGTTACACTAACAATAAAAATAAGGGGTCTACACTAGTATTACAGGGACCTAACCTATCCAATGATCATGACGAGGCTACAACTGAAATTGAATGAGGATGTTTACAACAAAACATATATCCGGTCTAGTATTTACCAAACACATTAGAGAACCCACTATATTACGATAACTAGTAGTATCTACGAGACTGGAGTGAGAGCTTATCAACTTCTTGAGATTGGTGATCATGGGAGTAGCCATGGGCTTGGAATCCATTATACCGAATTTCTGCAATAACTTGATTATGTATTTTACTTGCCCCAGATATATCTCCCAAGGTTTATACCATACTTCAAAACCTAAGTAATAAAGCATAAGTCCTAAATCCTTCATCTCAAATTCTACTTCCAGCATCTTCTTGCATTCTTGTATCCTTCGCTCCACACCTGTAATAAAGAAATCATCCACATATAGTAGAATAATGATTGGTTCATTATCCACCACTTTGATTTCTAGGTTTGGATATGCATTACTTTTGACGAATCCTTAAACAATTATGCATCCATTCTTGCATAACATGCCCTAGGAGCTTGCTTCAAGCCATAGGGATTTATTGAGTCTACAAACATGAGTGTTCTTGCTATTTATTTCAAATCCTGTAGGTTTTTCAATGTATACTTCTTCATCGATGGTTCCATTCAAAAATGTTGTTTTTACATCCATTTGATGGATATTCCATCCAATTTTTGCATCCAATGAAACCAAAGATCTTATAATAGTATATCTTGCAGTAGGTGCAAAGGTTTCTTCATATTTTATGCCATCCTTTTGAGAGAATCCCATTACAACAAATCTAGCTTTGTATTTGTTTATGCTTCCGTCAACAAGGTGTTTGATTTTGTAAATCCATTTTTAAGTGACATCTTATTTGTCACTTGGTATAGGAATGATTTCCCAAACCCCATTCTTCATGATGGATTGTTATTCTTCCTACATCACCTTCTTCCATTCTTCTTGATGAGAAGCTTCTTCAAATGTAGTTGGTTCTTCTTCCATTATTTTTTTCATGTATGCAACATATCCTGAATATATTTTTGGTATTTTTCTTTCTCTAAAATTTCCTTTCATAGCTCCATGTCCTTCGACATCTTCAGGAGTATCTTTTAGCCAATTTGGCCTCTTCCTTGTGTCGGGTATGATCACAGGTTGAATAGGCTCACTTTTTCCTTCTTATTCTTCTTCTTGGATTATAGTAGTTTATCACGGTGCTCTTCTTATTCAAATAACGGTATATCTTCGTCATCGAAACCAATAGGAATATACTTTTATCTTTTTCAGGCATTATCTTCATCAAATATAACATCTTTGCTTACTTCGATTTGTCTTCCTTCCTCGATGTAGATTCTATATTATTTTGAAGAAATATTGTAGCCAAAGAAGATCCCTTTAATGCTTGTAGAGTCTAAATTTATTTTTTGTCCTTTGTAACGTGGATATATGCGGGACACCCAAAGATTTAGAGATGGTCCACACATGGATTCTTTCCTGTGAATGCCTCTTCATGTGTCATATTCTCAAGAATTGTATGAGGAGTTATATTTTGTATATATATTGCAGTCATTGCTGCTTCTCCCCATAAAAATTCTGGTAAGTCTTGATAAAAAATAATTATTTGTATACATTCTTCAAGTGTCATATTTTTCCTTTCTGTAGCTCCATTATGCTCGGGATAGTAGGGAACGACGAGCTGCCTCTTAATTCCTGCTTCTTTTCAATATGAAATCATTTCTTTAGAAGTGTATTCCCCACCATTGGCGTATCTCAAAGTATTTATTCTTATTTTAGTTAGGTTCTCCACTTCTGATCTAAATTCTTTGAAATTTTCAAATACTTCATCCTTTTTCTTGAGAAGGTAGAGCCATGTCCTTCTAAAGTGATCGTAAATGAAGGTCACATAATAAAGATGACCTCCAACTGATTTTTTAGACATAGGCCCACACACATCTGAATGAATGAGGTCCAATATTTCTTAAGACATTGTTTCAATTCTTGTAAAGGGTTTCCTTGTATTCTTTCCCAAAGCACACCCCTTACATATGATCTGAAATTGCAGAATTAGACCGACACCTAACACTTGGCAAGTTTTAAAATGGGTTTCTATTTCATAGTAATTTAATTTTACTGAGAAAATTCACCATAAAGAATTCAATAGCTATAAACATGCATCGTCGAAAAGAAAGACACCGGGGTTGTTGATGGAGTTCACACCTCCCGGGCTACGTCTCCAGGCCCTGCTCTAATAGGATAGGCTGCTCATATTTCAGTTAAAATAAAGAGGTACATAGATATAACTGTTTCAATTGCGGCTATTTCCTTGAAACTAGAAATTTTATCGTGCAGAGAACTCTCACAAAATTATTTGACAACGTACAACTGTCTTGTCAATAAAAACAAAATATAGTCTTATAACTTAGACTCTGACCTCTACTAAAAATGAGTATTCAATTATCAACAATTCAATGATTTTTACCTCGTTGCCACTTGACAAAGTGGGACACACTTCAGGTACTAATTTCGGCATAATCTGTTATTGTTGCTGATGAAAAAGGGTTGCCGTTGAATCCCGAATGTGCCAAAACCCTTGTTTTGGCTCTTCAAGTGCTCAAATCAGCTTCCGAATGCTCCCAGAAAGCCCGATCCCAGCTTTGCCAAAACCTCGAGAAACTTCACACATCTAGATGATGCAGTGTCTTTACCCTCCTGGAACTTCAAAATTCACTTCGAAAACACTTAGAATTGATGGACTTCCTCCGAAGAAGGCTTTGCTGACTCGATTTTGCTTCTTTGGATTTGTCTTCTAACTCTGCCTCTTGATGGATTGTGAAACTTGTGAATTGGATTCTTTGAATGGTGTAAAAATCCTCCTTTTATACACCTTACAATGTTATTTTTGGTTTTGAGTTGTTAAAACAACTTAACAAGTTTTGGATATTCGAATACATTTGAGATAGCACATTTATTTTGACAAACCATATGCAATTTTATTATTGGACCTTAGCTCCAAACTTAATCCTAAGTTTTCGAATGGTTATTAAACACCATAACTCCAATAAAATTAAGGTTGACTTTTGAACAATGTTGAAGCCACGTACAAGATTTTAGTTGTAGCTTTTAATGCACCTTCAAGCATTTCGTAATTATCTTCTTAAGACCTTTGTATTACAACTTGCCATGACCATGTAACAATCCACCTTTTGCTTGGAGTTTTTAACCACATCTTCGTAGCTTTCGTTGGTGGAGCCACGTAATAATGCACATTTATTAGTTGACTTTCGAATTTCATGAATGTTGAAACCACCTTCATAACCTTTGCATTATGTGACACATCTTCATAAATTTCGTAACCATCTCCATGCAGCTACGAACTCCATGCCATGACCTTCGTTGGTGTAGCTGCATAACGATAACATTGGATTCATGTTGGTTGCGTTTGCAAACATGACAGTTTAAACCTGAAATGTTGGCTTCATTGACTGGTAACTAACCCCCTCTGCAGTGGCATGACCTGTCAACACAATCCCCAATGGTGATGTGATATCTCCGCCTATTTGCAATGTGTCCATACCATAAGTCACCTCCGCTATATATGTTCACCAACCACCGTAGCAAGGTTTACAACACCATATTGTATTAGACCATATTGTATTTCAACCTTCGTCATTTTATATGCACCATAGTAATACATGGATATTGATAAATCTGTGCTCTAATATGTTATCACTGTGTATGGGTTTTCAACCATAGGTTATAACTACTAAACATATTCCATACGTTTAGTTTTAAAACCATGACCATAATTCATTTCTCCGCCATATAACATAGGTTTTTTAATATGAATTTAAAACTCCGCTTTCAACATAGAGTTTTAACATATGCTCTCAACCTTATATATATCATGCGCCCATGTGAATATTTGTACCAAAGTCTTTTTGGCTACAAAAAATAGGTTTAGTAATATTTTACATAAAATATTAATGCACCATAATCTTACCTTGTCATGTTATTTGAACCCATGTGTGCCCCCTTTTGGATGTCTTTGCACTGCAGGTTTTCGACTAAGACTCGATGCACCCACCTGGATTTTTTCACTGAAGATGACATGTCGAGCTGGAGCTTTGTCACATGAAGAAATACCTGGCTTACCTTGATTGCAATAAAAAATTTAATGGACATTTTCTCCCTCGTCTGGAGTCCAAATACGAATCCGGAGATACCACCGGAATCAACATGTCGAACCCTTCGATCTGGTGCTAGTTTCGCAATCAACTGGGACAGTAAAACTCTGCACAAGTCGAATTTTTTTTTTCCACATAGGACCATCTTGGCTGTTAACATATAGAAATATTCTAACTTGACTTACAAGATCCATTCTGGATCACACCTCCCAACGGAAAGAACTTTTGGACCTCCAAAAGCTTTATTAAAAAATTATTTTTATGACAACATGCATCAGTATAAAAACCAACTTGACCCTAGTTACAGACTCAGCTAAGGCCTACTTATGTGACAACAATTTACAACACATAATCATACATATGAAATAAAGTCTGCCCAATTCCAGGACTGTTATGGAGACTTATGTTTCTCTGCTCCAAGTTCTTTTGTTGCCTTTGGTTCTGCTAGTGTTGGTGTTGTCTCACGGGGTAACATCAGACGTTTTTTCTTTGAATGCCATTTCAGATTACATTGTTGAAAAACTAGTTCTCCAGAGTTTATGCTGATCAACCCCTTGTCAGATCTGTCTTAGCTTTGAATGTATGATGATGAATCTTCCATAGACTGAAATGAAGCCTTTCCTGGTTGTTTGTTCACTTATAGAGTGACATCTTATTTATGTGGCTTATTCTTTGTGTCACCCACCTTTTTGCCGAATGCCTTTTGCTTCCAACATTCTTCTACATAGTGCGTGTTACTGCCGCAAAAGGTACATGGATAAATCCTTTTAACAACTTTCAACATAAAATTTTGGTTTGAGGACTTACCTTCAGAATCAATCTCTGAGTGATTCATTTTTTTACCTTTGATGTCTTGTAGCTTCTTCGGCATCAGGTTGAGGTGTAGGGACCACAATCGATCTGTAATGTGATTTCTCTTCCCATAGTAGTCACATATCTATTGGTCGAATCCTATGCCTTCATATTTCGGCATCTCTTGTATTGAGATCGGTTAGAGTCTGCCCTGGCCTTGCTTTCCAAGACCTTGTCCTTCCTGGTAGCCCATCTTGTTCATTATCTTCAGACCCATTCCTTTGGTATGCCACTTTCAAATGCTCCAATATCCTGATCACTGAAAGACTTGTTCAAGTCTTTTATTGGCGAGGCTGGTGCATAAGGAGTTTCCTCAGAAGGTGAGGAGAAGCTTCTGATAGCTTCTTCTATCGACTATGCTTTTGCAGTCATGGATAATGATGAATTGTCTTCATCTTCCTGATGAAGAGGTGAGACTTCATTTTTCCTTTCAGTGGATGAAATATGAACTGATGGACTGTTTATCCTTCGAATCTTTTTCCAAGCTTCAATATTTGTCTAGAGTCTTTGCTTATCCTCTTGCAAAGCTTGTACCATTCACTGCAATGCATCATTCTCCTATTAAAACTGGTGATTGAACTCTTCAAGTTCTTTCAACCAAAGCTGCCTTGAATTTTTTCCCATTCTTTCACCTGGTAAGGTTCTTGCTCTAATACCAAATGATCTAAAATTTTAGAATTAGATCGACACCTAACACTTGGCAAGTTTTAAAATGGGTTTTTGTTTCACAATAATTTAATTTTAACTGAGAAAATTCACCATAAAGAATTCAACAGATATAAACATGCATCGTCGAAAATAAAGACACCATGGTTGTTGAAAGAGTTCACCCCTCCTGGGCTATGTCTCCGGGCCCTGCTCTAATAGGCTAGGCGACTCGTATCTCTATTAAAATAAAGAGGTACATATATATAGTTGTTTCAATTGAGGCTATTTCCTTGAGACTGGAAATGTTCTCGTGCAGAGAACTCTCGAAAAATTATTTGACAACCTACAACTAAATTGTTAATTATAGAAAAATATAGAGTCTTATAACTTTGAATCTGACCTCTACTGAAAACGAGTATTCAATTTTCAACAATACAATTATTTTTACCGCATCGCCACTTGCCAAAGTGGGATAGAATTCAGGTACTATTTTTGGCATAATATGTTACTGTTGCTGATGAACAAAGGTTTCCATTGAATTTAGAATGTGCCAAAACCCTTGTTTTGGCTCTTCAAGTGCTCAAATTGGCTTCAGGATGCTTCGAGAAAGCCCAATCCTAGCTTTCCCAAAACCTCGAGCAACATCACACATCTAGATGATGCAATGCATTTACCCTCCTGGCACTTCAAACTGCACTTCGACAACACTTAGACTTGATGGAATTCCTCCAAAGAAGGCTTTGATGACTTGCTTTTGCTTCTTTGGATTTGTCTTCTAACTCTGCCTCGTGATGGCTTGTGAAATCTGTGAATTGGAGTATTTGAATGGTGTAAAAGGCCTCCTTTTATACACCTTACATTGTTATTTTTGGTTTTGAGTTGTTAAAACAAATTAACAAGTTTTGGCTATTTTAATACATTTGAGATAGCACATTTATTTTGACAAACCATATGCATTTGTATTATTGGACCTTAGCTTCAAACTTAATCCTAAGTTTTTGAATGGTTATTAACAACCATAACTCAGCTAAACTTAAGGTTGACTTTTGAACAATGTTGAAGCCACATACAAGATTTTAGTTGTAGCTTTTAGTGCACCTTCATGCATTTCGTAATTATCTTCTTATGACCTTCGTATTACATCTTGAAATGAACACGTAACAATCCACCTTTTTCTTCGAGTTTGTAACCACATCTCCGTAGCTTTTGTTGGTGGAGCCACGTAACAATGCACATTCGTTGGTTGACTTTCGAATTTCATGAATGTTGAAACCACCTTCATAACCTTTGCATTATGTGACACATCCTCATAGATTTCTTAACCATCTCCATGCACATATCCATGCAACTACGAAGTCCATGCCATGACCTTCGTTGGTGGAGCCACGTAACGATAGCATTAGATTCACGTTGGTTGCATTTGCAAACCTGACGGTTTAGACCTGAACTGTTGGCTTCATTGACAGGTAACTAACTCCCTCTGTGGTGGCATGACTTGTCAACACAATCCTTGATGGTGATGTGATATCTCTGCCTCTTTGTAATGCATCCATACCATAAGTCACCTCCACTATATACGTTCACCAACCACTGTAGCAAGTTTTACAACATCATATTGTATTACACCATGTTGTATTTCAACCTTCTTCATTTTATATGCACCATAGTAATACATGGATGTTGATAAAGCTGCGCTCTAATATGTTATCACCCTGTATGGGTTTTCAATCATAGGTTATAAATACTAAACATATTCCATATGTTTAGTTTTCAAACCATCACCATAATTCATTTCTCTGCCATATAACTTAGGTTTTTAAATATGAATTTAAAACTCCACTTTCAACATAGAGTTTTAACATATGATCTCAACCTTATATATATCATGCACCCATGTGAATATTTGTATCAAAGTATTTTGGCTACAAAACATAGGTTTAGTAATATTTTTCACTAAAATATTAATGCACCATAATATTACCTTGTCATGTTATTTGAATTCATGTGTGCGCCCTTTTGGATGTATTTTCACTATAGGTTTTCGACTAAGACTAGATGCACCCACCTGGAGTTTTGCACTGAAGATGACATGTCGAGCTGGATCTTTGTCACATGACGAAATACCTCGCTTACCTTGATTGCAGTAAAAAATTCAACAGACATTTTCTCCCTCGTCTGGAGTCCAAATGCGAATCCAGAGATACCACCAAAATCAGCGCATCAAACCCTTCGAGCTGGCGCTAGTTTCACAATCAATCGGGACAGTAAAACTCTAGACAAGTCGAAAATAACTTTTCCACCTAAGACCATCTTGGTCGTCAATATATAGTAATATTCTGACTTGACTTACAAGATCCATTATGGATCAACATATTCCTTCACGGTCTTATTTGATATTGAGGATGCCATTTACCAAATTTTGGTTAAGAGAGGGGATGACCTTATAATGTAAATTCCCATATCTTCTATGCCATAACTCAATTGGAGTGATCTCCATGTGAACTAGGGCTTGTGGAGATCGTGTTATGAAGTCTCTATATAAACTTCCTTGACATATTCCAATAACCCTTGCTTTATCAATGCTTGAATCTTTTCCCCAAACCAGAACTTTACCATCTACAAAAAAAATTCTATCTCCTTTGTCTTCTAAACAAGAAATTGAAAGAAAATTATTTTTCAAACTTGGAACATAGAGTATATTGTTGAGATGTAGCTTTTCTTAATTTTCCTGCTTCAATGAAGTTGATCCCAAGCATTTGAATACATAACTATTGTTGTCTCCTAGGTCCACCGCATGAGAAGATGGTTCCTTCGATAGAGTGTGAAGTTGTTTAATTTCTCCTGTCATATGTCTTTGTGTTGTCATCATTGAGATAACCTGTGAGTGCAACCAAGAACCCTTTAATTTTGACCTTATTAAATAAGTTGTAGATGATTCTTTTAATCCAACTTTGTACAATATTGAATCCCATTTTCAAGTATCTCATCATAGAGGTATTAACCTTTCCTTTCAATTCAAAAAAGTGATATGCAATATTTCTTCACCTTAGCTCTAATAGGATGTTGAGAAATCAATGCTAGTAGAATTAGGGTTGGATTCCTCTTTCTTGATAATTACTTGTGAATTATGTTGGTATATTTTACGTCTTTATTAAATTATCTTTCATCAAGCAATTACAAAATTATATGTGTATGTAGATCACAAGAACAAGAGACACAAGATATTGGTGCATAGCCAGGGAAACTCCCCAATGAGGGGAAAGCCCAGTAAAACCTCTTCCTTTAGTATATTCATAAGACAAGACAAGATAATCTAAGACTCTTTGACCTAGACACATAATTCCTACAACCACCACGTCAACCTTTCTTATTCGTTAGATGATAACCTTACAACAACAACTTCAACTTAGAACTTCGATCTTGTAGCACCAGAATTTTGACCTCCTGCAACAGAAATTTGAGTTGCAATAAATCTCATAATTTTGACCCCTGCAATTGCCCAATAATTTCACACATGTGGGAGATAGATGGCCCAAAAAATTCTATCTAGTCTTTCCTTGCAATCCTCTTCCTTCTCCTGCAACTTCACACTTTTCTGCCTATCCTTCTTGTGTATTGAACTTGAGTAAGTGATGCTCCAAAAAAATCAAACTGCTCTTCTATATATAGCCTCTTTTGTGGTTTTAAAATCCCTAATGTAGGTCGACTTCACCAATAAAGGTCTGAATTTGTGTGGATTTGACAAATGAATTATTTGACTAAAAAATAATTATTTTTACATGATACAAAATCCCAAGAAGGGTCTAATAACATGGCCAATGAATCTAATGAATCTAGATAAAACCTATATATCCTCAATGGGGACTTTGACCTAGAAAATGATGACCCAAGCATGAAACCCATGCTTTAACAAGTCATTTTATTAATAATAAAATTTATTTTGTCAATTGTACATTTACGAAGACCGAAGCTAGTTACATTATTCAACACCAAAAAAATTCATTATTCATCCAAATGCATGTTTGAAACAAATTTCCATTGGTTTTCGTTGTGGAACAACATGGACCTTTGGTCATCAACCACTTGTCCTAGCTTGTCTTACACAACTTGAAAAAATGTTCATAGCTAGAGTTAACCTGATACCTCAAGTAACACACGCATGTGGTGGCCAATATGTTGAGAATTTGGAGGGTTGGAGATTAATTCAAATTATCTTCTTGATAATTACTTGTGAGCTTACTTGGGTTACTTATGTCTTTTCTTCTTTGGCTTATTTAACCTTTCATCAAGTCAATTATCAAAATATACAAGACACACAAATTAGGCTCCTAGAGCCAGGGAAAAACCTCTCCCTCTTGGAGAGGAAAACCCATGAGAAATTATTCTTATATATAAGATGACAAGTACCATGACCCAAAATTATACCCTTGACCTATTTATTCAACCAAGACCTTTTCCTTTACTTCTTTTTTGTACTTCAATGCTGATTCTTATTCTCTTCACCAAGTTGCACTATTCTGCACTAGTACTTCCTTTGAACCTTCAGTTGTTTGAGATATATATAGACTGTAATGAGGAAAGTAAATCAGAGATTTAATTTCCTTCTTTCTTCTATTTTCCAACCGCTTCTTCTCTTTGTAGACCACCGTTTCAACCATACATGAATTGAATACTTATTTTACATTAGAACAAATCCACAATTAAGGACGATCTTATGTTCATGCACTTGGATAGATCCACACATCAGGATTATGCTGTAGCTTCAGGATGATCCACACTCATAAAAAAATCCACATTGCACCTCATGTAAAATCCACACTACATCTCATCCAAAATCCACACTGCACCTCATCCAAAATCCGCATTGCACCTCATCCAAAATCCGCACTGCACCTCATTCAAACTCCGCACTGCACCTCATTCAAACTCCGCAGTTCACCTCATTAAAATCCGCACTGCATCTCATCCAAAAATCCGCGCTGTAGTTTTTATAGATGACTGAAATTTTTTCTATTCTGTGAAGGCTACAGGGGTGTATATAGTTGTTTTACCTTGTATATAAGCTTACCTTACTAGTTGAATTGGTGTGACTATTTGGGAGCCGACATGAATATTTAGGAGGCCGACTTATCCAGCTGTTTGAAGGCCAACTTGACACATTATTTAGGCTTGTCTATGAGCGTTGTATGAGGGCTAAATAATAGCCATTATTCCATGGTTTATTTAACTAGGTCTTGGAGCATTCCATGACTACCAGGTTCTTCATATATATGACATTAAATACATTTACAAACCAAATATAAACCCTAAATAGACATCAAGAATAAGTCTGTTAACCTAAGATAAAATCTTGCTCATGAAACCCATGAAGCAAGTCCAACAAATATACATTTTATTATCTTTGACTTATTCTTTACATAAAATACATAGTTACATAGTCAATATGAAGACCGACCTAGTTACCCTTTTCAACACTCCCTCTTAACTAGGGAGGTATTCATACAGGTACATGGTCACTTTCAAACTGAAGAATATCATAAGAAGAATCAGATTGGTAATCATATATGTATAACATCATATCAACCAAAATTGTCCAAGTAAAAGGCCTTGAATAACAACACCATATCTCAACGAGACAATGGGCTACAATGCTGGTGAGACACATGACTAATAGACACCATAGTAATTGTCTCTTCAAGGTACATACCCCACCTAGGTGTTAACAGAGTATGACCTTCTTGGACTATTATTATCTTGGGTACCCATGCCTCAAATAATATAGGTCCTCGACTACCCTTATCTTGAATGCCTTATCTCATTCTCAAAGAGTATCGAATGCCAGATGATTACCCAATCCTCCATTCTGTCTGCTAGGTGAAGACTAGAATGATGTGTCTATCCATTCTCTTCACATGGCCTTCACTAAGACTTACGACTGTTAGTCCTAGTCTAGTGCATGACAAATGTAATAGAGAATCACATACGTCACTCCCTTTCAACACAGGAAGGACATAATTCAAGTTTCTTCCAAGCCAGAAAATTACCACCAGGCTCCCTCTCAACCAGGGTTCCAGCTACTCATGAAGAATTCCGCCCCTCGGTGTCATGGATTTCGATATTGAGGAATCTTCAACTTTTGGCTTCATAGGGCACATATCATCCATCAATTTCAGTCACGAGTCATGTCCACTATCAGAAAGTGATTCATCAATATTTCTAATATGGTACACCGTTATGCCATGCTACTTTCCTTCGAATCATCTCCAAGGATCATACATCCTTTCTCATGATTATAAGCCCTGCAAAAATTCACACACACACACACACACACATATATATATATATGAAATTTTAAAACAAAAGTTACTTCAGTGATGATCTTTCACCATGACATCTTCCTGTAGGCATCGACATTCTCTATTCAGATTGACACATCTCCTAATGATATGTTTTTTCAAGGGTCTTCTTATTTACCAGACTTATGTTAGAGTCTACATCCCCTCCCAGGAGATCTCCTAGTCACATCTTCTTGGCTTCCGAATGATAACTGCCTCTTGACATGGTTGCATTTCATGATATCTTACTTTATGCACATTCTCCATTCCCAGGAACTTACAAATTTTCTAGTTTCTCGTTCATATACAACCACCTCATATTCCATGAGGACATATTATGTTGATTTCATCTATCAGTGCACCAAGAGATCCTTCTTCCTGGATCATACTTCTAAATATGGAAGTCTATTACTTGCAACCATATGACTGTTGAAGTTTGCAATAAGAAACAGTGAAATTGGCATCCAGAAACAACATTCTACACCCACGCCTGGTGCATTAAGCACCCAGTGCATTATGCACTTACACTAGGGTGGGGCCCACAGGTTATTTTGGTGCATGTCTATTTTAGTTATCCCTTAATTAAGATGGACAATAAACTGTAATCTATTCTCAATAATAACTTGTAATAGTTAACTGAGAGAGATAAACTCAGTTAGCTAGTGGATTTTGAGTTAGAGGTAGTTGGTGAGGCATGCAGAGTAATTCTAGCTGTAACAGAGTTCGAAGTGCAGTGGAGCATTAGTTAATGTAGGTTGTAAATCATTTTAACTCAGTTAAGTGAGTTAAACTCAGTTGTGCTAGTTGTAACTAAAGATACACTAGTGAGAGATTCAATGAATTAAATATTAATTAATTCAAAATCAATGATCTCACATGCAACTGAGGATTTACTATTATTAGCTACATGCATGTCAGTTCCAGTGGAGACCCAGTTGAGATCTAGGTGAAAGGGAAGTGTAACTATCAGATGTGATATTACTAGGCTACCCATGTGTAGTTAAAACACCATAGGATGCCCATGATACTTAGCGCAGTGTAGGAAGGCTGGAATTCCTTGTGAATAAGGATTGCATTCCTCATGAATTGCGTGAGCAAGGCAGGATGAAGACATGATGGGAATTAGCTAAGTATTGGCCCGATTTTGTCTGGATTGGTGTGAGACAATTAACTGAATACATGAGGGCTCTTGTGAGAAGAGGTGTATGTAATTGTTTCATGATTTCCTGTGGAATATACAATAGAATATAGTGTGGTTTTGAGCATCAAGATTTTCTTGGGAAATTATTTGTGTTGTGGCTTTATTGATTCTTGTTTGCTTCATGTGATTAGCGATTGTGTTTTTAATTCCACAATTGATTTGTAGAAGCGATTTAGTATTTAACTTTAGTACATTATTATATCAGGTGAATCCAAGATATACATGTATGTTTTATAATTTCTACATGGTATCATAGTTGTGTTATAAATTTTCTACATGGTATGAGAGCAGGAATTATTTGGGTGCATGAGTTTGCAGAGAATATATGAAAATTGTGATGAAAATTTTTCAAAAAAAATAGCATATTTGGATACTTGCAAAAAAATACCCAAATTAAAAAAAAAATCGGTCGAATCAGAGCTCGGATGAGGGAGATATCATTGATTTAAAATCAACTCTTTTGTTAGAAAATTTTGCGATGGCAGGAAAATTAAAATGCGTGTGAGTCAGAAAAGGAAAGGTGTTCCTTAAACACATAGCCATGGGACAAGCCAAGAAGATTGGGATTAATGTGAATAATCTCTATATAATTGATGTAGATGTGATTTATACAGAGCTTCCAACCATTGGGAAGTGTGAGAAAGCCATGTAATTGACCCTTGAGAGGGAGTTGGATTTGCATGCAGGTGAGAATGAACCCCAATATGTGGAGCAGCCACATGTAGAGGATCATGGAGTGGGAGAAACCACTCAAGCAGAGAAATTTAAAGCCATATGGGTAGAGGGAGTACATGCAGCTATACCTATAGGAGTGAGGTGGAGCAACATGCATGATTAATCCCAAGAATAAATTTGGGCAGGATCCTAGAGATTGTGGGTCTCATGGATCGAACCTGGCTATGAGGAGCCCACAAAGCAGTAGTAGCAGGATCAGTTAGATTGATGCAGCTAGATGTGAGGAGGAAATGCAATCAAAGTGACAGTGTCAGATACTGGAGCGTAGATCAGAGTTGGCAGCAAGTGCAAAGTGCATGGATGCAGATGTTAGCAGCGCAGAGAATCCAGTACACATGTGCGGTAGCTAGTAGCAGTCAGAAGACTTTGATGACAGATGCATTATACTGATTCAGTTGTTTGGAGGCTATTCAGTTTCAGAAGTGTTGCATGCAAAGGTTACATGTGAGAGAAACACTAGAGAAGTGTTGCATGTCACATGCATGGAGTTTCATGTCACATGTGTTAGCACCCGCTAATTTTCAATATTGGAAAGAAAAAATAGCAGAGAAAAACATCAAACCACTTTGGTGTCCGAGACCTAGCCTTCCTGGGCTCAGAGAGGGCTCTCTGTATTGATGATTAACTGAATTAGCTTTATGATTATATTTTCTGATCTTAGGCTAGTTATAAAGATTGGGGTTGTTTGTTTGGTTGGAAGGATAGAATGTGGGAAGCTTAATCCATTGGGCTATGGAGTCATAAAAGGGTTGAGTTGTACATCAACTTTTCAAGGGTTTTCACAAGGCAAGCTAACTATGTCAAACTGATCTCTGTGGCAAGATGAATATGAGATGGCAGAAAACTATGAGTTCAGTAAAGCTAAAGGGAATTAAGAATCCTTTAACTATACTTCAACATAAATGCAGAGCAGTCAGTCTCTGAATTCTGCATTCAGGTATAATATTTCAGTGAAATTAAAGAGCAGTTAAGAATTCTTTAACTAAACTCCAGAGAAAGCCTTAAGATAATAGTTTGGTAAAACTAAAGAGCATTTACGAATTCTTCAGCTATACTTCACAAAGAAAACATCAAGACAACATTATAGTAATACTAAAGAGCATTTAAGAATTCTTTAGCTATACTTCACAAAGAAAATGTGAAGACAATAGTCCAATAATACTAAAGAGCATTTAAGAATTCTTTAGTTATACTTTCAGAGGAAAACATTAAGGTAACAATAACAAACATAGTTAAGGTGCTCATGCAACATATCTTAATCTAAGATTTCTGTTTTGCTATTAGAGAAATTGATGTACAGTACGGAAAAACAAAGGGAAAACATTAATATAAAAGGGATAACATCACCATTAACATAGCTCAAGGATCTTGTGAACGTGCTTGTATTATTGATGTCCAGCTCAAAAATAGTTACAATGCTCCAATACAATAATATTTGCAACTCAGAGTCTAAACAAAGTCCAACCCTTGATAATGAAAATACATGCAGTGTTTAACTGCAATTGAGGTGGTTGCCCTAATCTAGGGTGACATACTACATTTACTACAGAGTAAATGAAATTTTGACAATTGAGACCATGCAAGGCCCAAGCCAAAAATATCTCTGACAAACCTACTGTAATAATAACTTTCAAATTAACTCCTGAGCTAATTTTAAAATATCTTTGAAAAACTTCCTGCAAAATTAACTTTTATAATAACTTTTGAACTGATGCTAAAATATCTCTGGCTGTAATATTAACTTTGGTAGCTTTCATTAAATCAAAATTAATCTGTAGGTGGAAAATGTGGTGTAGAAGAGGCAGATACTGAGTGATATTGACATCTGGCTTTGTCTTTATTCATTGACTATAAGAGAGGATGCATTGCTAGCACTGCAAAAATTAATCTTTCACACTGCTTATCATCTGACTATTTCTTAACTCTTTCCTTTTATCTGTTTTCATCTTTACCCTGACTGCTCATTTCCTGCTTTTAACCGTTCTTCTTCTCATAATCCTTTGGTGAATAAGGGTTTTAAATTGAAATCCATAGAGTCTGTATTTAAACGATTTGTTGGAACTAGCATCGCAAATTGTTTATCCCATGTTTTCACATGTAGATCACCTGCAAAAATCAAAACAATTTATTAATAAAACGGGACTCCGGAGGGAGGCAGGAAATGGTGGTTTATCGCATGGTGTAGGGTGAGGCAAGTAGGTCTAACTTTATACAGTGAATGATTTTATTATATGCGAGGAGGCGGTTTTACGGTTTTATCGCGCGGTGATAAGCTGTTTGGTTGTTTAGTTTGAGGGGATGTGATGAATTGTGGGGACGACGCATGGTGGATGGGAGGGGTTGCAAAATCGTCCATTTTGCAACCCCCTGATGGTTCTAAACAACGAGCAGTTGGGGGTGCAAAAAATATCTGGGGCCGTCAGATTTAGGTGGAGGAGATCAGACAGTGGTCGGGTGAAATAAACAGGGTTTATTTAAAGTGGGACCCGATAGATTAAAATTATTTAAAAAAAATGTAAAAGTGGGTTTTACATTGTTTTTAATGAAAGAAGTGGAATGAGTGAAGGGGAAGGGATATTAGTAATGGGAATGGGGTTTTAGCTAGGGAAAGGGATTTAAGAAGGGGAAAAGGTTAGGATGAGGGGAATGGGGTATTTTGGGGGATATTAGTGATATGAATGACTAATTGATGCTTTCCATGCTTTGTGAAAACTGCTTCTACCTACCCATCATTTACTCTAACATTTTTTCTTCATTTATTGGGTGCATTTAAGCTTGCTGACCCTTTATTTTTCTTTTGAAAGAAAACTATCTATTTCTAACAATATAACTTCCCAAGGCTCAGATTAAACTGATGAGCTCTTTTATTCTTTACCTAACTACTGATCTGCCAAGGTTAAACATTTTGGCCAGATCTTTTTTCACTAACTATCAACATGAAATTTAAAACATGAATGAATCAAGATTAAGCAGTTTGATCATCATGAATTGTGGCATTTTTTGGACAAGCTGCACACACTATTATTTGCAAAATTAAACTAAACTAAAGGTAGTGGCATTTAAATGTGCAACACTTTCAGGATCTATTTTTATCTCTTTTGTGGGGTTCATACTTTATATTTCCTTTTTGATCATTTTCTTTTGGTAATTTGATTTTTATTCTAGGACATACCCTCTTCTCATTATTTGATATAGGAAAACCTTTGCAAAAATAAAAGGTATGTACAATATCACAAGATTTAAAAAATAGCCAATTCAAAATTATGATCCCTATTATTATAGGACCTTAACAGTGGCCCCATCTGGGGATGGCGGCTCCTTTGGGAGGTGTCAAGAACTTTGTAGACCGGTAGCCTGATTTATTTGGCTGATTCCCACTCTGTAATCCTGATCTACTGCAACTTTTGTGACTGTGACCTTCAAAAACTGAAATCCATACTTTCTGCAAACTGAGATCTAAAACACACTTGATCTTAAGCCTGAATAAACAACCCGAAATCGAAAAATTTGAATATGCTCAAGTATTTTGAGAGATCTTTTGCATACATACCTACCGAACCTATGATTCAAATAATTTTTCTTTCTTTTGGGGTGTATTTAGACTTGCAAACCTTGACATCATTTTTTCTTTTGAACTTCTCACTTACCACCTATCCCTTATTTCTTCTATTTGTTCAAATTTGGCTTTTGAACTAATTTAATTTTCTACCTACCTACTGATAAGCCAAGATTAAATAGTTTGGAAAATCTTCATTTTCTAACTCATCAGCAAAAATTCAAAATTTGTACAATCATGTTTAGATTGTATGATCGAACAAGACCTTCTTAAAAGCAATGGCATTTTTATTTACAACACTCTTAGAAACCATCATTTTTTGTATGGGGCTTACATTTTTATTTTTACTTGCCCTCTTCTCTTCTTTTCCTTTCTTTCTTTTTTGTTTTATCAGACTAGGCTTTTGGCCTTTACTTCAGGCCTCAACCTGGTCCAGTATTCTGTTTGAAATTTGTTTAGGCAATGTTATATACAATGAAGAAAATTCAAACTGATATTTTTAACTAAAATAATGCTTTAACATCCTGCCATTGAGAGGACCTCCAAATTATTTTAGGAAGAATGCATTATTACCCCTTGTATAATTAATGATGTATGGACCTTTCCATAGTTTATCAAACTTTCCATGATTGCCTTTGTCCTTTCTTCTAGAATCCCACTTCAAGACTTTGTCTCCAATGTTGAAATCATTTGTTTTGGTTCCTTTGTCAAATATTCTTGATGTTTTCTTATACTAGCTGTGTTCTGTTGTGTACTCCTTCTCTAGAATGTTGTAGCTGAATGGTTTGGCTTATTCTTGTTTGTATATAATTCTCTTCAGACTGCACCTCTTGAATGAGTTTCATTACTGGCACTCCTAAGGTTTTTGGGAAGTCCGCATCCATTCCATAGACTGGCTGATAGGGTGACATATCAATTGATTTCTTATTTATCAGCCTGTCTGACCATAGTGCATGTACCAATTTGTTGTGCCATGATTTCTTAATTTTTTCCAATAACTTCTTAATGATGTTCACCAAACTCTTACTTGAGGATTCAGTCAACCCATTACCTTGAGCGAAATAAGTTGTAGAATGACCCAAACTAATGTGATATTTGTGGCAGAAATCCACCATTTTATTGGATTTAAAGGCAACAACGTTATCAGTAATGATTTTCTTAAGAAAACTAAATCTAGATAGAATGTTGGTTTCAAGAAATCTAATGATTACTGAGTCTTTGGCAGTCCTGGAAGGAATTAACTCTATCCACTTAGTAAAATAGTCAGCTGTAGTAAGGATCCATTTATGCTGGGCAGAGGAGGAAGGATGGATTTGTCCAATGAAATATAGACCCCATTGTTGAAAATGAGCTTCAATAGAGATGGGTTTTAATGGCAAAGGTAGCAACTTTCTTTTTCTGTCAAAAATTTGGCATTTATGACAGGTAACTACCATTTTGTGGATGTCTTGGAAAAGGGTAGGCCAATAGAAACCAACCCTAAGGATCTTATTAACATTGGTTTTCCAATAGAGGTGGCCTCCACAATATCCTTCATAAAATTCATGCATAATCCTATCTGCACTTTATTTAGGCAAACATTTAAGTAATACACCACCAGAATTTTTCCAGTATAAAACTTTTTCTAGAATGCATAAATTCACAACTTTTAATTTCAAAAATATGGCCTTTGTTTTGGACAAAATAGGGGGAGAATTTAAATTAAAGAGCACATATAGTACATCTGCGTACCAGGGATAATTCAGGAATTCTTCCTCAATAGGTGGAGTTGCCAGCTCCTCTTGTTCATCCAGTGAGTGAATCGCATTGATATCTAGTGCTTGAAAATTTGTTTCAGCCATTAGTTTAGCCAACCCTTTTCCTTTGATTAATTTGGTGGGTTTGATTTCTAAATAATATTCCAAGATGACAACACTCAATTTTCCTTCTTTCCCATCAGGATCTTGTGTTAGGATGTCTTTAACTACTGTATGGGGCACAAATTCAATGATGTGTGAATGCAAAATGTAGACTCTGAAATCTGGTACTTGTGTAAGTGCTTGCTTCACTAGGTCAAAACATTGCTTTGCTTCCTTGGTCCACTTGACTCCTGACTCTCTTTTGAGCATGTTTGTGATGTTCCTCAGGAGTTCTGCAAGGTTTGGTATAAACCTTCTTAAAAAATTTATATTTCTAATGAAAGATTGCAGCTCTTTGATATTTCTTAGGTGTCTGATTTGAAATATCCCCTCAATCCTATTTGGGTCAATCTTGATCCCTTATTCAGATATGATGTGACCTAGAAGCTTTCCTTTTTGAAGGCCAAATAAATATTTCTGTAATATTCCAAAATTTTCACACAGCAATTTGGAATATTAGATTTTGCTACTTTCACCTAGGAGAGGAATAAATGGGTAAGGAAGCCCATGAAAAATAAAAATATGAATAAATTCCACCTTAGTGAGGAAGGATATCACCTTAGGAGCTGGTTATACACTTCCAAGTGTGAACAAGGGCAAATTAGAGGGAGACATAGTCAAGTTTGACTAAGTCAACATCCATTATTGAGAAGGAAGAAATCACTCAAGTAAACTAGCTCAATGTGAGTAAGGATCAACCTAGACACACATATGAGAACTAGATTGAAGATCCCTTGGTGTGAATAGAGGCATTTCAGGTGGATTATTTCTAGTTGACCAAGTCAACAACGCTGCTACAAAGAGGAGGGAGGCTAGTTAGGGCAACGCAGTTTTGAAAGAGGAAGCTTCATGAGGAAGTCACCTCAACATTGTGTGGGGTCCGGGGCGAGGAGGCTCACCAAAGATAAAATGAAGGCATAGCATCAAAGGGAATTCATTCATGTATTCAGCTATTTTGGTCTTGTGACTACTTGTAAGCTTCAGCTGTTTAGCCGGAGTTGCTGCACTACTTACTGCAAAGAATTTCCGTGCGGGAATTCCATCCTCTCTTTGGATCAGCTTGCTTAAGGGATCAAGAGGGAAGGATTTGAGCTTCATTTCAGTATTTTGCTTGGGTCCATTCATCCACATTCAGCCACAACGCAATTCCCTTCAGAAAATTACGTCTTTTATGCAAGGGCAACAACAACAGGGTTGCACTCTTTGATTTTCTGCTAGTCTTTGAGGAGGAGGTGCTCATTTCCCTTCGGGAGTTCTACTAAGAGGGCCTAGAGCCATTTTATTGTATTATTAAGCTATCTAATGTCATATTCAGCCATGTATATTACAGAGATACAGTAACTACGTTATTTTCTGCAGTGCTGCTTGTTATTCATGCATTTTGCCGGAAACCCTTGCCGGGTGTCTTTCCCTTGGTGTAAAAGAGGTTAAACCTCCATTTATCTGTTGTTTGATTAATATAAGATTCATATCAGACTTCTATCATTATTTTCTGCATAAAACCTCATTATAATAACGCAGTCCATGCTTCATTGTTTTCTGCATAAGATATGCTATGGGGTTTGGGCATATTTGAGCTGCATTGACATGGGGACATCTGTTTATATGATCTAGAGTGATTTGTTTCACCTCCAATTCTGCATGTGAGTTGTATAACATGTATTCTAAGGAATCCAAGTCCCATTTCTCACTTGTATAGCATTATTTTCTGAAGACAACTGTTTTATGCTCTATATTGCTGTATTTCCCTACCCGGGAAGGAGAATATATATCATCTTGTTGCTGAGGTTCTCTCATCTGCTGGCGTGATGTTAATTTACATCTAATGATCTCCTTTAAATTTTTATGCTCATGATTTTATGAAGCTCCACATTGGTAATAACTAAGATTATTCCCAATAGTGTAGATGTTCCCATTTTGGGATATTATAGTGGTATCGGAGCTGCCATATTGGCTCAGCCTGTGTATTTCAGATCCAATCAGAAGATAAGAAGAAGAGGAGAAAAAAATGATGGAGAGGATGAGCTTACTCTCATCCATTTTCAGATCCAAGAATAAAGAGGAATAGAAATGCATTGAAACTCCAAGAGGGTTTCAAGGAGGAGAGAGTTGCAGTGAGACCTCTAGAAGGTTTCAAGAAGCAGAAGAAGATGCATGCAATTATTGTTCTCATAGAGGAAGTGGAGAGTAAGGAGACCACTTAGAGCATGAAATCCTGAGTGGGTATTTGGCAGAATACAAGTGCCAACCTAGGGCTTCCAAAGAGACCCTAGATTTTCCTCAGTTTATTCAACTGAGAGAAGAAAGAAGACCCTGCAGCAAAGGAGAGATTAAAGGCAATAGGTTCATATTTTCTACATTTTATGGGTCAACTACAGCTAGATCTTGGGCAAGAAATCTTGAGGCATTCTTCCTACTTGATCCAGTGGTAGAGAGGGAGGCAGTAGAAGTTGCAGTGCTGCACCTGGAGGGTGAAGCCAATGCTTGGTGGTTCAGTCACTCAAGCCATACAAGAGTGACTTCTTTTCCTAAGTTTACTCAAGGGTAGATTAGAACCTTTTATGGAGAAATATTAGAGGAGGCCACACCACCATGGGAGGAGACAAGTACCAGTGCTGTCACAGCCTTGGAAGAGTAGCCTTCTACATCAGCAGTTAGGGCAGCCATTACATTCGAGGGAGGAGCCTTTGCAGCTCTACAAGAGGTTCCCATATCTCACCAAGGTATGGGAAGACTTCCACTTTTACTTATTGCTGCAAATATTTCTGAAAATGGTGGAGATATGTCCTTATATGGCCCAAGATCAAACATTGTTGCTAAGGTAGAGCAACAAGATTGCACTGCACTGTGCAAAATTGAATGGTTCAAGGAAAAAGTGAACCATCATTCTCATGGGCCCTTATTGAGTTGCACACAACCCCTGAGGGTGGAGTGTGAATTCTTGGAGGATGGAGTGAACTTTGCTCCAAACAAATTCATGCAGAGTCAAATGTTCATGCGGGAGTTGATACATGAGATAGCCAAAACACCCTGGAGGAGGGTTATAGCGCTGTCAAGAGGTAGCAGCAAGGAGGCTTTGCCTTTAGCTCCCTTGGATCCTTATGGGTTCAAGATGATCATCGGTGAGAGATCTTCTTTAGGAGGTATCCAAGGAGTTTCATTTCAGCATCCCATGGAATGCAAGGAGAAAAACTTGATATGGGAGGATGGTAATATTCTTTGGAGGAGTACCAAGGTGGAGAATGGTAGGAGGCATCCATCAGTGGATAAGAGGATGTGGATAGAGAGCAAGGAGTTGGAGAGCTACTTGAAAATCTATGATACTGGGCAGCAAGAGGTAAAATTGCGTTGGCTACTCTTAAGAGATTTTGGCCATCATGAGACATATTCTTTTTCCAAGGGTATGTGGGAGGAGAGTACTTGGCAGGGTACTTGCATCATATGGAAAGAAATGTGGAAGCATTATGATGATGTGATATTTTCACCACATGGGTTGTATGATGGAAGAATGTCGGGGCAACAAAGACATTTGTTGCTTTGGAGGGTTGAGAGAGAGCAAGGACAGAGTTTCTTTCATAGTTTGCAAGATGTTGCAATGGGAGGAGATGACAACATTATGAGAGGAGTATTTGAAATTGAACATGTTAGAGATTGGATTTATGAGTTGGCAGGAGCCTATTTGCATAGGCCAGCAGCGCTGTCACTTTGGAGCATGGGCTTATTGATGAGGTGTTCCCAGGATCACTTCATATTTGATGCACTTGGTGGGCATAGAGGAGGTTAGATTGAGAGAGTGGTGGATGGAATCATTGGTTACTGTGGTATGTTCTCCTTGACTTGGATGTCCAAGCATAAGAAGGAGGATCTTCATGGAGCATGTGGTTCATTCCTCTTCAGATGGGTATGCCATACCACTATGGAGGATTCATCTATGGATCTTGTAACCATCTTGCTTCCATCACATGGTAAGAACTCTGTGGTTGCACTTATTGATTTTTCAACACTATATTTGTATATTCTTACCATTTCCTTGCAGTGCATTGCACTACAAAGGGGAAAATTCTCTTTAGGCTCCATGGACCATTTTTGGCCAGCTATTATGGTGGAGAAAACCATCTATTGTATGATTTGGGGCAAGTGTTTTGTTACTTATTGTATGCTCAGTTGATACACTCAGCCATTTACTACTTGCTGGTAGATGTGGTGACTTACAAAACTAGCCATCTATCAAGAAACAACTTGCCATGCTATTGTCTGAAGCTGCAGTGGGGAAGATTGCGTTGTGACCACTTGGGAGACGGTTGGTACCTTCCAGCATCACATAAAACCTTCAGTCTTTCTCTCATTATGATGCTGATCATGATCCTACTTGCTGATATTATTCTTACATATATGAGGAGCATGATTGGAGGAGGAACACATAGAGTGGATGTGTTCTTGGGGGAGGAGCATCCCCACACTTTCTGCATTTCATGCTCTAAGGGGAGCATGGGAGGAGACATGGCCCCTACAGCAACATCTTTGTTTCTTAATAAGGAGGGCTATGAGATGGATTGGATGCCATATGGTGGTAATTTCTTGTCCATCATGTATGAGATGGTTTGGGCCAGCTTGATGCACAACGCTGGGAGAGGGACCTTTGGAGGCCTAGCTTCCTTCTTGCCATTTGAGGGCAACATGATGGCAGCCCAAGATCAGAAAATCCTTTACACTTGTATTAAGTGGAGAGGAAAGCAGCGTGGGGTAGGCTAATATGTCTACCATGACTAGGATTTCAACCCACCTACTTTGCCGTAGCTTTAGGTGGAGAATGATTTGCATGAGTTACCAATTTGGAGGGTGACTCATTTTGCTTGGTTGATAGCTTGGGGAGGAGAGATTCAAATGGGGATGATGAGTCCCAATATATATCAGCCCTCATGCTTCAAGAGGATCTTCAAACAACCCATTGTTGCTTCCATGGATGTTCTACTGCCACATAATGTCAGCTATTTAGATAGCTTACACACTTGGGAGGGGCAACTTGAAGATATATTGATTATGCAACACCTTGATCCTTGGAGGATTTTATCTTATGAGGTTGATACAGGGGAGAAGAGGATTCTCTTCAGTCTTATCCTTGCAGTTGCTTGAGGACAAGCAACATTTGGGAGGGGAGGACTGTAATATTCCAAAATTTTCACACAACAATTTGGAATATTAGATTTTTCTACTTTCACCTAGGAGAGGAATAAATGGGTAAGGAAGCCCATGAAAAATACAAATATGAATAAATTCCACCTTAGTGAGGAAGGAGATCACCTTAGGAGCTGGTTTTACACTTCCAAGTGTGAACAAGGGCAAATTAGAGGGAGACATAGTCAAGTTTGACTAAGTCAACATCCATTCTTGAGAAGGAAGAAATCACTCAAGTAAACTAGCTCAATGTGAGTAAGGATCAGCCTAGACACACATATGAGAACCGGATTGAAGATCCCTTAGTGTGAACAGAGGCATTGCAGGTGGATTAGTTCTAGTTGACCAAGTCAACAACGCTGCTACAAAGAGGAGGGAGGCTAGCTAGGGCAACGCAGATTTGAAAGAGGAAGCTTCATGAGGAAGTCACCTCAACATTATGTGGGGTCCAGGGTGAGGCGGCTCACCAAAGATAAAAGGAAGGCATAGCATCAAAGGGAATTCATTCATGTATTCAACTATTTTGGTCTTGTGACTACTTACAAGCTTCAGCTGTTTAGCCAAAGTTGCTGCACTGCTTAGTGCAAAGAATTCCCGTGCGGGAATTCTATCCTCTCTTTGGATCAGATTTCTTAAGGGATCAAGAGGGAAGGATTTGAGCTTCATTTCAGTATTTTTCTTGGGTATATTCATCCACAGTGCAGTTCCCTTCAGAAAACTGCGTCTTTTATGTAGGGGCAGTAGCAGTACGGTTGCACCCTTTGATTTTTTGCTAGTCTTTGAGGAGGAGGTGCTCATTTCCCGCCGGGACTTCTACTAAGAGGGCCTAGAGCCATTTTCTTGTATTATTCAGCAATCTAATCTCATATTCAGCCATGTATAATACAAAGTTGCAGTAATTTCATTATTTTCTGCAGTGCTACTTGTTATTCATGCATTTTGACGGAAACCCTTGCCGGGTGTCTTTCCCTTGGTGTAAAAGAGGTTAAAACTCCATTTCTCTATTGTTTGATTAATATAAGCTTCATATCAGACTTCTCTCATTATTTTCTGCATAAACCCTCATTATAATAACGCAGTACATGCTTCAATGTTTTCTGCATAAGCTAGGCTATGGGGTTTGGGCATATTTGAGCTGCATTGACTTGGGGATATCTCTTTATATGAGCTAGAGTGATTTGTTTCACCTCCAATTCTGCATGTGAGTTGTATAACATGTCTTCTAAGGGATCCAAGTCCCATTTATCACTTGTATAACGTTATTTTCTGAAGACAACTGTTTTATGCTCTATATTGCTACATTTCCCTACCCGGGAAGGAGAATATAGATCATCTTGTTGTTGAGGTTCTCTCATCTACTTGTGTGATGTTAATTTAAATCTAATGATATCCTCTACATTTCCATGCTCATGATTTGCTGAAGCTCCACATTTTTAATAACTTAGATTATTCCCAATAGTGTAGCTGTTCCCATTTTGGGATATTACAATTTCTTAGGATTCAGAGACAGACCGTACTTTCTGCATTTATCAAAGACCTTTCTCAAATGAGCTACATGTTCTTCATCAGTTTTTGAATAGACTGTGATATCATCAAGATATATCACAATGAAGAAACCTATTTCTCTGAGAAAGCAATATTCATTGCTCTTTGAAAAGTGGCTCCAGTGTTCATTAATCTAAAAGGAATTTTTACATACATAAAGGTGCCTGAAGTTGTAGTGAAATTTGTTTTGTGTTGATAATTTGAATGCACCAACACCTGATTTTACCCTAAAAATCCATCTAGTAGAGAGATCCTTTTGGAGCCTACTACCCTTTGCAATATGTGGTCCATCTTTGGTAAAGGGCAGTTGTCCTTTAGGGATGCTCTATTTAGATTTCTGAAGTTAATGCAGAGTCTAATCTCTCTTGTCTTATTCCTTACAGATACAAGATTTGAAACCCATTCTAAGTACCCGAGTGGGACTATTATCCCAGCATTGTACATTTTCTTGATCTCTTTCTCAATTAGTGGAATTTGAACAGGATTTATTCTACGTAGTTTCTGTTTAAAGGGCTTCTGGGTCTCTTTGAGCGGAATTTTGTGTTGGATAATATCAGTATCATAGGACTTCAAGTCTTCATAACTCCAAGAAAACACATCAATAAATTATTTGAATACCTCAATATATTTCTTCTTTATAGGTGCTGGTAGTGTCTTTGATAGCTTTACAATCTTGGGCTCTTGCTCACTGCCCATATTGCACTCCTCTACATTTTCTTCAGTGGATTCCATTTTTGGATTTCTAGCAACATCATTGAAATCAAAAAGTTCCTCTAGAGGGACACGTCCTCTTGGCAGCGTATTGTCTATGAAATGTAACACTTCAAATTCTTCTTTTTCTGGATCTTCACACATCTCTGTCCTATGTGGGTCTTTCTTTGCTAACATAGTTATATCAGCATCATGAGGGGGCTCCTCCCAACATTCTTGTTCCTCAGTAGAGCAGTCCTCTTCATGATCTAAGTTTGAATTTGGAATCTCAAACTCATTTTTGGATTGCAGGAAATCTTCAATGTGTTGGTCATCTTCAAAAACTTGCCAATATCTCATATTATCAGGGAATAATGGTTTGTTTTTAACCTGTACTATGTATTGTTTGTTAGGATGAGGTATTTGACAAGTGCTGGCTGCAAATTCTAGTCCATTGGCAATGATATTTTGATTTCTTGGGATAGAGGCAAGGTCATATTATTTGAATGTTTTTATGAGGTCAAGGGCAGCATTCTTGTGCTCTTAATATAGGATTCTTAGTTGAATATTTTCCCTTAGTTTGCCTAATGACTAGCTCAAAATCCCCATGGACAGAGATCCTTTTGGCTTCTAATTTCTTTAGTAATTGTAACCCTAAAAGGAGTGCCTCATATTCTACTATATTATTTGTACAATAAAAGTTCAGTTTGTAAGAGTGACCCTCTGCTTGGTTGTTCTTAGTTTTGTATACCCAAACCTGCTCCTGATCCAGTTTTTCCACAAGAACCATCAAAACTCATGTTCCAAAGAGGTTTAGGTTCAGACTTCTGTTGTTTTTTTTCTATTTGGTCTGACTGTTTTTCCTTTTCTTCTTCTTTTTCAGCTATTTGTTCACTAATTGCTACTTGTTCCTTAATGTTTTCATTATTGTAAAGGATAAATGAATCAAGGTTTGAGTGGAAAAAGTAGAGGGGGGAGTTATCAGGCTTTTCTTGACTGCTCACCGTGTATTTCATATGAGTTTCCCTATACAATATTCTTGGTTGACTAAAGAATGGTATAGTAGCATAGGTCATATCTATTTGGAGGGTGTCTTGAAGCTTGGCTCCCCATGAGCGTGATAGAAGCATACCATATTTAGGGGAATGTCAGCCACCACAATATCCATTACTAGACTTTTGACTGGTATCTGTGCTAAAGTAACACAAAGATCTTTGGTTAGGCCTAGATATTTAATTCTACTGGAATCAAAAGATTACAGGTCTTTGTATGGTATAGTTATCTCAAGGCCAAGTTTCTCCATAATTACCTTTGGCATGAGGTTATGAGATGCTCCTAAATCTAACATGGCATTATGGAGGATTTTATCATGAATATTCAAACTGACATAAAATGGGGGCACACCTCCCTCCTGGAATTTACCTTCTACTTCAGGCCCAAACAAAAGTTCAGGTTTGTTATCATTCAAATTTATAGTATCAATATTTTTTCCTATGTTTATTGCTTTCAAAACTTGGGATCTATATAATTCTTGGCCTACCAATTCAGTGAGAGGTATGTAAATATTTATCTTGGCAATTTCATTCTCAATACTAAATGGTGTCTGTGTCTTTGGTAGATTTAAATAAGTTTTATTAGACATTATTTTTGCAGCAACTTTAGATCGTTGATTTGCATTAGGGATATCAGCTGGATCAATTTTGTTAGGGCTGATAGTTGGTTTACTAGTGCTGCTTTCTAGACTGTTTTTATTTTTGTCAGAACTTTTAACCATTTTATTTGAACTTTCTGCTGTCTTTTTAGGATCAGTTTCAGGGGCCTTTCTAGTATATTTTTCAGAATTCTTTCTCTTGGGAATGTCCTGGGATTTCTTGCTTCTGAGGTCATATTTTCTATGCACCTCCATGATATAATTTTCGAATCCTTGTTTACAATTCTCGGATTATTTGCATTCTTCTTCAAGTTGAGTTGGGGCAAACATGCCTTGCTCTTCCTCAGTGAGGAAAACAATATCCTCATCATTAACTCCCATTAGATTAATTTGACTTTCTTCTGGCTCTTCACTCACCCCCTCATCCTCATCAACATAGTTTTCTTGGAAAGGATGCCTGACTTGCTAGTCAGGTCCTCTCTGTTCCCTCTATCTTATTTGAGGGGGGTTTCTCCTAAAGTTTTGGTTTTGGTTCTATTTTCTATTCTATGGAGATGCTTGGTTTTCTCTAGGGAAAGCTCTCTCATTTAGGTTGATTCTCTCTATCATCCTCTCCATGGTTCTAACGAGGTTATCATTCTTAGTATCAGATGTGGAGGCTACAAACTCTTCCCTATATGTGACTCTCTTTTCATTTTTCATTCTAGCCCTTTTGGCAATCAGATTTGCTTCCACACTTACTGCACCCCCTTGCATGTCTTCTAATGTAGGAGGGTCTCTTTCTCTCAGCGGATAAGCCATCTCTGGGTTGAAACCATTTGGAAATTTCATTAAGGCTAGACCTTGTGGGGGTTTCATGTGAGGATGGAGGGTGTTATATACACTGTTGAACCTAGTGCAGTAATCTTGGACACTCTCTCCAACGTTTCTCTTGATGTTTTCATATTTTGACAAGATTTGGAGAGGATTTTTCTTGACTTCCCATTTATTTAGGAATAGTTGGTGAAAATTAGGGAGGTCATGTATACTATTAGGGGTCATCCCTTTAAACCACTTTCTTGCTTCTCCCCCTAAGCTTTGAAAAAACATTCTCAATTTAATAGTTTCATCATCTATCTCTTGACGATCAAAATAATCATCCATTCTATCCATATGTTGTTGATAAGTTGTAGAACTAATTTCATCAAATAGGGGGATTTTGGACTGATATTCCTGCAGTAGAGGCACTAAAGGAAATGGTAGGACTAATGGGGTGTACCAGGTTTCCATGGCTGGTGGTTTGGGAACCCAAGGGGGGTTAACAAGTGGGGGGTTGATAAAGGGAGGTGGAGGGTTGAATGGAGGAAGGTGAACAATGGGTGTATGAGAGGGGGTAGATACTTCTGCACTAGGACTCTACTGTAAGATGGATGGGTCCAAAAATATCTTAGTTATCCAGTTATGGGATTTAATCCTGAATAAGATTTTTTCAAAGTGTGAATCAAATTGAATATCCTACAAGTTTTTAAGGTTTTCAGGCAGGGAACTTTCCTTGTGAATAGGCTTGCTAACAATTGAACTCTTAGATCTAAGAGTTTTCCTTAGGATTTTCTCTGGATTGTCAACTATTGCAGGAGGGTTTGGGCCAGGATGGGATCTGGTACAGATGCTTTGAGAAGTTAGAATTTAGACCCAAGGCGCAGAGAGGTTGAAAGTTTATAATAGCTGAAAAACAAACCAATCTGTGAAAATAAAAATACTTAATTCACACAGTATTTTGACTGGGTTTTTATTTTAGTTTTGATAATATTAGGTTTTCTCAATAGATTCCCCAGTATGGTCACCATTATGTTAGCACCCTATAATTTTCAAGATTGGTAAGAACAAATAGCAGAAAAAAACATAAAACCACTTTGGAGTCTGGGACCTAGCCTTCCTGGGCTTAGAGAAGGCTCTCTTTGTATTTATGATTAACTGATTTAGATTTATGATTATATTTTCTGATTTTAGGCTGGTTACAAATATTGGGGTTGTTTTTTTGATTGTTTGTTTGTTTGGTTGGATAGATGGAATGTGGGAAGCTTAATCCATTGGGCTATGGATTCATAAAAGGGTTGAGTTGTACATCAACTTTCCAAGGGTTTTCACATGACACGCTAACTATGTCAAATGGATCTCTGTGGCAAGATGAATATGAGATGGTAGAAAACTATGAGTTCAGTAAAGCTAAAGGGAAATTAAGAATCCTTTAAATATACTTCAACTTAAATGCAAAGTAGACAGTCTCTGAATTCTGCATTCAGGTCTTTAGAGAAAAACATTCAAGATAATAGTTCAGTTAAATTAAAGAGCAGTTAAGAATTCTTTAAATAAAATTCAGAGAAAGCCTTAAGATAACAGTTTGGTAAAAATAAAGGGCATTTAAGAATTATTTGGCTATACTTCACAAAGAAAACCTCAAGACAACAGTCCAGTAATACTAAAGAGCATTTAAGAATTCTTTAGTTATACTTTCCGAGGAAAACATTAAGATAACAATAACAGACATAGTTAAGGTGCTCATTCAACATATCTTAATCTAAAATTTCTGTTTTTCTATCAGAGAAATTGATGTACAGTATGGAAAAAAAAGGGAAAACATTAACATAAAAGGGATAACATCACCATTAACATAGCTCAAGGATCCAGTGAACGTGCTTGTATTATTGATGTCCAACTCAAAAACAGTTACAGTGCTCCAATACAATAATCTTTGAAACTCAGAGTCTAAACAAAGTCCAACCGTTGATAATGAAAATACATGCAGTATTTAGCTGCAACTGAGGTGGTTGCCCTAATCTAGGGTGACAGACTGCATTTACTACAGAGTAAATGAAAATTTGACAATTGAAACCATGCAAGGCTCAAGCCAAAAATATCTCTGACAAACCTACTGTAATAATAACTTTCAAATTAACTCCTGATCTAAATTTAAAATATCTTTGACCAACTGCCTGCAAAATTAAATTTTATAATAACTTCTGAACTGATGATAAAATATCTCTAACTGTAATATTAAATTTAGTAGCTTTCATTAAATCAAAATTAAACTGGAGGTGGAAAATGTGGTTGAGAAGAGGTAAATGCTGAGTGATCTTGACATTTGGCTTTTTCTTTCTTCGTTGACTATAAGAGAGGATGCATTGTTGTCACTGCAAAAAATAACCTTTCACGCTGCTTATCATCTGACTATTTCTTAACTCTATCCTTTTATCTTTAACTTGTTTTTTATCTGTTTTCATATTTACCCTAACTGCTCCTTTCCTGCTTTTAACCGTTCTTCTACTCATAATACTTTGGTGAATAAGGATTTTAAATTGAAATCTAGAGAGTCTAGATTCAAATGATTTGTTGGAACTAGCATCGCGAATTTTTTATCCCATATTTTAACATGTAGATCACTTGCAAAAATCAAAACAATTTATTAATAAAACAGGACCCGATAGGGAGGCGGGCAATGGTGGTTTATCGCATGGTGCAGGGTGAGGCAAGTGTGTTTAACTTTACACAACGGATGGTTTTATTATATGTGAGGAGGTGTTTTTACGGTTTTATCATGTGGTAATATGCGATTTGGTAGTTTATTTTGAGGGGATGTGATGAATTGTGGGGACGACACGTGGTAGATGAGAGGGGTTTCAAAACTTCCCATTTCGCAACCCCCTGACAGTTCTAAACAACGAGTAGTTGGCGGCGGTGCAAAAAATATCGGGGGCCGTCGGATTTAGGTGGAGGAGATCGGAAGGTGGTCCGGTGTTGGATCGATCACGGGTTGGTTTGATAGGTGGGGCCGAGATTTGAACGAAAACAGAGGGTTTAAATATAAAGTGGGGCCCGGGGTTATATTTAAAGCTAGGGGGGTGAATGAAATGAAAAGCGAGGGGAAAGGTTTAAAGCGAAGGCTTTTAATACGAATATGAGTTGGGATTTTAACATAACAGGGGTCGGGTGAAATAAACAGGGTTTATTTAAAGTGGGGTTTGATATATTAAATTATTTAAAAACAATGTAAAAGTGGGTTTTACATTGTTTTTAATGAAACAAGGGGAATGAGTGAAGGGGAAGGGATATTAGTAATGGGAATGGGGTTTTAGCTAGGGAAATGGGTTTAAGAAGGGGAAAAGGTTAGGATGAGGGGAATGGGGTATTTTGGGGGATATTAGTGATATGAAATGACCAATTGATGCTTTCGATGCTTTGTGAAAACTGCTTCTGCCTACCCATCATTTACTCTAACATTTTTTCTTCATTTATTGGGTGCATTTAAGCTTGCCGACCCTTTATTTTTATTTTGAAAGAAAACTATCTCTTTCTAACCTTATAAATTCCCAAGGCTCAGATTAAACTGATGAGATATTTTATTCTCTACCTAACTACTGATCTGCCAAGATTAAACAGTTTGGCTAGATATTTATTCACTGACTATCAACATGAAATTTAAAAAATGAATGAATCAAGATTAAGCAGTTTGATCATAATGAATTGTGGAATTTTTTGGATAAGCTACACAAAATATTATTTGCAAAAGTAAACTAAACTAAAGGTAGTGGCATTTAAATGTGCAGCACTTTCATGATCTATTTTTATCTCTTTTTTGGGGTTCATACTTTATATTTCCTTTTTGATCATTTTCTTTTGGTCCTTTGATTTTTATTTTAGGACATACCCTCTTCTCATTGTTTGATATAGGAAAAAATTTCAAAAAGAAAAGGTATGTACAATATCACAAGATTTAAAAAATAGCTAATTCAAAATTATGATTCCTATTATTATAGGACCCTAACATCATGCATGAGGTTGCATGTCGCATGCAAGGTCATTCCTTTCTTGTTAAGAGGGAGTGTTGAAGTTTACAACAAGGAACGATTAAATTGGCATTCAGAAACAACATTCAGCACCCACACCTAGTGCATTAAGCACCTACACTAGGGTGGGGCCCACAGGGTTATTTTGGTGTATGTCTATTTTAATTATCCCTTAATTAAGATGGAAAATAAACTGTAATCTATTCTCAATAATAAATATTAATAGTTAACTGAGAGTGATAAAATCAGTTAGCTTGTGGATTTCCAGTTAGAGGTAGTTGGTGAGGCATGCAGAGTAATTCTAGTCGTAACAGAGTTCGAAGTGTAGTGGTGCATTAGTTAAAGCAGGTTGTAAATCAGTTTAACTCAGTTGTGCTAGTTGTAACTAAAGATACACTAGTGAGAGATGCAGGGAATTAAATATTAATTAATTCACAATCAGTAATCTCACATGCAACTGAGGCTTTACTATTATTAGCTACATGCATGTGAGTTCCAGTGGAGACACACTTGAGATATAGGTGAAAGGGAAGTGTAACTATCAGTTGTGTAATATTCCCATTTTTGGCGACACCTACGACAGGGCCAGGTTGGTCTTCCAGAGTTAGGAGCAGACGGGTCACAGGTACAGATTGGTGTTATCAGCGGGCTCAGGGGCTTTTCAGAGGAGTTTTGAGGAGTTTTCAGGGTGTTCGGAGGCATTCGCTTGATATAATCCATCATTCGAGCAATTTGGATTTCGTTCCGATGCATTCCGATAACTTTCGGAAATTTGAGTTATTTATGGGCTTAACTCAGTTGATTATGCTCAAGGTGGCATTCCGGGAGGAATACACGATGGAACACCTTAGTGTAATAGCTCATTGGAACCGGGACGAGGAGACCTACACGATGGGACAGTTAGACACAGATTTCAGTGACCGGAGGAGGCGTGGTAGCCGATTTACCCTTTTTTGCATTAAAAAGGAATATTTTATAATATTTTAATAAAAGGGAAAAGTGCTCCATGAATAAAATAATAATAAAATAATGCTCTAGAAGGCTCCAAGGGATCTATAAAATAAAGGGAGGAGGCCATTGGGAGATATCTTTGGAGTAGATCATTTGCTTGTGTATGAGAGGTTTGAGGACGTGGTTCTCTACTTCAGCCGTAGCCCCAGGACGGAAACCCTCGGGTGATTTGTGAGAGTGTTGGACGAAAACCCAACTCTCTTGAGGAGGCTTCACTTAGGAGTTTCACAGAGCTTCAGAGTTTGGTGTGAGGATCATTCAAATCTTCAACTTGGGCTTCATCATTTTCAGTGGGTTCAGTGTCAGCTGTTGCCGGAGGGAGAGTGCAGCAGTTCAGTTTGTGGCCAGCGCCGTTCAGCAGCTTATCTTGGTGGCCAGTTTTCTATCTCAGCTCTTTCTGGGTCAGATCTATATGTAAACCCCCTTGTTATTAATAATAAAAGCTGAGATTTTTCTTCTGTTCTATATGGTATTGGATTGCAGTGTTTCCTGTCTTTTTATTTTACATGGCAATCTTCTGTTGAGTGAATGTTTATTTTACGACAAATTGTGGTATTCAGTATTTTTCTGCATTTTTAGTTAAAATATTCCATCCGGGATATTATAGTGAGAGGTTTGAGGACGTGGTTCTCTACTTTAGCCGTAGCCCCAGGACGGAAACCCTCGGGTGATTTGTGAGAGTGTTGGACGAAAACCCAACTCTCTCGAGGAGGTTTCGCAGGAGTTTCCGAGTCAGAGTAGGTATGAGGATCATTCGGATCTTCAACTTGGGCTTCATAGGTACAGAGTGGGTTCGGTGTCGAGAATTGTTCTTGGGAGGAAGGGTCTGACGAAGTTTAGTTTGTGGCAGTAGCAGATTCACGACTTATCTTGGTGGCCAGTTTTCTGTCTCAGCTCTTTCTAGGTCAAATCTATATGTAAACCCCTTTTATTATCTATAATAAAAGCTGATATTTTTCCCATTCTATATGGTATTGGATTGCAGTGTTTCCTGTCTTTTTATTTTACATGGCAATCTTCTGTTGAGTGAATGTTTATTTTACGGCAAATTGTGGTATTCACTATTTTTCTGCATTTTTAGTTAAAATATCCCATCCGGGATATTACAGTGGTATGAGAGCACTGATCTTGGTTCAGTCATGGGATTGATTTGGAAAGACCAAATTTGAGGGTTTATTGCAGATCAATTACACTCAAGTGTTCTCGCTGAGAATTTTGAAGGCATCTACCGAAAGCTATGTGAAATTGTCACCAAGAATTAAAATTTTATTAAAAGAGGACTGATTTGGGGAAAATGGAGTGTAAAAACTCTGGTAAACTTGAATAAGTATATATTATTATTGATAAAAGATGAGATATGAGATATGATTACAATGGGGAATCAGAGGCTAAATATAGCCTCATGAATTGTCATAGTGAAAGAGCATGATCTTTGATCATGCCCTTTCATAAAACCTAATATAACTATATCTAACTAATAATTAATAAATATACATAACATTGCCCCTCTCTTAAAGATGCTTTTTAATATAAAGCATATGTAATGATCGAAAATGCTGACGAACGCCTGGGCTCTTGAGCGGTGGGCTCTTGCTTCCCACATTTTAAAAATATCGTGAAGCATCTTCTCGAACTCCATCTGTTGGTGATGTGGATAGCGACAAGATTTGATATTGACAGGGTCGGGTCCTTTCTTGACTTCTATTGAATGTTCATGTTCCTTGTTAGGAGGTATTTTTATTGGCAGGTCTTGGAAGACTTTTTCGTGTTTCCTAACTATTCCTTGTTCTTCTGGTGATTTTTCGTGATTTCTCTTTAGATTTAGAGGTAAGTTACCAACAATTGTCGTTCGATGCAACTTCTCCTCATCATCAAACGCTTCCTTCTTAACAACCATATCTGCGTCAACATCGAAGGCCTCAACAGCCTCTAGCACTGTATCAGTGGCTTCGAATGTGTTTATCTCTTCACATTTTTCTTTCAATTCCAGGGATGAAACATTTGGTTGTTTATAAGCATCTATATTTGCATGGTTTCTTTCATTTTCAATGACTATGTCTGTTGTTGCATCTGTGATAGCAGTCACATTGAATACCAACATTGTTTCTTTTTCTGCCATTGGATTTTCATTTATATCAACGTTCTCAATAACTTCATTATTTAGCTAGCTTCTTGATGATGTGAGGGAATCGGTCTTTCTGATGCTCTTAGAGTTCCTGAATCTGAGAATTGTTCAGTTGATTATGTTCGAAATTTGGGAATATTGGAGGTTGTGACTGACTTAACTTATCTATCTTATCATTTAGCTTATTGAAGAGTTATTTCATCTTTTCTATGGTCTCATGATGATTTAGCCACATTTGTCTTTCTATTGGATTTGTCGTGTCATGAACCTTTTTGATGTCGTCGGAATGTCCTGCAACTGTACCTTCAAGATCGACTAATCCTTTTCTGAATTCTTCGGAATTATTATTGATTTGTTTCTCGAGATCCACCAATTTCTTCTGGAATTCAGCCATCGACATCGATGAAGACATTGAACGTGTATGAGGTGGGGAATATTTTTCTGCCAGTTTTTCCCTTTTTTTAAAAATTAATTAATTAATTAATTAATTTTTAATTTTTTTGATATAATACTAATAATTTCTATTATTATTATATATATATATATATTTTTTTTAAATAATAATATGTATATAATAATTATTATTATTTTATTATTTGAATTATATATATATATATATATATATATATATATATATATATATATATATATATATATATATATATATATAATTATGGGGAAAAAGATTGTTAACCTTGAAAAGTCACATTGTTTATTAAAAGTCACTTTGTTTTGAAAAGGCACGTTGTTTTGAAAGGGAAAATGGGTTTTAATACCATGGGCAATTACCATGGGCCCAAAAACCACGAGCAATTACTCTTCCTTTTTTATTTTACTTTGTCTTCACATGTACGTATTTCTTTATATATATATATATCTCTCTTTTTACTTTTTCTTTTTCTTTTTCTTTTGGAACTATTTTCTTTTAAATATATATATATATATATATATATATATATTTTTTTTTTTTTTTCTTTTAATTTATTTCCCCCTTTGTGTTAACTTTCCTTCTCTCTTTATTTTATTAATATATATATATATATATTTCTTCCTTCTTCTTTTTAAAAAGAGATGTTGTTGCCCACAAGCACTTGGTTTTTAAAAAAATCTGCAATTTTGGAATTTTCTTGTAATTCCTTAATTTTGGGTGATCACACAGATCCCGAAGACAGATGGCTCCGATACAATGGAGTGTAAAAACTCTGGTAAACTTGAATAAGTATATATTATTATTTATATAAGATGAGATATGAGAGATGATTACAATGGGGAATCACCGAGGCTTTAAATATAGCCTCATGGTGTCCCTTGGTGAAGAGGCATGATCTTTGATCATGCCCTTTCACTTAATAAAACCTAATATAACTATATCTAACTAATAATTAATAAAATATACATAACAGAAAACATGTTTGGCTGAAGGGCGAAGTTAAGTAAGGGACCGAGCTCTTAAAAGAATCAACGTTCGCCGCCCAGCTGGTCGATTTTTCCATCAACTTTCGTCAAGTTCTAAAGGCCCATCATCTTGCCACCATACTGAGATTAAATCACTTGCGTCCAAAGGACTGAGTGTCACGTAGAGCCATAAAGTGGCCAAATTATCGACTTCATTGTTGTGGATTTTTATTTTTATTATTGTTGGCAAAATAAAATTCGAGCTAGCAGAGGGCCCTGTGGAAAATTTTTAGAAGCAGAGACACGCTAGAAACTAAGCCGCCATCTCATAAGAATCGATGATTGTATTAATTCCAGGGGCGAGCTTTCCGCCAAAGGAATCGAATTGCCCAGTTTGAGACAGAGGAAATTAATCTGTTGGTAGCGGCATAAGGAAGCCGAGATCCCTCGGCTAATAGAGGCATACAAATTCTGGGAACTGTCAACGTGAAGGAGCTCGGGCCAAGGGATCGAATGCGTAGGTGGGTGCAATCCATGTTACGTAAACATCAAATTTGTGCACAGTTCCTATAGCATGATTCTCTGAACCAAATTTCTCAGCGTAGGAATCATAGTTCGGGGGTTGAAGGTAACTCTGCATGATAGTCACGGTAACAACCATCCTGCTAGTCCGTTAAATGTCCAAAATAGCAAGTCTGCAAATCGATACTGAGGAGGGCGCTGTCATATGATTTTGAGTGGGGACGAATTGATTGAAACATTATTGGGGTCGATTTATTTTAATGAAGGTCGTGGGAATAATCCTGGCTAGCGCAAATATTCCTCTGCTTCTAAGCGTATTTACAGTATTATGGGTAGAAGTTTGATAGGGGTCTGATCTCTAATAATTATATATTTTGAAGAGGCCGAATTTGTGCCTCATAAAGGAGAGTCGAGATTCAATTGTTTTTGTGTGACTAATAAATTGTAGAGGAAGACTGAATGCACTGAACATATGATTGTGTTTACCATAGTTTGATTCACCATTGGGCTGCACTTTCATGCTGTAGCAGACTTCCTCTCAGAGGGGCTGAGTGGAATTTGTTTGGAAAATTTTGGTACTTATAGCCGAGAAGCCACTTGTCTGATTGCACTCAATATCAGAGTCTTTCTTCTAGACCTGTAGCATACCTTTTTGATAGGAACAGGTCAAGTTATTGGCTTCAACAAGGTACATGATTTATTAAAGAGGCTCGAGTTTGGAGCATGCTTCCTGAATACTGTTGGAGGCCCAAGATTATTTGTTGAGCCGAGATTTCCAGGAAATACCAGTGAATTATTTTCCAGATTTGAAGCATAATTTTTGTAGCAGGATAGAAGTGAAAGGCCATTTACCACCGCTGCAGAAGATGTACTGAAGGCAATCCTGCGTGTGCAAACCAGGTTTCCCTATTGTTCACCTTTCAATTTTTTTATCCACATATAACAGTTAGTAGTTCAAATTACTTCTGAATGCAATTTTTTTTATCATAGTAGTTGACCTGAAGTCTTGTTACAAGTGTCATTGTTCAAGAAACAAACAAAATCTACATATACAAGTAGTTTGTCATGAAACTATTTGTCGAAACAACTCATTAAGAAATTCAACAAACTCAGAAATAGTGACCTCATTATCACAAACGGTCTTGTATTCATTGGTTGAACCATGGAGGGACTCCTAAACAAATTGATGAAAATAAAAATAGAAACTGGTTCCTTGAACCACCATGCAGCAGAAGACCAGAAAACAAAGCCAAACAACAGACCCTTTTCAAGAGGAACTTATGCCATCATTCAAAAAGGACAGCCAAAATATTTGCAGGAGGAATTGGGGCTTGGTCACAAAATATTTGCACTTGGGAAAGATCTGAAACACATGAAGATGTCATGGAGAGTTTTATCCAAACTAGAGGAGTTTAATGAACTTCTGTCCAAAATAAGCCAAGCAGAAGGGAAAAAACTGATTTGGGCTCTAAAGCTTGCTATGCTTGCTTTCATACAGCCCAAATTCTTGGAGGAACCTTGTGAGGGGGTCACACTTCCAGTTGCAACTTGCCTCAGTAACATCATGAAATTGACCGCACCTATAGCTCCATATAATGTTGATGTTATGAGGAGGATTATGAGGTTGATTGTAGAGAATTTTAAGGATTTGGACAACAGCACAGGCTCTACCTTCGGGAAGAAGCTTGAGATTTTATGGAGTATGGCCACATTCAAGAATTATGTCATCATGTTTGATTTTGAGTGTGATGACTTGGTTCTGTAGATGTTCCAATGCTTCTTCAGCATTAGGAGACATCATCCTGATATTGTCATAGCATACATGCAGTCCATTTTGTCGTCATGTATGAGAGACCATGGGACCATTGGCCGAGAGTTGCAGACCTAGTTGTTGAGCATTTGGAGGAGAGAGCAGTTGGTCTCACCTATTGCTTATGAGCTATCCCAAGGGCTGGTTGAGCAGAATATTGGGCTATTCAGGAGACAGTTGACCAGGGAGGAGTTGCTCCAGTTTGGTGGGTCAGGCAACAGAAATGAGCTGAGGAGGAAGGGAATTTTCTTCATTTGCAAAGAACCTTGGGGACCTGATCACTCATGCTTGAGTGATGCAGCTGATGTGGCGGAGGCAGGACATGAGGGCATTCCTTCCATATGCCAGAGTGAGGATTCTTCTTCAGATGAGTCCCTGGGATCATATGAGGATGCTTCTGGGGAGTGAGAGCAGCCATGCAGAGATGATGACAGTAGACCAAAGTTATGTTCCAGTGAGCAGGGTGAGCAGTCAGGGGACTGTATAGGAGATACTCTGGGTGATGAGTCCCTTGTGACGATTCAGCCAGAGCAGCATATGATGGAGCCTGAGTTAGCAGAGGAGGACCTTGTTCACATCAGGCATGATATTCCTTTGGGGGAGAGACAGATGGGCACCCACATTGAGCCGATGAGGGATATGCGACTAACATTGGGGTCAGCCATAGAGGGGGAGCAATTAGATGCATTGACATCGAGTGCGGTGATGGCAGTTGCAGATCCATATCCTCTGGAGGTGTTGGAGCTTGATGGGATTGTTCTGTAGGGGGCTAGTAGACAACAGGAGTATGACATTCCTGATCAGGAGTGGGAGGAGCAGTAGGAGATGGTGGAGCATCCATGTGTGAGTTGGCACAGGGATGAGACGTAGATATATGTACACGCAGTTAGCAGAGCTGCAACGTTTTCAATGGGTAGAACTCTCCAAGAGTACATCGATGGGGCTTGCAGCATATCTTGCCCACTTTGGCCCATTATAGAGAGAGGGGCTTCCTTCTACAGGCAGCTTCCATTGGCAGATAGGGCAGAGCAGTGGGAGTTGATTACGGGCTGGCGGCAACACTCTGGGTATGTTCCATGTGCAGTTGTTGCAACATTGGATTCTTCTTCCAAGATGGACTGGCGGGAGATCATGAGTTGGTACCCTCTTGATGGTACGGTATTCTTTGTAGGGAGCGCAGCGGAGCAGGGGCCGTTAGACATAGTAGATGTTACAGATTCCAGTTGGTAGGAGGGCACAAGTCGTCGTTTCTTCAGCACTCCATCCCGATTTCAGGAGAGTAGGATCAACGTGGGATTGAGTCAGGACTTGGATTGGAGAGAGGTGATGAGTTGGTACACAGTTGATGGGACAACTTACACAGTCACAGATATCACTCAGCAGGAGTCATGGTCTTCACCTCTTAGAGCATCAGTCATAGCTAGAGGCAGTACGCAGTCTGAGCCGTGGGACTCGGGCGATGATTGGCCATGGTGGCGATGGGATCCAGGAGGATTGCTTGTTGGCTGGTACAGTGAGAGATCAGTTTGGGATCCCGGCATTGAGGGGACTATTCCGAGTGGTTTGACATAGGTGCATAGCAACACCCAGAGGTTTATATAGGATCCGGGTATTGGGTCTCAGTTGCGGCAGGCCAACAGAGTGGCCCACATATTTCGATTGCTTGAGGGCAAGAAATCTTGGGGCGGAAGGTCTATAATATTCCCATTTTTGGCGACACCTACGACAGGGCCAGGTTGGTATTCCAGAGTTAGGAGCAGACAGGTCACAGGTACATATTGGTGTTATCAACGGGCTTAGGGGCTTTTCAGAGGAGTTTTGAGGAGTTTTCATGGTGTCCGAAGGCATTCGCTTGATATACTCCATCATCCAAGCAATTTTGCTTTCGTTCCGATGCATTCCGATAACTTTCGAAAATTTGAGTTATTTATGGGCTTAACTCAGTTAATTATGCTCAAGGTGGTATTCCGGGAGGAATACATGATGGAACACCTTAGTGTAATAGCTCATTGGAACCGGGACGAGAATACCTACATGGTGGGACAGTTAGACACCGATTTCAGTGACCGGAGGAGGCGTGGTAGCCGATTTACCCTTTTATGCATTAAAAAGGAATATTTTATAATATTTTAATAAAAGGGAAAAGTGCTCCATGAATAAAATAATAATAAAATAATGCTCTAGAAGGATCCAAGGGATCTATAAAAGAAAGGGAGGAGGCCATTGGGAGATATATTTGGAGTAGATTATTTGCTTGTGTATGAGAGGTTTGAGGACGTGGTGCTCTACTTCAGCCGTAACCCCAGGACGGAAACCCTCGGGTGATTTGTGAGAGTGTTGGATGAAAACCCAACTCTCTTGAGGAGGCTTCATTTAGGAGTTTCACAGAGCTTCAGAGTTTGGTGTGAGGATCATTCAAATCTTTAACTTGGGCTTCATCATTTTCAGTGGGTTCAGTGTCAGCTGTTGCCGGAGGGAGAGTGCAACAATTCAGTTTATGGCCAGCGCCGTTCAACAACTTATCTTGGTGGCCAATTTTCTATCTCAGCTCTTTCTGGGTTAGATCTATATGTAAACCCGTTTTATTATCTATAATAAAAGCTGAGATTTTTCCCGTTCTATATGGTATTGGATTGCAGTGTTTCCTGTCTTTTTATTTTACATGGCAATCTTCTGTTGAGTGAATGTTTATTTTACGGCAAATTGTGGTATTCAGTAGTTTTCTCCATTTTTAGTTAAAATATCCCATCCGGGATATTACAAGTTGTGATATTAGCAGGCTGCCCAGGTTGTGTTAAAACACCATAGGATGCCCATGATACTCAGCGCAGTGTAGGAAGGCTAGAATTCCTTGTGAATAAGGATTTCATTCCTCATGAATTGCATGAGCAAGACAGGATGAAGACAGGCTGAGAATTCGCTAAGTATTGGCTCGATTTTTTCTGTATCGATGTGAGACAATTAACTGAATACAGGAGGGTTCTTGTGAGAAGAGTTGTATGTAATTGTTTCATGATTCCTTGTGGAATATACACTAGAATATAACGGGGTTTTGAGTAGCAAGCTTTCCCCCGGAAATTATCTGTGTTGTGGCTTGATTGGTTCTTCTTTGCTTCATGCGATTGACGATTGTGTTTTTAATTCCACAATTGATTTGTAGAAGCAATTCGGTATTTAACTTTAGTACAATGTTATATCGGGTGAATCCAAGATATACATGCATGTTGTATAATTTCTACAATGACATGACTTCACAACATCCAGTGTCAACATATAAATATATACACACCTCATACCTTTTTCCCTTGAGTCATCCTGTAGCAGTTTCTCTAGAATGAAGAGCTTCATTCCCTTGGACTGCTCCATCAATATGCCATCACATCCCAGAATTATGTTTCCATGATGACCCTTGACCTTGATGACTTCTTTCAATTATTAATGTTATCAGAGAGGCTTTCCCAGAGCTGATTCACCAAGAGATCCTAACATGATTTTTATCATGATGTTATAATATATATTTTTTCCTATCGTACTATTTTACAATCAACAAAAATCACTTAAAGGAGAAGATGATCTAAATCATAGTAGAGATCTCTTGGTTCTTCTTTCTTAGATTTCTTTGCATTAGGTCCTTCCCTCACATCTGAGATATGGGCTTCTTCCCTTTTCCTCTTGTCCTCGTCAGATTTAGGACAATATCTTTTATAATGACCAAGTTCATTACATCCAAAGCATCGTACGTTGTCCATGTTTCTTCTTTTATTCTGAGGACCAAATTTTCTGAATCTTCCTTTCTTCCTGTATGTGGCTGCAAAGGCTTGAATCTCTTCATTTGGTCTTATATCATCTTTGGATTTCAGTCTTGTTTCCTCTATTTTACATAAAGACCATAAATCATTGAATGGTGTGGCTTCTTTCTTCCCGTATAAACTTGAAGTGAAGTTTCCCCATTCCTCTAGTAGAGCATTCAACACCAATGTAGTTATCTCAATGTCAGACATTACTTATCCCTTTTTATGTAGTTGATCTCTTATTTCAGAAATCCTTATAAAGTATGGAGTGATTCCTTCTTCCCTTGGCAATTTAATTTTATATAGTTCTTGTCTTAGTGATATTGCTTCTCCTCCAATACTCATAGAGAATAGCTCTACCAGTTTCTGATATATTTATTTAGCAGATTTTAGTTTTGAGACATAGGGGATGAGTGAGTCCTTGATGGATTCTATGAGAATTCTCTAGGCTCTGATTTATCCCTTCATGTACTTGGCATGAGATGGAGCATCTTATTTTGGTGGTTGAATTGTCGATCCATCAATGTAGTCCATAATTTCATCTTCAATTAAATTCAAATTTGTCCACTTCTTCCATGCGCTAAAGTTTGATGACCCAACCATCTTGCTGCTATCTTTACAATAAGTCATCTTGACAGATTTAAGTAAGGTCATAGATACTTACTTGAGTCGAGTGGCTTGTAGCTTCCTTGATGATGATGAAGGAGGTAGGAGCTTCTTCTAAGATAGAAATCTTCAATCCAGGTGTTCTTGAATCCTTGATGGCAAAGGATATCTTCAAAAGATGATGACCTCTTCAATCAATGTATTGAATACAAATCTTTGATGGTAAATATTTTTATCTTGAAAATTTGATCCTTTGAATGATATGAAGATGTTTCTTGAAAATAGCTTGAGAGTCTTCCTTGCAAACTGATTTGAATTTTCACCCAAACTTTTATTTTTGCTTCCTGGAGTGTCTCTTTGTCAAGCAGCCCTTGAGTTCAACACCTTAGTTTTGATTCCATGTTGAGAATTTGGAGGGTTGGAGATTAATTCAAATTCTCTTCTTGATAATTACTTGTTATATGACTTGGGTTACTTATGTCTTTTCTTCTTTAGCTTATTTAATCTTTCATCAAGAAAATTATCAAAATACACAAGACACAAAAATTAGGCTCCTAGAGCCAGGGAAAAACCTCTCCCTCTTTGACACGAAAACCCACGAGAAATTCTTCTTATAGATTTCAGATGATAAGTACCATGACCCAGAATTAGACCCTTAACCTATTTATGAATCCAAGACCTTGTCCTTTACTTATTTGATGTCCTTCAATGCTGATTCTTCTTCTCTTCACCAAGTTGCACTGTTCTGCACTAGTAGTTCCTTTGAACCTTCAGTTGAATCTTCAGTTGCTTGAGATATATATAGGCTATAATGAGGAAAGTAAATCACATATTTACTTTCCTTCTTTCTTCTATTTTACAATTGCTTCTATTTACATGAATTGAATACTTCTTTTACACTGGGAAATATCCACACTTCAGGATGATATTATGTTCATGCAGTGGGAAAGATCCACACTTCAGGATTATGCTGTAGCTTCAGGATGATCCGCACCATAAAAAAATCCGCACTGCACCTTTTCTAGAATCAGAATTGCATCTCATCCAAAATCTGCACTACACCTCATCCAAAATTCTCACTACAACTCATTCAAACTCCGCACTGCACCTCATTCAAACTCCGCACTACACCTGATTAAAGTCAGCACTGCATCTCATCCAAAAATCCGCATTGCAGTTTTCAGAGATGACCAAAATTTGGTCTATTTTGCGAAGGCTACAGGGGTATATATAGTTGTTTGCCCTTGTATATAAGATGACCTTACTAGGTGAACTGGTGTGACTATTTGGGAGCTGACATGAATTTTTAAGAGGCCGACTTCTCCAGCTATTTGAAGGCCAACTCGACACATTATTTAGGCATGTCTATCAACGTTGTATGAGGGTTGAATAATAGCCATTTTTCCACGGTTTATTGGACTAGGTCTTGTAGCATTCCATGACTACTAGGTTCTTCATATACATGACATTAAATACATTTATAAACCAAAGATAAACCCTAAATAGACATCAAGAAGAAGTCTATTAACCTAAGATAAAATCTTGCTCATGAAACCCATGAAGCAAGTCCAACAAATATACATTTTATTATCTTTGACTTATTCCTTACATAAAATACATAATTACATAATCAATATGAAGACCGACCTAGTTACACTTTTAAACAAAATATAAATATAGTGGCCACACAATAAGTTTCCCACATGACATTACAATAATAACCAACATCTTAACTCGACATGTTGAGGAATTAGATGACTTTCTCGTTACACGTTGTATATTTGACTATCGAGCTTACTATTGCATTGTAAGTAGACATTGTGTTTTTTCCACATTGGAATAAAAGATATCAAGTAAAAATAGTAGAAGTTTACATTTGTACTTCCAATTTCTCATTATTCATATATCTAAAATTTTTAATTCTTTATTTGAATTTTCACCTTACAAGAAAAATATAAAGGTGACCCAACAACAATGACATTAATATTTCTCTTTCATTCAAACTGTAATATATATAATTTGTTTTCATCGATTCTGCTCTTAAATTTGTTATACACTTACGACATTTCCTTTGCAAACTCTCGTTCAATTTCTAGTGTTATAAGTTATTGAGTTTTATAAAAATAGTTTTCTATAAAAAATGCTTACATTTATGACCATTCAAATTTGTTACAGTTGTGAGAGTTTTTCAATTTATATTTTTAATTAATTTTTTTGGTAAAAATATAATGTCAATTACATTTAAAATGTTTCAAAAATATTTCATAGTTAACAACCACGACAAAAGGTAAAGAATAATTTATCATGATTGTATTTTTTTTTTCACAAAAATTTTACATTAGATTTCTTTATGATGATTAATGTTGACTAAATTGCCCAAACATAATCATTATAGGTATATTTTTGGATAGCTCAAAAATTCATAAACATATAACATAATTTATGGATTAAGTTTAATAAGTTCTAAAATTAATACAAAAAAGTCAAAATCAATAAACATTTAATATAACCTGTTTGGATTTCCTTTATGGGGGTGTATGTAAAACGTGTGAGCGGGGAGGGGGCCCATCCCTCCTCCATAACCTTGCTCCTTCGAGGGGGAAGGCAGGACCATCCTCCCTCCACTTGGCATTACTTATTAATACCTTAGTACCCATGGTAGACGTACTGAGCATTGCGAATATCAAATTTTCTTGGAAATGGGGGTTCAAAAAGATTAACACCATGGATATCATGCCTCAATACATATTTTCTGCCAAAGTAAAGTTTCATTTATGGAAAATTTCCACCCAAATTATTTAACCTGCGAGGCTTTACTTTGTTTCCATTTCGAATGAAGGGGTAGGTCTAGGCCACCCTAACCTGGACTCCCCTGGTCTCAAAATCTCAAGAAATCACTCAACTCAACCCTCTCTTGGGTGATGGTTCTATGTTGGTGAAGGGACGAGGCTCTTCAAGCATGCATAGTATAAATATTCCCGCTCTAGTTGTTATTTGGATTCATAATCCTTTCACCCACAGGTAGACACCTCTCCATATTCTTGGTTTATAGTTTATTCTGGCTGTTTTCACTTTATAATTTGTATTTTAGGAAAGGTTAAATTTACTCTTTCTCTGATGGGATTTTGTAATTTAAATCTATTCATTCAACTTAGTACATTTCACTTGGTGTTTGTAACACACTTGGAGTTTGTTTTCCCTGAACATTATGTTATTTGGGATTTTTCCTATCTGGTTTCAATTTCTATATTCATATATAATTTTGTGCTCATCAACACCTCCTTGGAACTAACTCCCCTTCCCATTGTCTTCCTATTTTCAACTTTGTTTTATACCCTCTTCTCACACCCACCATGCATCACTAGTGGATGGGCCATAGGAATGGATTTGCTAGTAGGGGAGAGAGAAACTGTTATGAAACCAGCTCCAAAAATATAAGAAAAGAGAGGTCAACACCTTGTAAATAAGCCACTTCGAGGGGTCATTTTTTCTATAGTATGGAAGGAAGTGTTATACCACCATTCAATGAGAGATAACCACTTGAACTATTGTTTTTGCTTATCAGATGCAAAAAAAATGAAGATATCCTTCCAAACATTTATTCACTATCTCAGTTTAACCATCGGATTGAGGATGATAAGATGAGCTATGAGCTAGTTGAGTACCCAAACAGGAAAATAATTCCGTCCAAAAATTTCCAGTAAAAATGGGATCTCTGTCACTTACAATAATATTTGGGTTTCCATGTAGCTTTTGAATTGTTTCCATAAATGCAGTAACAACTGTACTTGCTTTAAATGGATGAGATAATGCACAAAAGTGTGCATACTTGGTAATTCTATCAACTACCACCATGATGACACTCTTACCTTTGGAATTAGGTAATCCTGTGATAAAATCCATTGAAATATCCTCCCATCGTTGACTTGGAATGGATAAAGGTTGTAGAAGACCCGGGGTCTTAATTGTCTCAACTTTATTTTGCTGGAAAACCAAACATTCTACCACAAACTTTTGAATATCAGATTTAAGGCCATCCCAAAAAAATTATTTCTTCGCCCTGTGGTAAGTTTTTAAAAATCCTGAGTGTCCTCCTAAAGGAGAAGTGTGCAATTCCAAAAGAATATTTTGTTTTAGTTGGGAATTCTTGCAAATATATAAGCGATATTTGTACCATAACGAATCATTTTTCCAACTAAATATATCAGATGTACTAGGATCTTGCTGCAACTTTTGAATGAGTGTCCACACTTCTTCGTCCTTCTTCTAGTCATCCCTTGCTTTGGTTATCCAATCTAGTTGGATAATAGAAATGGCACAAAGCTATGCTTCCACCTCTTCATCCTTTCTTGAGAGTGCATCTACAACAAAATTTAGCTTCCCTTTTTTGTAGATGATTTCAAAGTCACAACCCAACATCTTTGTGACCCATTTTTGCTGCTCTTCTCAAGATAGTGTTTGTTCTAAAAAGTGTTTAAGACTATCATGATCAATTTTTACCTTGAAGTGTCTTCCCATTAGGTAAGGCTGCCATTTCTTTAGTGCATTTAGTATTGCCAACATTTCCTTCTCATAAATAGTTTTCTATAGATACTTTCCTTTGATTGGACAACTTTCAAAAGAAATGGGCCTTCCTTCTTGCATTAAAACAACACCAATTCAATTTCCTGAAGCACAAAATTCCACAATAAAGGTTTTTGTGAAGTGTGGCGTAGCTAAGACTGGTGCAAGGCACATTGCCTCTTTAAGATGTTTGAAGGCTTTAGTTTCTTCAGGAGTCCATGAAAATTCATCTTTCTTCAATAATATTGTTAGAGGTGCTGCTATTCTCCCATAATTCTTAATAAACTTACGATAATACCCTGTTAACCCGAGAAATACTCACAAATTCTTTACGGTTGTGGGGATTTTCCTTTCCTTAATGGCTTTAATTTTGTTAGGGTCTACCTTAACACCCTCGTGAGATACAATATGACCTAGATATTCCACCTCTTGTACCTCAAAGAAACATTTGGATGTTTTGGCATATAATTGTTTCTCCTCCAATAGTTTAAGCACCCTGTCAACATGTTGAACATGATCCTTCTAAGACTTGCTGTAGATTAGTATGTCATCAAAAAATAATAGCACAAATTTTCTAAGGAAGGGTTTGAAAATGGAATTCATCAACCCTTGAAATGTAGAAGGTGCATTGGTAAGGCCAAAAGGCATGACCAAAAATTCATAATGACCCTCATGAATTTGAAATGCTGTTTTCAGAATATCTACAGTCTTCATTCTAATTTGATGATATCCTGAACGAAGATCCAACTTGGTAAAATAAATTGCTTCATGTAATTCATCCAATAATTCATCAATCACAGGAATGGGAAATTTATCTTTAATAGTGAGCTTATTGAGCTCCCTATAATTCAGACACATGCTCCATGATCCATCCTTCTTGTGCACCAATACTACTGGAGCATAGAAATAAATTTGACTAGGTTGAATTATACCAGCCTCTAACATTTATTCAATCATACGTTAAATTTCACTCTTTTATACATAAGGATATCTGTAAGACCTGATGTTTAGAGGAACACTTCCTGGAATCAAATGAATAGCATGATCATGATCACGAATAGGTGGGAATCCTTTGGGAGTTTCAAACACCTTGGAATGATTGTCCAAGACTTTTTGGAGATCTAGAGAAATAGATGATTTTGATGTTGAAACTTCTAGTGGGTATAATTGTGCAATTACGCCTCGTTGTTCTTTCTTAAAAATATTTGTCATGAAATTAGAGCTTATTATCTTTCCCAGCCTCTTTGCAATACCCCATAATTCGATTTCCTTTTCTTTCGAAAAAAATTTCAAGAAATGTTCCTGAAAATTAAAAGCTACCATCCCCAAATATTGTAACCATTGTACTCCTAGTACAACATAAACACCTCCCATTGGAATGGAAAGCATTGGACTATACAATAAATATTCCCCCATGGTTAGCTTGATATTATGGAATTTTCAAGAGAAATTTATAGTTCCTCCATTTTCAATCATCACTTGACATTCTGGTGCTGGGTATAGGAAACAATTCAATTCCCTGGCTACCTTAAAATGAATAAAATTATGGGTACTACCCGAATCAATCAACACTATTACCTTTTTCTTCTTGATATGTCCTTCTATATTGAGATTTTGAGGAGTGGTAATTCCTGTCAATGCATTACATGATATGGTCAGACTCATTTCTTATTCTTCTAGGGTTGGTTCCTGGTGTATATCCTCTTCTTTTGAAGTTTCTTGTTCATTTTCTTCCTCCTCTTCATAGTCTGTGTAAAATAATTCCTTCTCAGCACACTTGGCCTTTAGTGTATTTGCTATCACAACTGTAGCAAAGCCCTTTTTCTCTTTTTCCTTCCAATTGTTGTGGTGTCAACATTATAGATTGTGGAAGTCTAGGAGTAGCAACACTTCCATATTTATAGTTGTGAGTGGTAGGCTTCCCTGTCGCCATAATTTTACATTCAATTTTTCTTTCCAACCTGAATGCCTTCTCCAATGAATCAGGTTCCCAAACGTGAACTTCATGTTGGATGTTATCCTTTAAAGTCCTTATGAATACATCAATCCTGTGTTCCTCTGGAGTATCAGTTACCCTTATATTCAATTTTTGAAAGTCCTCAATTTTGTCCACCATTGAACCCTTTTGTTTGAGATTGATAAATTGGCTAAATAAGGTGTTGATCTTTGTATCCTCATAATGTGATATCATTTCCTTCGTAAAAAATGACCAAGTGACAATTTTTTTACGGGAGCATAGCTATCTATATCATATAAATGTATTTTGTTCTAAATGTAAAGTTGCAATGTGTAACTTTTGTGTGTTTTGAACATTATTGAGATCAAAATATTGCTCCATCTATAGTATCCATGTTACGGGATCCTTGCCATCAAAATTCCTCATATCCATCTTTGGAATATAGTGGTTCTTCAATCCAACATTAGAGTTTATGAAATCATGATTAACATTTATTTTGTTCTCATCATGAGTTTCCTCTAATATCTTTCCGCCATTAAGAATCATTTCTTGTATTAACTTTGTCATAAAACCTTCCATGTCTTCTTTTAGATCACTCCTCATGTCTTCCATTTTGTATTTCATTTTTTCATCAATCTTAGCTTCCATGTCATCCATCTTAGCTTCCATGCCGGCTTCCATGCCATCCATATTAGCTTCCATGCCATCCATATTAGATTCCATGCCATTCTTCAAACCATCCATCTTAGCTTCCACGCCTTTCTTAAAATAATCCATATTAGCTTCCATGACTTTATTCAAACCATCCATCTTAGCTTCCACGCCTTTCTTTAAAAATTCCATTTCATTTTTTGTTGCTCTTTGCGAGAGCGAAATTTGGTGCACTTGCTCTTGTAATTTTGATATGTCATGTTGCGCTTCTTCCTCTTCATGAGTCATAGTAGAGTCTTATGAAGGCTTAATGGGTGTTGAATTATTTTTATGTGGCATTTTAGAACCCAATACTGATATATATGCTTCAATATGCCCTTGGAATCACTTCAAACTTATTTTTCACACAAGACTTACGTAATTCAAAAAAAACACACACACACCTTTTTCTTGATTTTGAGGAGCTCGATATTGAAAATGAATTATCTCTATGATTTCGGATCTTCAGCTTATGAAATTTGGCCCGGTAGTACCCCTCTGAATTTTCTTTCAAATACCATAGGTCTGAAAAGATTTGGATTCTTCAAGACAAAGTTATGCCCAATCTCCCACAATGACCTAATTATGGACTGGTTCAATAGAGTGAACTTATACGACGTGCCACGTGTAACTGTTTCCTTCTATGGCTCTGAAATTGATATACAAGAAACTACAGTCCGTGTGATTATGGCCACTTTTTACAGAATTCCAATCCGACGCTTAGAGAGGGAGTTATGACGATTTTCCCACAGTCACCTCTTTGAGATGAAAGTAAAGAGCCTGAAAAAACCCTAACTTTAATAGATCATATCTATGAAAATATTTCGAACAAAGATCTGATTTTTTTTGCAGGGAGTTCCTCAGGATTTCAGCTTCGCTCTGTAAAAATTTCAGCTTCTTAACCTTCGTATAAAAAAATTTATAGCACAAATGCGACGATGACCTATTTTAGGTGAAATTCAGGAGCCTGAACAAACCCTAACTTCTATAGATCATATCTCCGAATATATTGTGAACCAAGATCTAAAATTTTTACACGATGTTCCTCTCTATTTTGGCTTCACTTTGTAAAAATGTTAGATTCCGAACCTTCCTAGAAAATTTTTTTATAGAGAAAATTTCATGATGACTTGTGTGGAGCAGCGAAACCCTAGAATCCAATGCTCTGATACCAAATGTTATGAAACCAAATCCAAAAATAGAAGAAAAGAGAGATCAAAACCATAGAAATAAGCCACTTCGAGGAGAAAACCTTCTTTACATTACATAAATGAACAATTCTTGGATTATACAAATGAAAAAACCTCCTTCTATATATAGGTGTCCATGGGGTCACAATATAATCCTAGCCGACCTAACAATAACAATGTAAGGGCATAATAATAACAATATTGAGGTTATAGGGGTACAACAATAATAATAAGGGGGTTACACTAACAAAAATAAGGGAATATACTAGTAATATATAGACCTAACAAAAACTCTTTGGACTGATGGTCAACTAAAAATGTCGTGCAAATATATTAAGAAGCTACCCCGGAGAATATTCAACACATTTAATCAAGCAATGAAAGATATGCCCATTTAGATGAAGACACTCTCACTCATGTTGTCAATTATATACTAGACCCAGATCGCACTCATGGACGTCAAGATCAATATATGTGTATATTAGAACTATACTGGCACATGGAAACACTACTTGGAAATGCACTTGAATAAAAAGAATATAACAAGAGCAATATTTCTCTCCAGTTCAACATTATTCATGCAAAGAGTATGTAAATGTCACTTGAACACTGTGATATGGAAATGAGGCTTGTTAGAATTGAAGGCATGCTCTCTAATGGAAAAGGACCAACCTATCTAGGTTAGATTTCATGTTCATATGGTTCTCATAGTTCCCTAGTCAAATATAAATTTCAAGAAACTTCCTTGGAATTACAACATACAATAACTCTAACTAGTGAAGTCAGTCTAAATGAAGGAACGTGAATAAGAACTTGGTTGAAGTTAATTTATTTATCAGAGTCCATATTCATATGGTTCCTTCATATTTCCTTCATAAAAGTTATTGTCAACCATATTTCTAATTTTCAGTTGAATTTTTTGTTGGAAACAATGTTAATACTGAGAGGGGGGTGAATCAGTATTAAGGCTAATTTTAAATTTGTATGTCAATTTAATTTTCTTAATCAAACTTGGAAACTATCCATATAACCAAAAACAACATATCATGTGGAAACAATATGAAATCAACATACAATCACACACCATGAGCAACATACACATGAGACACAAGATTTTACATGGAAACCCTTTTGGGAAAAAACCACCAAATCTTGTTGTTGTTATTGATATAAAACAAGAGAACCTAATGTATTACATCAATTTGTTTGTGAGCCACCACTCCTAGGAAACACCAAATCCCTTTGATTTTTTGCTAGCATCGACTAGCAGGAAGCACCAAATCCCTCCCTTTGTAGACACTTGTTCAACTTACCAGAAGAACCATGTGAAGCACCAAATTCACGTATTTGTTGCAAGCACAAACTTGCAACTCCCTTTATTTATGCAAGAACCAACTTGCAAGAGGCAAAAACCCCCAAGCCTTCTCAAGCACCCACTAAATATGGAAGCACCAACTTCCACACTCAAATAGGAACTCAATGTTCAATGTAATTGGCAGCCACTCTGTCTGATATCAACTCTGTTCTTCTCAGTAGCCTTTTGGACCACGTAGCACTCTGTTCTCGGCCCTCTGCACACTTTACAACAACTTGATGTTCCACTCACATGATTAACTAACACACAACCCACAAAACCCTCTGTCAAGTTCACAACATCATATTTCTATTGACCCTCTACTCTCAACAGTATACACTTCAACTCTCAACCCCTTCTATTCGACAAGCTCTCTTGGCATTTCACACCGCAACACTGGCTCACTCGTCCTTCTTCCCCTACACAACAACACAACCTATTTCGAGGTCTCTTTCCTTTTCGTAGGAACTATCAACCTTTTTTTATATTCAAGTATCACTTGGCCTCACATAAAAACACACTCACAAAACATGTTCTCTCCACTCAGCTCTCTCAACAATGCTGAATTCCCCCACTTTGTTCAAATTTTCTCCTTTATTTTTTTTCCTCTGTTGCACACTTGTCGATGATAACTCTGTTTTACATCACTATGCCATTCATGCTGCTTGAGAGTGTACTCCTGCATGTCTCTCCATTCTACTTTTATGTCTCACTTTCCACTGTTCCTTTATTTTTTTCCTCTCCTACACACTTGTCAATGATAACTCTGTTTTCCATCACTATGCCATTCACGGTGCTTGAGAGTGTACTCCTGCATGTCTCTCCATTCTACATTTATGTCTCACTTTCCACTATTGGCTCATTAACCACTAAGAATGGGCTCCTGAGAATTCCTCCATACTGAGAATTAGTTTCTTAGTCAAACTGCACACTCCAACCAGGAACTGTCAAGTTTTGTGAACAAATATCATGTCCCTGAGGATATCCATGCTTATTCATGGCTCACAAAGCTTGAATGTACTTTAGGATGGCTTCTTTGCACTTAATTCAATTCAATGAGGCATGTCTCAGCTCATGACATGCCTAATATTCTTCCCCGCAGATCGTGATCCTCGTCGCCTTGACCCAATGATCTTTTCAATTGCCATTAATCCTGTGAAAACGATTCTTCTACACACATTTAATTAGATACTGAATCAAATATACATCATAAAAATATGTGCTACCATTTCAGAGCCTCATATCTCATAATATTACACCACCGTGCAGTTTCAGAGCCAACAATTATCATAACTTTATTAAAACAAATGTTACGAAAGAGCAAGATTCAGAGCCCCTTATCGCCTTTCCTCCATGTGAAAGGGTGTTGTGATTGGAGGCATAACACTTATGTGATAAGGCCATCAAGCTCCTGTTGGGGGCCTATCTCCTTGTATATTTTATCTATGCCCTTGGTTCATTGAGCTTTCATGACCAAACACCAACACACTGGACCTCCCACATATCATAGATTTTTCTCAAAAATATTTTATAGTGGAATTTAGAAATCCTCAACCTTTGATATGCTCCATAGAATTTAGCTGTTAGGATTTCCGTGCCCTCGGTTTTCTGAAATTCACGACAAATTTCCAATCAACATCAGAGCCCCTTTCATCGGAAAAAATTCAAATGAAATTACATAGAAGTTACGATATCTCTGACCTCCGATACTCCGACCTCTGAGATGATGTCATGATATCATCATCATCTCCACATGGCGCCTCCAGAGTGGTGACACGTGTCACTTGGATTTTCCATTAGGCCATCCAATATTGTCAAAAATAACTACCATGTATCCTCCATACTGCCACATCATGCTGACATCATTTGCCACCGTCAACTCCTTAGGACCAATCAACGATTGCCATGTGTCCTACCGGAGGAGCGAGAAAGGGTCCCTGGATCTTTGGTTTTTCAATGAATTGTTTTGTAAATCCTGTTAATTTTTCAGGTTGTTCTATGCTGTTTTAATTACTTTAGCCTAATTCAATTCTTTATTAAGAAATGCATCTAATTATTAGCAATGTTTCCTATCATAAATAGTAACTGAAGAGAAAACAACATATGCAATGACAAAGGAGACAATAGCACAACCACAAGAGACACCATATTGGTCAAAGACCAGGGAAAAAACCCACGAAGGGGGAAAACCCTTTCAAATATCCTTATTATATTGTCATAAAATGTATTAGTAGAGAGTAAAATGAGCCCAATACATAATAATTCAGTAGAGATTTTACCCAATACAAATCATAAACTAATTTTTAGAAACAATGTATAGCAGAGAGGAACTTTCTAGTCTTCAAACATCTGTGGTCAACTTTCAAACCTTAGCTCAGAACCCTGGTTGCTCTCATCAACATATTTTGTGAGTGGTTATAACTTCCTGGTTGCTACCTAAGAAAATGCATGTGAGCGGTAAGGACTTTTATAGTCGCTCCCTGAATACCAAAAAGTGAGCGACTGAGGATAATCTACTTGGACCTATCTTGGACCTTAGTCGCACCCTTCATGAAGCTGTGCAAGTGACTGGTCCTTCCCAGTAGCTCTCTAAGGTATTGCAAATGAGCGATTGGGGACTAAACCTCCCAGAACTGCCTCAAAATCCTAGTTGCTCCCTTCAAGCTATTATGTGAGCGACTGGGTCTTCCCAGTTGCACTATGAAACAATGTATGGGAGATACTGCAGTCAAATATTCCCAATGACATGCATCCAACCGAAAAATAGAAACCCTAGACATGTGTGAGCCTCAAACCTGTAATTTTAGTCCCTTGCGCGAACTTCCTTTGTCAAACCTGTGCGAGATAAACAATAGAAGAGGAGAAGAGAATTCTTGTTGAAGATGTGAAAATGAGCTTGAGGACTCTTGTATTTATAGGCTTCCATGAGGGTCCACTTGATATTAAGGCTGACCTGTCCAATTGTACATATGTGTGAGGCCGACATGATCCAATGTACATGAGAGGGTTCATAAATTCAAAAACCAACTTCTGCTTGTCCAAATAAGGTTATCTTTAGATAAATTTTAGTCCTCTCGAAAAGAGGAATTCAATGCAATAATAATATCTATCATCTGAGATGTCCAAGGTAGAATTTGACCCTATTTGAAAAGATTAAAATTCCCTCTCAACTAGGAAGAATTCCACTTGCCAATATCTATATGTTGATTGTGGCATCATCCTGTCATGTTGTCGTCATGCTTTGACCATATTTTCTCCACTCTATCTACTAAAACATTATCAAATATAGAAGAAGAAGAATTAGTGAGAATTAGCTTCCACCCTCTATATCATGGGGGAGTGACATATATCAACCCCATATCAATAAATAAGATATCCAAACTCATAGGGGAGCATACCTCAACCCTGATATCACATTGAGGAGCTTATTCTCAACCGGGAACCATGAAGGGGAGAAAATATCAACCCAATCCTATTTCCTACTGATATTCCCATTAATAAACCTCAAGAGTTATAATACTTGCATCATAATCCAAATTGGATGAGACACCCAACTTACCAAGAGGTAAGGATAACACATCTCCAAGCTTCCTCAACCCATTGGCCAGACAGGGAGGGACAATCACAACAAGCCCTACTTGTGGGTATGATTCCAACTGGGGTATACTCTGTAATAACCAAAGGTGGGGGAGATACCCAAATTGTGATCCCATATTGTCTAGATATCCCTCAACCCCAAGATCCCTATATCTCAATTCCTCACCTTGGGAGCTCAATATGGGGGAAGAGTTGGCTCAATTTCCTCGATCAATGTTGCCCCTTATCATGAGGGGTCACATCCATCAATCCAAGTTCCTCTCTAAATACCAAGAACTTCCCTTTCGGTAAAGCTTTGGTGATAATATCTGCAATATGTTCATATGTCGATATGTGATGGAGTCTAACAACCCCTCTCTGCACCATGTATCAAATGAAGTGATATAGAATATATGTGCTTGGAATTGTCATGAAACAAATTATTCTCTTCCAGATGGATCCCACTCTTTTTATCGCAATATATTAATGTAGTGTCTAGGACCTCATCAAATTGCTCTCCAAAGAGCTTCCTCAACCAAGCTCCTTCATAGCTAGCTATGCTAGCGAAAATATACTTTTCTTTGGCGGTACTGAATTCTACAGACTTACGTTTCCTGCTCAACTAGGATATCATTGCAGATCCAAGACTGGAAAAAAATCCATATGTATTGTTCCTGTGAATAAAATTTCTTGCCTAGTCAACATTTGTGTATCCATGAAGTCAAACATCTTCGGCAAAATATCTCAGTCCAAGTGTGATCATGCCATGAAATGATCCAATGAGCATGGAGGGGCTTGGTCATGAATTGAATCAACATGTTCACCGCATAACATATTTCTGAATGGGTGCTCACAAGGAACACCAAAGCTCCAATCAATTTCTATACTCGAATGGATTTGCAAAATCGGGTCGTGACACTTCTCCACAACTTTTTGAAGCTCATTTCCATTGGTGTAGTCATGGATTTTCATTCTGTCATTCCAAATATTTCCAACAACTTCACAACATATTTTCCTTGTGAAAGGAAAATCTCACCAGGCCTTTGCCACACCTCAAGGCCTAGACAGTAGTGCATGAGTCCAAGATCCTTCATCTCAAATTCAGAGGCTAGGTCCCTCTTACACTCGATCATCAAAGGCTCACTACCTGTTAAGAATAGATCGTTAACATACAAAACCAAAATAAATAACATACCTTGGACTACCTTGAAGTAGAGATATGGACCAACATTGCTTCTTGTGAATCCTAGTTTCATCAAATAACTATATATACGGGCGTACCAAGCTTTGAGGGCTTGCTTCAAACCATAAATTTCCTTCTTCAAAATGAAAACATGTGTTCTTTGATCCTTTACTTCAAATCTGAGTTTTTTTTCAACATAAACTTCTTCCTATAATATGCCATGGAGGAATGGAGTCTTAACGTCCATCTGATGAAGGGTCCATCCCTGGCTTGCAGCAAGGGAAACTATCGAACGGATGGTTGTGTATCGACCCACGGGTGAATATATATCATCATATTCTTCTCCCTCTTTCTGTGAGAAACCTCGATCCACAAACCTTGACTTATATTTCTCAATGCTACCATCAAATCCATGCTCGATATTGAATAGGAACTTTGAAGTCACCACAAATTTCCCCTTTGGTCTTGGAACAACATCCATACATTATTCTTCATAATTGATTCATATTTCTCGGCCATAACATCTTTCCAAACTTGATATTTTACAGCTTCTTCGAATGTGGAAGGATCGTCTTGAATCATAGTGCTCATGGCTGCAACATATCCCTAATACCTACATGAATTCTTGTTTTCTCTAAATGATATGCGAATGGGAACATGTCTTTGAGCATCTTGTAGTGTGTCATGGAGACAAAGTGGTCTCTTCCTAGTAGGAGGATCACTTGTAGTAGGATCTAAGGGATCCATAGGCTCCATAGGATCATCAAAAATATTAGTCTCGAGCTTGGGCATGGAAGGACAGTCTCGGACTTGGGCATGGAAGGACCATCTAGAATATCAATGTCACCATAAATCTTCTTGGGAGGAGGAAGCAGAGGAAGGTCTCTTGCTTTTCCAAGAGCATCGTCTTCATCGAATGTTACATCCTTACTAATTTCAACCTTCCTTTGACCAGGAATATATATTCTATATGCTTTATAATTTTCAAAATAACCAATAAACATACCTTTTCTTCCTATATATTCCGACTTGTTCCTTTTTCCTTTGGCACATGGAAATATATGGGGCACCAAAATATACGAAGATGGATAAAGTCAGGCTTGACACTTGTGAACATTTCTTCAGGGGTCTTGTTTTCTAATGCTTGATGAGGCACCCTATTTTGAACATATACAACAACATGTAGATTCTCCCCAAAGGAACTTTGGCACCTTTTGATCATGGAGCATGGCACTAACAACTTCTAATATAGACCTATTCTTCCTTTCCGCTAATCCATTTTGTTCGGGTGTATATGGCACAATTTTTTCCTTCTTGATCCATTATTTCTTAAAAAATTATATGAACTCGTTTGACATGTATTCCCCACCATTGTCGGACCTGAATGCTTTGATTTGATTCCATATTTGATTTTCGATCAAAGCTTTGAATTCCTTGAACATATCAAAGGTTTCATCCTTGTGCTTCAAGTAGTATATCCATGTATTTATTGAGAATTCATTAATGACGTTGATGAAATAGAGATGGCCACCAATAGGATGCACCTACATCAAACCACCTATATCAGAATGAATGAGATGGAGGATGCCCTTTGTATTTTCATCACTAGAGAGGAATGTTCCCCTTGTTTTCTTTCTACTCATACATCCTGTAAATACTCCATCATGATGGGCTTGAACACCGGGTATACCTGAGACCAATTTCTTCATTTTCAGAAGATCATCATAATGTATACGAGCTAATATTTGATTCCACAACTCACTCATATGATTGGTATTATGAACCAATTGTAGAAGTGGCCTTCTAGTGACTCTATAGAGTCCTTCAAATCTTGATCCTAATGTGAATGCATCACTCATAGGTGAACCAACATACCAAGTCAGAAATTTTCCCTTTCTGAAAGCAACCCTCATCCATTTATCTTCCGATGTGGATATAGATACCAAATTATTCAGTAATCCTGACACATACATAACATCATGCAACAAAACTGATTCTCAGAACTCAAATGAAATTCGGCGGACCAAAAACCTTTCACGGGATGAGTCAAGTTGTCAACAAGAATAATCTTTAGCTTAGTCTCCCTCTTTACTAGATTAGAGAGGAATTCCTTATATCCAGAAAAATTATGAGTGGCCCCACTATCAACCAACCAACTATCGCACGAATCCGAAGGAGAAGAACTAGTAAGAGCATAAATGAGAATGTATTCAGATTTATTTACAACATTACTTTCATATATGGGAAATCTTGACTTCTTTTGAGGATGCTGATATTCTTCACAGTCGCTTGAGGTATTTCTTCTTATCCTTTCATATCTTCTATCGTGATTATTTCTTCGATCATATTTTCTTATTTGATTATTTGATTTGTTGTTTCTTCTAGTGTTGTAACATGGTACTTTTCTTTTCTAGAGAAAATATCGTGCATAATGTAATAGTCCTAAATTAGCACACAGCTAATTGGAATATTAAATTTTGATTTTGCTTTAGATAGAGGAATAAGAGGGTATGGAGACCCATAAATATCCTTAGTAGGAATAAATACACTTTTATTGAGAATGGAGGTCAACTAAAAAGCTGGATTGAAGACCCTTAGGTGTGAAAATGGGATAGAGCATGAAGACTGGGTCAACTTTGACCAAATCAACAACACTATTATCGAGGAGTGGCATTCATGGTGGGACAACAAAGTTTTGGAGGGAGATTGAATACATGGAATTAGTGACCTAATTGAGTGGGGCCAAGGGTGAGGAAGGTCATCACTTATATAAGGAAGAGGATGACAGCCATATGGGGATATGTTTTGATTATTATTTCTTGATGGTCTGTGTTATCACTCATAAAAATGAAGCATCAGTTGAAAAAGTCCTAGAGGTTCATGTGTTAATGGTAGGGTCATATAATTCATTTCTCATTACTTGGTCAAGGGAAATTTTGAATTTTTCTTGTTTAAATCTTACCCTAAGGTTTAAACCCACTCACTTTCAAACTCCCTCATGTCACATCACTCATCATTTTCTGATTGATTTCAATTTTCAATATTTTTGTACTAAAAATTCCATTTTAGCCAATAATCCCTACTTTCATAGCGCATTTAGTATAAAATAGGCAAAAAACACTACGAAACTGGCTAATAGTTTCATAGCGAATGTGAAGCATTTCTCTATTTTCTGGTTTGGAGAAGTCAACTTCAAAGGAGGTTTCTGAGAAACTGAAAATGAAATTTGGAAATATGAAAGAGGTTTTTCTTCATAAAATATCTAACTTCAAAACCCTCTCTCAGTTTCTTCAAATTCATTAGGAGGTGGCAGAAATTGATAAATTAAAATGCACTATGAAACTACTGTTACTAAACTGTCCTGTACATGACTGTTTAGCAGTCAACTTCAAGTTCAGTTTTTGGCCAAATGAATTTTTTTTTAGAATTATAAAAGAGGTTTGTCTTCATTACAGCCCCAGATACAAAAACCTCTCTCAATTTTTTCACAGGTGTTATCAATTGGGAGATACAAGGATTTCATTGAAGCCCTATTTTCAGAAACAAAGTTTTCCTGTTTTACACATGTTTTGAAAATGTAGTTCCTGGACAACAGGAGATATGTTTCAGAAAAAAAAGAGAGGTTGTTATTTAAGAAATAATGGCCTACAAAACCTCCTTCAGTATCTCAAAATACATCATGGATTAGGAGATATAGGCTCTGTTCCAAGACCTATTTTTCAAGAAAAAACAAGAAAAATCTGCAAGGATGTCTTAAATAATGAAGAAGAAATGCCTTAAGGAAACTAAAATGAAGTTGTTTTATGGTTTTTATGGTTGTAGATGATGAAGACATGTTATATTCTAAGATTTTGAGCAACTACAGTTTTCATTTGAAAATTTTATGAAAAAATCTGCATACTCAGCAGTTTCGTAGCGACTCCAGGGTTAAAAAGCAGAAAAGCACTACGAAACTGTTGTCGCTGCATTTTTTGCCTCTTTTGATCGGTATTAAAGGTGTTAAGGGCTGAGTTAAGAGCTAAAATTGCTATGAAAGATGTGTTGAAGGGTGATAAATCTGATGCAAAAGGAAAGAGTTGAAATTGTTGAGGTTAAAGGCATGTTTTGTAGCGCTACGAAACTGCCTTACTTTCGTAGCGCACTGTCTTTCAGCCTTTTTAGAAGGTTTTGGAGCAATTTTTGGACAGTTGGAAGTTATGAAAGAGTTAAAGACCATTTCAAACAATTATTCAACACTCAAGGACCACAAATTGAAGGTTAAATGACAACCAAAATATTCGAGGAAGAAGAAGACCATTTTCCTAAAAAACAGGGTTTTGTTTCCTAGTTTTGAGGAGGTCAGCTAAGTGGTCATAAAGTGATGAATCCCATCATCTAAATTCGACCATGTGAAAAAATAATTGTCGATGATGTAATTTATTTAAGTGGATAAGGTTGTTAAAGATAATAATGAGTAGTTTGAGTCCTTTTTGAAATAGGACTGTCTAGTAGTATAGGTGTCTGTTTGTCATAAATTTTATGTTGGATAGTTATGCAAGGTGTCAGTGGACAAAAAAGCGATGTATCTAGCCTAGAGGTAGATCATATGATGATGTAACATGTCTATTAAAGGCCAATGGGTTTAATTTGTCAGGGGTTGGAAGATTTTTGGCAAAAATAGCAGCGTCTTGTAATGGACTGTTTCAGCTAATACAAATATCTGTTACTTGAACAACTTGAGATTCTGAAGGAGTTTTTAGTGCTTTCCTATTCTATTTGTACATCTTATATATCTCACTTGCAGTGGTTTTCACTTATATTACTCAAAATTCATCTACGAGATGCTCTGACTTCCTTTATATGTGAATTGACTGTGTATACTCATGTTTTATTTGTGTGTGTCCTACTTCTAGAAACTCTGAATAGCCTCAACTTCCATGTCAAGTAACTCACTCAATCATTGAAAGTTTTGTCTCCATAAGCCAATGCCTACGTACTGATATTATTTTCAATCTACACTCATAAGGTTGGAGATGTTATCTCAGAAGACTATTTGATTGTAAAGCTATTAGAGTTTCTGCTATATACAGTAATAACACAACTTTCCTTCACCTGAGATTCTTATTATATTTCAATGAGTTTTTGTCCTATATTTTGAAACGTTTTCTTCAATGTCTTAATGATTATTACTCAGAACTCATGATTTTTCATGCTCTGACTTCGTTTAGGTAGTAAGCCATGATTTATCTCTCTTAATAGTTTTCTTCCAATGTCTTGATGTCTCATTACTCAAAATTCGTGCATCATATACTCTGACTTCTTGAACATCAAGCTATTGAAAACCTCCTGTATTTCTTGCTCTTTCATTGAAATATTTACAAGCCTTAGCTTCCACAAGGAAAGCCTTGTTATTGAGATCCCTTTCACTGACTCCATAACCCAATGGTATTAAGCTCTGATCTTTTCAACCTACATTCATCATAACCAATTTATTTCATAAATAGAGTTAGCCATCTATATCTTTATTCCATATCATTAACCCTTGAGAGAGCCCTCTTAGATTGAGGAGGCTAAGCCTCAGTCACAAGATTGGTTTGAAATAGTTACACTGAAGTTGTCTGATCAACAACCAATCAGGTACGATTTTGGTGATAACATTTTGGTGCATCTGTGGGGAGTCTGAAGATATACATCTCTTGAAAATTATGAAGCTGAACTCTTGAAGGTAGCAGGAGCTCAAAATCTGTTCGAGGCTGCAACTACCTTGGCGACTCCATTGTTGAAGAATTCAAAATTCATAGATTCATGGTGGTTCCACCAGACATATGAAGATCTCAGATGCTTCCATTCTTGTTTCAAGGTATGCATGTATAGATTTCTTAGGAATTCATGGTTTCCCAAATCATTTTCCCAAGGATGCATATTTTTTAAGGAATTGTCCAAAATTCAATGGAGAAGATTTGAGTTTGAATTTGAAGCATATATCAGATTTATGTGACTTTACTGAGCTTCTTAGAGTCAAACATGAAGATTTTTGCATCATATTGTTCTATGATTGATTTCAAGGAAAATGTAAACAGTGGATTGAAAGCTTTCCTGTCAGATCTATTAAGTCATTTGTGGATTTTTGGCTTATGTTTTTAGAAGAATGGATAGACATAACAGAGTTGGTGGCAGAATCTCCTTCAATTCAAGGCTTTAAACAATGGAATGATGATCATATTAATGAGGAAGTAGATGAAATTTTTTCTTTGTCCTTGTCTTCTTATCTAAAATCATTTGAATGCAAGTCAAAAGATAGGATTCAATTTTTGGATGAAGTTGCTAAGAAAATTGAGAAAGACATTGAAGTTTTACAAGGTAAAATTCAATCATATAGTCTTCATGATCATGATCATTCTTTTCAAAAGCTTTCCATGCCAGAACACAAAGATAGGGCGTTTCTTCCTTTCTCTTTTGAGATTGAGGAAGAATACGCTGTTTTTGAAAATCAGTTTGAACAACAGTTTGATAGCACACAACTGAAATATTGTGTGGCTGAGAAAATCATACATGAGTTGTCCAAAGCTGCAGAATGTCATGAGAAGCATCAAATAGATCATGTCTTCTTTGATCCTATAGCTGACTACATGGAAGAGTTCTACAGTCCAGATTGTCAATTATATTTTCATTATGAGGATCAGATCTATTTTATGTTGCCTTGGTCATTTCAGTATCATGCTTACTGTTGGTTCAAGTGAAGTCAACAGGTTCAAGTGTCAGATTAGATCAATGACTGGCTCATTGGAAGTTTCAAGTTGCTTGAGTTAAAAATGGAGATTGCAGCTGTTAGGGTAGGTAGGAGTGTGTGAATAAGCTCAAAGTTGACTGAGCATCTTTTCAGTAGGTACAGATTTGTTTCTTTTGTAGTGATCATCAAGCTTGAGCCCTAGGTGAAGGCCATAACAACTTGGCAAAGTTTTCATAAATTTCAGAGTTTTTATTTCCAAGAAGATGGATAGAAGCATTGGAACTACTGGTTCTTTGGTGTACCACAGGGGCACACCATCCCAAGTGGAGCCACTATTATCACTCATAAAAAATAAGCATCAGTTGACAAAGTCCTAGAGGTTCATGTGTCAATGGTAGGGTCATATAATTCATTTCTCATTACTTGTTCAAGGGAAATTTTGAATTTTTCTTGTTTAAATCTTACCTTAAGGTCTAAACCCACTCACTTTCAAACTCCCTCATGTCACATCACTCATCATTTTCTGACTGATTTAAATTTTCAAGATTTTTTAACCAAAAATTCCATTTTAGCCAAGAATCCCTACTTTTGTAGCACATTCAGTGTAAAATAGGTAGAAAACGCTACGAAATTGGCTAATAGTTTTGTAGCAAATGTGAAGCATTTCTCTGTTTTCTGGTTTGGAGCAGTCAACTTCAAATGCGATTTATGAGCAATTGAAAACAAATTTTGGAAATCTGAAAGAGGTTTTTCTTCATAATAGACCTAACTACAAAAAATTCTCTCAGTTTCTTCAAATTCGTTAGGAGGTGGCAGAAATTGATAAATTAAAATGCGCTACGAAACTGCTGTTACTAAACTGTCTTGTACATGACTGTTTAGCAGTCAACTTCAAGTTTAGTTTATGGCCAAATGAAAATGTGTTTTGGAATTATGAAAGAGGTTTGTCTTCATCATAGCCCTAGTTACAAAAAAATCTCTCAATTTTCTCACAGGTGTTATCAGTTGGGAGATACAAGGATTTCATTGAAGCCCTATTTTCAGAAATAGAGTTTTCTTGTTTCACACATGTTTTGAAAATGCAGTTTCTGGACAGCAGGAGATATGTTTCAAAAAAAAAGAGAGGTTTTTATTCAATACATAATGGCCTACAAAAATTTCCTTTAGTTTCTAAAACTACATCATGGATTAGGATATATAGGCTCTGTTCCAAGACCTATTTTTCAGGAAAAAACATGAAAAATATGCAAGGATGTCTTAAATAATGAAGAAGAAATGCCTCAAGGAAAATAAAATGAAGTTGGTTTATGGTTTTTATGGTTTGTAGATGATGAAAACAGGTTATATTCTAATTTTTTGAGCAACTACAGTTTTCATTTGACAAATTTATGAAAAAATCTGCATACTCAACAGTTTCGTAGCGCCTCCAGGCTTAAAAAGTAGAAAAGCACTATGAAACTGCTGTAGCTGTGTTTTTTGCCTCTTTTGATCGGTATTAAAGGCATTAATGGCTGATTTAAGAGCTAAAATTGCTATGAAAGATGTGTTTAAGGGTGATAAATCTGATGTAAAATGAAAGAGTTGAAATTGTTGAGGTTAAAGGCATGTTTTGCAGCGCTACGAAACTGCCTTACTTTCGTAGCGCACTATCTTTTAGCCTTTTTAGTAGGTTTTGGAGAAGTTTTTGAACATATGGAAGTTATGGAAGAGTTAAAGACCATGTCAAGAAATTATTCAACACTCAAGGACCACGAATTGAAGGTTAAATGACAGCCAAAATATTCGAGGAAGAAGAAGACCATTTGCCTAAAAAACAGGGTTTTGTTTCCTAGTTTTGAGGAGGTCAGCTAAGTGGTCATAAAGTGATGAATCCCATCATCTAAATTCAACCATGTGACAACATACTTGTCAATGATGTAATTTATTTAAGTGGATGATGTTGTTAAAGATAATAATGAGTAGTTTGAGTCCTTTTTGAAATAGGACTGTCTAGTAGTATAGGTGTCTGTTTGTCATAAATTTTATGTTGGATAGTTATGCAAGGTGTCAGTGGACAAAAAATCAACATCTAACCTAGAGGCAGATCATCTAATGATGTAACATATCTATTAAAGGCCAATGGGTCTAATTTTTCAGGGGTTGGAATATTTTTGGCAAAAATAACAGCTTATTGTAATGGACTGTTTCAGCTAATACAGATATCTGTTACTTGAACAACTTGAGATTCTGAAGGAGTTTTTAGTGCTTTCCTATTCTATTTGTACCTCTTATGTATATCACTTGCAATGGTTTTCACTTATATTACTCAAAATTCATCTATGAGATGCTCTGACTTCCTTTATATGTGAATTGCTGTGTATACTCATGTTTTATTTGTGTGTGTCCTACTTCTAGAAACTCTGAACAACCTCATTTTCCATGTCAAGTAACTCACTGAATCATTGAAAGTTTTGACTCCATAAGCCAATGCCTACATACTTGTATTATTTTCAATCTACACTCATCAGGTTGGAGATGTTATCTCAGAAGACTATTTGATTGTAAAGCTATTGGAGTTTCTGCTATATACAATAACAACACAACTTTCCTTCACCTGAGATTCTTATTATATTTCAATGAGTTTTTGTCCTATATTTTGAAAGGTTTTCTTCAATGTCTTAATGTTTATTACTCAAAACTCATGATTGTTCATGCTCTGACTTCCTTTAAGTATTAAGCCATGATTTATCTCTCTTAATAGTTTTCTTCCAATGTCTTGATGTCTCATTAGTCAGAATTTGTGTATCATACGCTCTGACTTCCTTTGAACCTCAAGCTATTTGAAAACCTCCTGTATGTCTTGTTCTTTCACTGAAATATTTACAAGCCTCAACTTCCACAAGGAAAGCGTTGTTATTGAGATCCCTTTCATTGACTCCATAACCCAATGGTATTAAGCTTTAATCTTTTCAACCTACATTCATCATAACCAGTTTATTTCCTAAATAGAGTTAGCCATCTATATCTTTATTCCATATAATTAACCCTTGAGAAAGCCCTCTTAGATTTAGGAGGCTAAGCCTCAGTCACAATATTGGTTTGAAATAGTTACACTAAAGTTGTCTGATCAGCAGCCAATCAGGTACAATTTTAGTGATAACAGTCTATTTAGACTTGTTTCTCTCTTCAGCTGTTTAGCTAAGATTGCAGTACTGTTTAGCACAGGGTGTTATAGGTTGGGAATCCCACCTCTTTCCTTGAGAGGCCTCTTGGAAGAGTACTGCACTATATTGTCCACTATCCAACATCAGGCCAAGCTCCATATTTTTTCTACAGCGCAGTTTCTACATAGTATTGTGTTGTGTTGCAGGGTGCAATAGTGGAGGATTATATTGGGTGTCTTCAGAGCTAGTTTTGCAGTGGAGGAAGGTTTCCTTCCATTGGAAGGCCAGTAAAGAAGCCCCTTGGGATTTTTTGACATATTTGGCATCAGACCAAGGATTATTTATCCCCTACAATGCATTTTCAGTCTAGATCTGCGTTATTTTAGGGAGGAGTTGTAGTGGATGTTTTGGGAGGTGATTTCTTCAGTGGAGGAGACATTATTTCATCCGTAGGATATATTGGAGAAGAACTGGAGGTTTCTACATCAGCTTCAGCCATATCTTCTCATTTTTGCTGTTGCAACATACCTCCATCCCTAGGGCTGCAATTTACATTGGCACATTGTGTGCATTTTCTGGAAACCCTCTTGGGTTATCTTGGAAAGGTGATATAGGGCCTATATTTATTTGTATAAAATATATTGAGGCACATATCATTATATTTGTATCATTGTATGATCTCCAAATGTAGTTATGCATGTTATGACTGTGTTGTAGCATCTCTTCGACATTTTTTATTGTAGCAACATCTCACTTTTGGGGGTGATTGTTTATGGGAGGCTTGTTTTCTCACTTCATATGAATTGTGCCTCACTACTTTGTATTGATATGATGTTCTTATACATAATGTTATGGATCCATATTGGTATCCATTGTTGATGTGTTGATTTATCACTGCTATTTCCATTACTGTGTTCAAATATTGTTGCTACCCCATTTGGGAATATTACAGTGGAATCAAAGCATAATCTTGGCTTAGCCTGTGGAACTCAGCCATTATGCTATCAGGAGATTAAGAAGAAGGAGAAAGAGACCATAATGATGGAAAGAATTATTTTTATCTCATCTCTTTTCAGATCTAAGAGGGACCTCACCAAGGAGGTCAAGTAAAGAAAAGTGGAGAAAAGCAATGAAACCACACTAGGATTTCAAGATGAGGAAGGTCCATGTACTTCCTATCAGAAAAAAGAAGAACCAATATTACATAGAGCTCCAAAGAAACATGCTAGGCTCTTTCCTTTTGAAGAAGAAGACAAGAGGCATGGAGATGGAGGGAAATTAGATCATGAAATTCTAAGTGAGTATCTTGCAGAAAAAAAATCTCAATCAAAGGCTTTCAAGGAGAATCTAACTCTCCCACAGTTCATTCATCTCAAAGAAGAAATAATACCTTGCAACAATAGATTTCTCTTGTCTAAATTTGATGGGTCATCCATATGCAAAATAAGAGCTTGGGGAAAGAAGTTGGATGCATTATTCCTACTACATCCAGTAGTAGAAAGAGAATTTGTTGAGATTGCAATGCTGCACCTTGAGGGTGAAGCAAAAAATTGGTGGTTTAGCCATTTGAGTCATGCACAAGTGACTTCATATGTCGATTTTACTCAAAGGTTGATCAATAAGTTGATAGAAGAAAACTAGAAGAAGAGAAACTTCCACCACCACTTGCTATAGGAGAACTTACATCAAGAGAAGGAACACTTGCATCTTTGCAAAGTGGTCTTGATCCCTTGACATATAGAATCCCATGCACTATTCTGGAGAGGCATGAGGAGGAGGAAACTTATACCAGCACTGATGTAGCCATAGAGGAGCAACCATCATCATCAGTAGTTGGGAAAATCATCACACCAGAGGAAGGAGCCCTTGTAGCAGTACAATATGTTCCCAAGATTTACCAAGGTATGCACATATTTCCATTTCCTATTATTTCAGCACATCATATGGAGGATTATGGAAACATGCTATCATGGAAAATGCATGACCTAGGGTCAAAGCACATTGCTGATTTGGAGCAGCAGACTATCACTTCGTTGAGGACCCTTGATTTGTTAAGGAGGAGATATACAGTCATCCTGATTATTCATTGTTGAGATGCACACAACTCTTCGGTTTGGAGTGTATATTTTTGGAGGATAGGATGAGTATTGTCCTAAACATTGGAATGCAGAACTATGTGTTCAACATTAAACATGATCTTAAGAAAATATATGCACCATCATGGAGATCAACAACGCTGTCATTGAGCAGCAGTGAATAGTTGGGGGCCCAACCATTATTGGAGAATTCCAATGACGATTTTGCATGTGTAGCAGGGGATAGGCATATGGTTGATGAGAGACATATTATCTTCCATTGTTATGATGGATCTTTCCTGATAAGAACTTCACTTCTCAATGAGAAGATTTTTCTTTCAGTATATTTGGATCCTTATGGGATCAATTTGGTCATTGATGAGTGGTCTTCATTTGAATATCTCCGGGAGGCTGCACTTCAACATCCCATGAAATGTAGAGACAGTGAATTGGATTTGGAGAGTGGTATTATCCATTGGAGGGATACCTATTTTGAGCATGATAGTAGACACTCACCATTGGTTGGATGGGTGAAGTTGATAAGAAAAAGGCTGGAGAGCCACTTGCATATCTATGACATAGGGCAACAGGAGGCAAGGCTGCGCTGACTACTCTTGAAAGAGTTTGGTCAGCATGTGACATATCCTACTTCAAGGGATATGTTGGTGGATGGGACTTGGCATGGCACTTGCATCATATGGAAACAAGTATTTTGGGTGCATTGTGTTGATATGGAATTCTTCATGTCAATCACCATGTTTTCACCTCATGATTTGTATGATGGAGGTGTGAGGAGGCAACAAGAGCTCTTGTTGCTTTGGCTACTCTTGGGAGAGTATGGGCTAAATTTCTCCCATACTTTGCAGGATGTTTTAAGAGAAAGGGATGGAACAATCAAAGTGCAAAGAGGCTACCCTTCTTCATTGAAGGATCAGGAGGTACTTCCACATAGGAAGGAGTCTTCCACAAATAGCATCATAATGGTGGATGACTTTGGCATATGGCATGTCAAATAATGGAGTCATGGAGTGACCAGAGCCTTATCACCAATGCCAACATCGTTGTCACTTGGGAGTATGTAACTATTGATGGAGTGTTTCAAGGGGAGTATGCATCCCTTCATTTTGCAGAACTTTATGGGTAGATTCTCATGGGAGGGCTTATCCATGGACCTCACTTTCAGCCTAATCAAAATGCATGGTAAGAAATTTAATTTTTTACTTATTGATCATTTCATAAATTATTTGCATTCTCTCACCATCTATGTACAGTGCATTGCTCCACAAGAGGGAAAAATTATCTTTGGGTTTCATGGTCATTCTAGGGCCAACGTTTGTGATGAAGATAGCCCTCCTTTGCATGTATTTGGGAAAATGTGGTATTATTCTTGTTATGCTCAGCTGATATATAATTCCATTTACTACCTCCTAGTAGATGAGGAAACATGCAAAACTAGCAACTTGTTGAGAGACAAGTTGCCACATGTTGTTCTAAAACAACAGTTGGTAAAAATGCGTTGTATCCATTGGAGAAACCATTGGTACCATCCAAACGTGCACATAAACTTCAGTATTTTTCTGATTTGGATACCACATGGTAATGATGTACCATTCACTTTGTATGGGATGATTTTGGCTCATGAAACTAGAGAAGGGGTCTTTGGAGATCCAATTGTACTTTTGTATCTGGAGGCTAACATTATTGCAGCCAAATATCAGCAGCAGCTCTACACTTTCCATAAGTGGAGAGAGAGACAACATGGGGTAGGCCATTTTGGTCTATCATGTTCATTATTGCAGCCCACCTACATTGCGAGAGCCAAAGGTGGAAGAAATTTTTCATGAGTTTCCATTTTGGAAGGTGACTCACTTTGTATGGATGATAGCTTGGGGTTTGGAGCTTCACATGGGAATGAAGGTTCCCAATGATTTTATGATCCCATGCCTTAAACAGGCCTCTAGACCACATACAGTTTCCTCTATGGATATTCCACTACTTCATGATGAGAGCTAGTTGGAATCGTCACCCAAGGCTTACTTCTACACTTGGGAGGAGCAACTCTAGGACATATTAATGAGAGGGAATCTTGTTCATTGGAGGAAATTATCATATGAGGATGCTACAGGAGGAAGATGAGAGGCTCTTTAGTTCTATCCTTGCAGTTGCTTGAGGACAAGCAACATTTGGGAGGAGAGGACTATAATATTCCTAAATTAGCACACAACTAATTGGAATATTAAATTTTGATTTTGCTATTAGATAGAGGAATAAGAGGGTATGGAGACCCATAAATCTCCTTAGTAAGAATAAAAACACTCATAGTGAGAATGGAGGTCAACTAAAAAGCTGGATTGAAGACCCTTAGGTGTGAAAAGGGGCTGGAGCATGAAGACTAGGTCAACTTTGACCAAATCAACAACTTTGTTATGGAGGAGTGGCATTCATGGTGGGACAACGCAGTTTTGGAGGGATATTGATTGCATGAAAGTAGTGAACTAATTGAGTGGGGCCAAGGGTGAGGAAGCTCATCACTTATATAAGGAAGAGGATGGCAGCCATATGGGGATATGTTTTGATTATTATTTCTTGATGGTCTATTTAGCCTTTTTGCTCTCTTCATCTGTTTAGCTAAGATTGCAGTGCTGTTTAACACAGGGTGTTCCTGGTCGGGAATCCAACCTCTTTCCTTGAGAGGCCTCTTGGAAGAGTAATACACTACATTTTCCACTATCCGGCATCAGGCCAAGCTCCATCTTTGTTCTACAACAAAGTTTCTGTGGAGTATTGTGTTGTGTTGCAGGGTGCAACAATGGAGGATTATATTGGGTGTCTTCAGAGCTAGTTTTGCAGTGGAGGAAGGTTTCCTTCCATTGGAAGGCTAGTAAAGAAGACCCTTGGGCTTTATTGACATATTTGGCATTAGGAAAAGGAGTATTTATCCCCTACAGTGCAGTTTCAGTCCAGATCTAAGTTATTCTAGGGAGGAGTTGCAGGGGTGGTTGTAGTCAATGTTTTGGGAGGTGATTTCTTCAGTGGAGGAGCCATTATTTCATCCAGAGGATCTATTGCAGAAGAGATGTAGGATTATACATCAAATTCAGCCATATATTCTCATTTATGTTGTTACAGCATTCCTCCAGCCCTAGGGTTGCAGCTTACATTGGCATATTGTGTGCATTTTCCGGAAACCGTCTTGGGTTATCTTGGAAAGGTGATAGAGGGCCTAGATCTATTTGTATAACATATATTGAGGCATATATTATTATATTTGTATCATTTTATGATCTCCAATTGTAGTTATGCATGTTATGACTGTGCTGTATCAGCTCTCCGACATTTTGTATTGTAGCAACATCTCACTTTTGGGGGTGATTGTTTATGGGAGGCTTGTTTTCTCACATCATATGAGTTGTGCCTCACTAATTTGTATTGATATTCTGTTCTTATACATAATGTTATGGCTCCATATTGGTCTCCATTGTTGATGTGTTGATTTATCACTGCTATTTCCATTATTGTGTTCAAATATTGCTGCTACCCCATTTGGGAATATTAAACATAATGACCCTTCTTGTGACAATTATAGCATTCAATATGATATGATATTCTATCATTCCTTATTTTTTTATTTGAGGAGGAGGATTTCTTTATGGAACTCCTTTCCCTTTTTTTTTTCATGAGAGATATATGCAACAAGCTCGCCTTCTTCATGTTTTTGAATTATGCCTCTTGACACCATCCTTGATTCTTCTTGAGTGAAATTTCCAACAATCTCATCAAATTATGGATGGACATTGATATTCATTATCGTAGTAATGAAGGTTCCCCCAATAGGAGGGAGACCTCTAAGAGTCACAATGACCAATTCCCTATCAGGCACATTTTCCCCAACTCTTTGCAATTGATCTCTAAGACGATATATCCTCATGATATAAGATTGTACAACTTATCCTTTGTTCATATTGGTGTCTTTGAGTTTATATTTCAAAGTGATGATCTCATTCAAATTGTTGATTTCATACATATCGGCTATCTTATCATACATGTCTTTAGACTTCCTTAAATTCCTAACATATGCAAGTAAATGATATTGTAAACCATCAACTATAATTTTTTTTGCTTTGGAATCACTTTTCTTGTACTAGTATTTGAGGGAATAAAAAGCATTTTATGGAGGCTCAAACATTCTTCCTTGAATGTATTCCAACACATCATTGTTTTCTACAATGATCTCCAATCTGACTTTCCATGCAACAAAGTTTGATGAGTAACCCAACTTTTCATGCTCCGTGAAGGTAGGGGAATACATATTAACTTTGACTATATAAGCTCCTTCAACTTTCTAAGGAAGATGGCTTCAATGATTGTCTCCTTTTGGGCTTATCCTTCACCTTAGCTCTTATACCATGTTAATTTTTTAGGTTATTCTATTTTGTTTCAAATACTTTCGCCCAATTCAATTCTTTATTAAACAATGCATCTAATTATTAGCAATGTTTCCAATCATAAATAGTAATTGAAGATAGAAAAACATATGAAATGACAAAGGAGACAATAGCACAATCACAAGAGACACCAGATTGGTCAAATACCAAGGAAAAACCCCACAGGGGGGAAAAACATTTCAAATTTTCTTCTTATTAGATTGTGATAAAATGTTTCAATAGAGAGTACAATGAGCCTAATACATAATATTTCAATAAATATTTTACCCAATACAAATTAGAAATTAACTTTCAGAAACATTGTATAGTAGAGAGAAAATTTCAATTCTTCAGAAATTCGTGTTCAACTGTCAATCCCTGGTATCTCTCTTCAAGATATTCTGCGAGTGAATGTAACTATTTTGTCGCTCTTTGAGACACTATATGCGAGAATTTAGGAATTTTATAGTCACTCCCTGAAGACCAAAAAGAAAGCAACTGAAGGTAAATCTAGCTGGACCTATCTCAGACCTCAGTCACACCCTTTAGGTAGCTATGCGAGCAAATGGGCCTTCCAGTCTCTCTCTAAGGTACTGCAAGCGAGTGAATGGGTACTAAACCTCCCAGAACTGCCTCAAAACCCTAGCTTCTCCCTTTAGAATGTTATGCGAGTGACTGGGTCTTCCTAGTCACACTCTGAAACACCGTGTGTGTGTGGAATTTTACCCTAGTTGAAAACATTAACAAATATTTCTCTCCGCAACCCTCAATGCTTACAACATAATTCAAATAATAAGAACTTACAAAATTCTGATCCCTGAAATTTTGAAATTCGCATACTATGAGGTTCTAATATGCTGCCTACTCCAATGTTTTGATATGGTTCCTACACTGAGGTTCCGATATGTTGAGCCTTATCCAATATTCAACCCTTCTGATATCAAGTTCCGATGTTTTGCCTGCCAGCGTCTCAAAAAATACGACCTTCGATATTCCAATTTCGCCTACTTCCTTGGTTCTGAGGTCCCAAACTGTTGTCGTGATATTGGATCAGAAATTTATTAAAAGGGAATCAAATCGAGGTTAAAAATTTCCGAGGTCCTGATATTCTGCCATCTTCTACGCTGAGTTTGAAATTGCTGCCAACTTTGGTTATACGCCAAGACTCCTTCAATCACGTGTTAACTATGCTTTCATGGATTAAGTCACCAAAATTTCACTGGGAATAACTCCTGATCCCAGAGGCCATTTGAATACTTCCACATACCATTGGAAAGCTCTTTCATAGAACTAGCTAATTGTTCCATCTCCAAGAGTATACGAGCTGATTTCTTGAGGCATAAACTCATTCAAAGTATGGGACTCCCAAATATTGATTTTGGGTAGCATCAGATGTGCTCTAAGTATCAATTTTTTTGGAGAGGCTTAGACACATGTATTCCAGATAAACCAAAAATAATTCAGTGAAATTCCACTCTGATTTTATTCTATAGAACTAGTTATTTATTTTTAAAAGGACCCTAGGTCTAAAATTAGGAAAATAAAATAATTAACGTGTATTAATAGAATACGAGTGAGAATTATCTAGAAAACATGGATCAAGTCAAAAGTTAATCTTAGCCTTTGATTATATATATAATCTGGGCCGTTGAAGTCTTAATGAGAATATTATAAGAATGAATTGAAGGGTTGTTTGGAAATTACATTTTGGAGACACAGATAATCTAGAGATCGAATTTTTCTGATGGAGCAGTGCTCAGAATAAAATCAGATCTAAGTGATTCTTGATTGTAGCGAGGGGAAGTAGATCTGGTTGGAAGATTTATTAAGCCGAAGAGTAAACAACAGTAGAGGCAGAGAGAGCCATAGCAGCAGTGCAGAGCCAATGATGCAGTGCTTACATAGTCACTGCACAGAGCTAGAGGGAAAGAAATTTTCCTGCTGAGGAGACAATGCAGAGCCAGTGTTAGATCCTGAAGAGATTTTTCAGAGGGCCAATAAGATTCAGTTTCTAGCCAGTAGTGAGACCAACATAGAGGCATAAGGGCAACCATACTTACAATGCAGATGCATCGTGGTTGACGAAGTCATTGCGCAGAGGAAACGCAGGGCAGTCCAACCTTGTTGTAGATCAGTGCAAGTTTCCCATGTGGGAGTGAGGTTTGACTCACAAGATCTCTTTTGTTAGTTTCTATGTATGATTTGAAAGTCTCGTAAATCATAAATTTGTGCTCAGAATTTACTGCATAATAACGTGAGCCCTCAGATCTACTACATAGGTTTTCCCGCATTGGGTTTTTTTGAGGACATTAGTCCAAAAATAATTGTGTTGAATGGGTCTCTGATCTATGTGTTCATATTTTTTTCCACACTTGTGTTTCTTCCACAGTTTAATTTTGTAGGATGTAGTGAATGGATTTTGATATTTACTTATAGAACATGGTAAATAAATTTTTAAATAAATAACGAATAGAAGACTTTCCATCAGTTGCTGCAGTAGGATTCCTATTTTTTACGTAATTTTCACATGGTATCAGAGCTTGTTTAATATGAGTGCAAGTGAGACAAATAATAGATTCAAAAGATCAAGCATTGAAGCAAAATTTGGGGATCAAAGAGTTGCATAAGCAGTGGATCTATTTCCCAATGAAGTGCGCAATCCAAGCCAAGATGGCTGGATCAACAAGGAAAATATCTCTTTGAGTGAACCGACAGAGAGATAGGATTGTTCCTGATTGCTGTTTTTCCGAGGAAGAGGGAGTCGTGCAACAAATATACGTAGATAAAAAAATGGAGGGATGCAGTTGACTGTGCAATAGTGATTTCTAGTGCAGAGCATCAGGAAGCATAGATGAAACACAATTTTGGGGATTTATGACCTTAGGGAGTTTTCTTGCCCAAGAAACCCAGATTCCCCATGCAATAGTAGTAGATTTTTTGGCTTGCTCCATTAAGAGTGCGTAAATCCAGCCGTGTAGAGGGTGAGAGACATCATATCGACAACGTTTGGGTGAGATGGAAGGCAGTCAGTTGTGTGACTAGGACCGGTTGCAAGGTGGCTCCAACTGTGTAATCTAGAAGTTAATGATCTACTTCCTTGTAGATGAGCATGATCTCAATCACTTTATCGAAAGGGGTGAGGATGAACCAGTGGATGCAAAATTATTAAGGGATTTCAAGAAGAATATGAAAAATTCCAAGCAATTGATCCTCAATGGAGTGAAGGATCATATTTTTTCACACATATTTAGAAAAGAGATAACCAAGGAGATGTGGGATGTGTTGGAAATTCTATATCAGGGGTCTTCCGAGCAGTGGAAGATGTTTTTGGAGGAGAAAAAGCAGACTACCAGAATGCAGAAAGGAGAATGCATTGATCCATTCCCATCTAGACTTCAGGATAACCGAGATCAGCTGGTAGCTGTGGGAGCAACTCCTCAGGCCACAGAGATGGTCAGACTTACCTTGAATTCCATGTCGGAAGACTATCAAGTCTTTCTCCATAGAATCTTAGGTAGAGAGAATTATTCGGGCTGGGAATCGATGTGGGAAGCTCTTCAGCAAGAATAGATGAGGAAATATTTACTCAAGTGTCAACTTGAGAGCAATAGTAGCAGTGGTTTGAAGGTAAAGAAGGAGGACGATGAGAATGCAGTGTTGAGATTTTGGGGTAGCATCAGATGTGCTCTAGCTCTCAAATTTTGTGGAGGAGCTTGAGTACATGAGATCTCCAAGTCCCATAAAGAGTTTAGAATAATTCCATTAGGTTTATGAGATATTTAATTAATTAATATTTTTAATAAAGGACCCTAAGTCTAACTTAGAAAAATTAAAATACCAAAGTGAATTAAATTAAAAATGTGATGAGAATGACTTAAGTGACATGGATCAAGCAACTTCTAATCTTAGCCGTCGATTAAAGATTAGATCACGACCATTGATTTTTCAACAATAAAAGTATAAGAGAACGACTTGGGGTCAGTTGGAGAACACACACATTGGTGGAGCATTGAAGCTAAGCTGAAATTCTAGGGTGTGGTTTTCTAAGAATTTCAGGACGAGTTTGCAGTGTGACGAGGGTAGGTATTGGCAAGGGGATGGTTTGATTCCAGGCCAATAGTAAAACAGCGGCAGAGAGGCAGCATACCAGAGAAACGCAAAGGCAACCATGTGATACACTGTCTAGCAGAGGCCACACAAAGGTAGCGTAGAGGTGTTACCAGGATTAGTCCCTCTTGTGGACAAGAGCGATCTGCCTAGTACTCCAACGAGTAACTAGAAACAAAGGTCCATTTGAATATCTCTTTCTCTAGATTATTTGTATTTTAATATTATTATAATAGTAAAGTAGAGAGGACATGATCCTACATTTAAATCCAAACGTCTAATATAGCCCTTTTTCCGTTGCTCCAAAGTAGTTCTCCAATGATGAGTAGAACCTGCAATTAAAGACAAGACTAATAGTCAAAGCATTTGAAAAATATAATAATAAAAAATACTAATACAATTTAGTGATCAAGGAATCTAATTATTGACATCATTCCCATGAATTCAAAAACAAGACAATGAGAAAAAGAGATCCACATGTATTATCATAAATTAGAAAGAGAAATCTTACAACCAGATGCCTTGTTGTTGTACAGATTCCTCTCGGGGTCTGAGCAATCATTATCCTTTAGTCTAATAAGCCTTCCTCTCTAAAATAACCAATATGAAGTCATGGGCACAAAGGTGTGATGTTCAATCTCTCAACAACAACTCACTAGTATAGAAAGTATGTGCACTCTATGAGCTCTCTCCAGCTTAGAAACTATACAGATCAATCTCTATTCACATTAATATTAACTCAGGTATATACCCTTGAACCTGAAACTTGAGCTCAATATATAGGGAGATTGAGGTAGTTTCAGATCCATTAAGAGAGGGATGAATTCCTCCCATGAAGGGATTTGAGTTCCTTGGACCAAGGGATAATCTCCATGAGTGGAGGGATAAAGCTAGAACTAGCGTGACTCTAGAGGATACCAGTTAGGAGAATATTTGACCAAATAGGCTTCTAGAAGTTACTTTTTCTTTTTACTTGCTTTTCACGAGGGGTGTGCAGGTTTTAGTGGTGAATAGAGTGGCGATCATCGTGGCTAATGGAAGGATCATCAGTGCATGCGCAGGGAAAGGCTTGTAAAACCACGCAGGCATACTTTTAAGGGTTTTACAGAGCTTTTCTCCAATTTCCAAGACTTAATTTAGGAACATGAGCGTTTTTTCCCTCTAAGGGAACATGATATGGATGGTGATAGACCCATATGAACAGTCAAATGTCACGGTGACAAAATGACGTGTAACATATTTCCCCCTAAAGTGCAAAGTTTGAGATTTTTTCTGAAGATTGAAGTGCTTTATCATTCCGAGGATTGGATTGGAGACAACGATCGAAAACCTATAAAAAAATTTAATGAAAATATATATCATCGTTGAGGTAGGCATTCCCATAATCAGATCAAAACTACCTAATTTTCTGGTACAAATATGATTTGAGTATTACATCAAAAGTAGACACAGTATGGGCGCAACCATCTGTCATAAAAATTTTACTATATCATGAATAATAAAACTCATCGCAGCCTGGATGGTGGAAACTAGATCCAAGGTCTTGATTTCCACTTCTACAACTAGTACGAATCTATCCATGCGATTGATTGTGTCAGAGTCAAACATGGTAGAAAGCACTTGATTACTAGTCAATGATGAGAACCGTTAACAAGTGTGAGAGAAACCATCAATAATGAAAATGGCCTTCAAAGTACTTCAGTACAATATATGAAGTGTAAATGAATTATATGCAGTCGAACACTCATAGAATCATTCGATCGAAGGTCAATGATGAAAAAATATTGTCGAAGGGGAGAAACATGCCATTAGGGCATGAATATCCCAAGGTACTGATAGGCTTCTAGATCAACTTTCTAGATAATGAGTAGATGTCGATAGAAAGTGATCTGTTTTAGGAAAGCCTATGAAACGAAACCATTAGATCAAGTTTTGAAGAAATTTTTTGCAAGGACTGACTCAGGGATGGTCAACGCGAATGGAGACAAATGTTTGCAATGAATGATTTATTGAACTTTCTCTTGAACACATAATGAAACTGTAAATGGGTTGGCAGAATTTGACCTAAAGATAATACCCAGAAACCGGATGAAGAATTTTAATGTGGTTCAATTAACTGTTAGAAAAAAATTTCCCAACCTAGGTACAAGTGCGACAAAGTGTCGTGTTCAAGAGTGAAATGATGCTTTCTAAAACAAGGATGACAAATGGATTATTTTTCTCTCTTTTTCCCGCACCATTATTGGCAAGTACCTCTTTATTTTTTTCAAGCTTGAGGAGGATAACATTTTCTTGTTGTGTAAGCTCATCCTTTGGATGAGTCCATATTAGTATTAAAATCGAACCCTAAGCTGTTGTGATCGACAAGTCCTGTACTGTTTAGTTTTAATGACTCTAGTATAGGAATAGCTCGGCGTTTTCAGTTTTAGGGAGTCAGAAGAAAAACATAAGTAAACTCCATAATTGTTATTTTTCGTAAATTTAGTCCCTGAAGCCCGAAAAAGGATAAAATAATGTAGGAGAGAACTATATTGACCATGATTAGTCAGCATACACCTTTTTATTAATTAGTCCAATTCAGTCTGGAAAAGGGGTAAACTTATATTGAATGGACAACTATTCATTTACTTTAAAAAGTTCGAATAGTCAAGTACTCAACGATATTTTCATGTTTTGAGAGTCTAAAAATGGCTTAAAAGAGGACTCTAGGGTTCCACTTTTTTGTATTTTTATGGATCCCAAAAAAGTGATATAAGTGTACTCGATGTCAAAATAATTCTTTTCACCAAAATCCTATATCCTCCACAAAAAATCGAACAATTACCAACATCTGCTCTCAAAAAGGAAAAATATTTTGATTTGACTATTTGAAAGTAAAAATAAATAAAAATATATTATTTTATTCATTTAAAAATACAAAAATCAGTTTAAACAAGTCATTTTCACCTTTTGATTTTTAGAACAGAGCAGAGAGAGATTTTTCCCAAAAACTTCTAGAGCTGATATCAGAAGAACCGACCAACCATTTCAAGAACCGTCCGAATCAGGTAATCCACATCATCATTGTATTTCTTTTCATCCGTGTCATTTCTTATTTTAAGCTTTCATGGCATTTTTTAGGGGGAAATTATGTTTTAAAATCTGCTCTCGGGGGTATGCGGGTTCTCTTGGTGAAAATCGTGCACCCCGATGATTTTTTAAAAGAAAAATCGTCGGGCCACCACATTTTTTGTGCATGAAATGTGCGCAAAAATGCACCGTGTAAACACAGCACCTGCGCAAGCACCGTGGGTTTTTCAAAAACATAATTCTCTCCATAAAAAAATGGCTCAAACTCCCCCCAAATTATTTTTAATGTTTAATTTGTTGATTTATAGGTATTTAATCATGTTGGAATGGCGGGAATGAGAGCATGAACTCGTGGAAAATGAAGCCATGGATGATCTGGAAAATATGCTCTCATTAAAAAATTGTGGCTTATACAAGTTTTGGGCGATTTAGGGCATGAATGAATAGGTTGAGCTAATGACCTGGCTTGTGAATTCATTGGATGTACAAGATCATTTTTTCATTATCGAAGACCATCAGCTTGTGATCGAGCTGGAGGACATATATTTCCTCACTGGATTTCCTCGTAGAGGGAGGAACATTTCCTTATTTGGGAGTAGACCAGGAGGTCTTCCCACTTCTACTTATAAGGCTCAATTGTCGCCAAGATTCAAAGCTAAAGGATGATCGCATAGACATCAAAACTATTGTGTGGCTCGAACTCAAAATCATAGCATTCATGATTACTAGGTTATGTGGGAGTGCAGTTCCGCATGTGGCTACTAAATAACATATGCAGACTGCAATTAAGGGTTTTGGAGGAAAAGTATTCAATGGGAGTGAAGGAGTGTTGGCTAATATGAAGGGCCAACTCACGAGAGCTAAGAATTTGAAGTTGAGAAACTTTGGGTATGGTGCCATTCTTATCTCTTTTTCTTTAGAGAGGATCCCACTCCTTGCACCTCACCAGTCTCTGGTGGATCCAGGAAGTCCTCAGGAACCTGGTATGGTGCGCTAGGCAGCATTGTTGGCTTTCCATGGTGGCGAAGGTGGTGCAGTGGTTTGTTTTACTCCACATTATTTCTCATGGCTCAGGAATCAGATCTTCACGATTGAAGTTTTTCCTCATGTAAGGATGGATTATAGAGGTGATCCTGAAACATCTCTGCCACTAGGGGCACAATGGGATGAGATAGGTTACTGAATCATTTTGAAGTTTTTATCTATTTTTTATTTTATTTTTTATCATCCAATACTGGAAAAATTTTAAATTCAGATGTTGGTCCAACATGACTAGCATCACTTCGTCGCTTTGAAAGGCAAGAGACACAACCCATAGCAACCCCATAGGATGATGAAACAAAGATCCTGGCAGAGTTGGAGCACAACCTTTAGAGGTTGACTATTGATATTCCTGAGACATGAACAAATTATATACCTCTCAGGCTCCAAAGACATGTGACTGGTCTCCCAGGTCCACTCAGGAGATTTCTACGCAGGGTGGCACATGCCATAGTTTGCTATCATGATCATCATCATGGATAGCTGATGGTCAACGTAGATTGACATTTTTTATTTGTATCAATATCTTTTAGATAATAAGGTGTTTGAACCTATGATCACGGACGATGTAATATTTTTTTGACATAAAATTATTTAAACTAATGATATTACTACCTTCGTTCTCTGAGTACCTTGTTCAACATGGATTGAATGTTGTTTTGTTTTACTTTTTTAATGTTGCAGATGTCTATTTAAAACTTGATTAGCTAATGCATCAGCCAATGTGTTTAAGTTTCTTGAAATATGTTGATATTCGATATAATCAAATTGTCTTTACAAGAGACGAACCTTCAAAAATAATCTTAACAAAGCTGGATTTCTGATAGTATATACTCTGTTTTAATATAATACAATGAGTTGTGAATATAACCTAATGATCAAACATTGAATACCAAATGTGATGGCATCAGATAATAGCTCAATGACTGCGCTACATTCTGCAATATTGTTCATTGTTTGACCAAGGCATATCCCATGAATAGAGACTAACTCATCGGTGGGTGAATAGATAACCCAAGTCGCGGAAGATATGTTCTGTGTACTACGACATGCGCCGTCAGAAAAACCAATGTAAGTTTGAAGGGATGTAGACATCTGCAATATCAATAGTAATCAAGATAAGCAACAAAAGTAGTAACATAAAAAATAACTAATTCTAAGGCACACTTGTCTAATCTAAGGCACAATTCTAAAATGTAACTAATGTACAAGGGATATATTCACATGAAAATTCATGCATAATATCTCTTGAGCTAAATACCATTTCTGGGTTTATCTAAAGAGACTCCGTCATAATAAATTAATTCATAGGCTCCTTTTGTAAGCACACACTTGAATATATAGGGACCATGCCACATCGGTTCGAATTTACCAGTGCCTAGCTTGTTGTTAGCTTGATCGTATACTAAAAATAGGTCACCTTCTGAATAAAAGTGAGGGTTAACACTATGATCATACTAATCTTCCACGTTTTTTCTAAGGTTTGGAAACTAATGTAGCGGTGCGACAAGTCTCATATAACTGTGATAGGTATAGAAATCATTTCTCCTCTTCAGAGGTAGTTGGTAACAACTCATTGGCTAATTTGAGTGACAATATTTCACATTCAATGGGTAACACAACTTCTAAACTATAAATTTTTTTAAAAGGAGTGAACCCTATAGCAATTTTTGTAGGGGTATGGTATGCCCATAATGCTGAAAAAGCATGGTATGCAAATTAGATTTATGAGTTCCGACAATCCGTTTAATCATGGTGGTTAAAACCTTGTTGATAGCCTCAACTTGACCATTATATTGTGGGTAATATGGTGTAAAATTATCATGGCGTAGGCCAAGTTGATCAAAAAGTTCGGTCATCATAATATTTTGAAAATGGCTACCATGGTTTGTAATGATAGCTTGAGGGATGCCAAATCGAGCAATCACATGATTGAATATGAAAGTAGATGTAGTTATTCAATCATCCACGAATATAGGCATCACCTCGACCCATTTGGTAAAGAAATATATGACGAGAATAATATACCCATGCCCCCTGGACGAGTGAGGGTTACATGTAATGAAATCGATGCCCCATTTGGTGAAAGGCCCGACAAGAATGATTGGGTGAAGAGGAGCTGGAGGTGCATGCATATTTCGATAAAAAATCTGGCAATTGTGGTATTTTCGAACCGTGATAATACAATCTTTGAATAAAGATGACCAAAAATAACCAGCACAGAATATATTTTGGGCTGTGGAAAAACCAGGCATATGACCGCCACACGATCTAGAATGTAAATCATTCAAAACCCTTTCAGCCTCTTCGTGAGTTATACAACGTCGAAACACATAATTGACACCACGGCGATAAAGAGTGTCACCAACAATATTGTATTGCTGGGATTGGTATCGGATTCTCTGTTGATCGGATCATGAAAGCTCTGGGCGAAAGGTTTGGATTTGAAGATATATAATGATATCTCCATACCAGGGATCTACAGTACTGATTAGAAATAGATATTCATCAGTAATATGATTCTCTACCACCGTTTCAGATGCAGTATTGGGAAAATCACACATAAGTTCGGAAAACACTAGTGATTTCTTAGACTTGGACTTCTCAAACTCCAAATAAAACTCTTGCAGGATAACAATTCATTTGGAGTATTTTCCCAGAGCAATTCTTTTTTCAATATGTACATCATTGGGTTTCAATTAGATATTACTTTTTTTTGCATAACAATATGTAATAACAAAAATGTTGGACAACTTGAACTGCTGCTAAGGCCAATTTCTCCCCATGTGAATACTTGATTTCTGTCAGATTGAGATTTCGGCTTAGGTAATAGATGACATGTTTGTTGTTAGATTCATCCTATTGAACCAAAACCATTTCAATCGTGGAATCAGATGCAACTAAGTATAAAAATTAATCCCGGTGGTAATTGGACAGATGCAACAATGGTGCATGGGTCAACACGTTTTTAAGTGCATCAAAAGATTTATCGACAATCTCGTCCCAAATAAATGGAACATTTTGTTTCAAAAACTGGGTAAAACCTTTCATTAACTCTTCATAGTTCAGGATAAAACTACGTAAAATGTTTTCTTTCCCTTGCAAACTTTCGAGTTGGCGAAGAGTTGAAGGAGGAGGTAAGATGATGATAGCCTTAATCTTAGATGGATCGAGACAAATTCCTTCTTTCGAAACAACTAACCCAATTAAACGTCCTTATTTTACACAAAAACACATTTGTGTGGATTCAAACGAATTTTGTAATGCCTACATCTCATAAAGATAGCATGTAAGTGTGTAGGATGATCTTATTTGCATAAATAATGAGGAGGTAAGTCATCCAAACAAGGCTGTACAATATTTTGATATCGTGAAACACATAAGAAATAGCTCTTTGAAAAGTTGCACCAACATTTTTCAGTACAAAAGATAATTTACAATATGCAAACATGCCACAAGGACATATAAACGTCATTTTAGGTTGATCGACAGGGAGTATGTTGATTTGATTGTAACCAGAAAAACCATCCATAAAAAAGAATATTTCGTTTCCGGCACAATCATCAAAAATTTGATCAATATAGGGTGTAGGATAATTTTCTTTAGGACAAGTCTTGTTAATCTCTCGATAATCAACACATACTCTGATAGTCCCTTGTTTTTTTATTACGGGAACTATTTTATATACCCAATCCGTCAAAGGAACAAGATAAATAAATCCTACAAGTAATAATTTTTCAACTTCAGCTTTGATTGCTGCAAGTTTCCGAAGATGTATCGGACATAATTTCTGTCTAATAGGCTTAGCATCCAGGTATGTCTTGATTTCATGAATTGTAATCTTAGGATCGATACCTGGCATCTCTTCGTCAGACCAGGAAAAAATGTCTCAGAATTATTGAAATAGGGCTTTGTAAGTTTTAATCTCTTCAATCGAACAAGAAGCACCTATATGAATGTTTTCAATAATTCCAGGTTTAATCGATATGTAAATAGGAATCGTTGTAGAAATATTTCCCAAATTTGTCTCAGAATCCGAATGTGTGATTGATGTGGGATTATGAGGTTCCTTGACATAATCAATTGTAAAGATAGATGAAAAATAATTTTCAATTTTATCAAGATCAGGCAAAAAAGAAGATCGATGATGTAGATCGTCCCATGTTAATTCATCCAATGAAAAGATTTCTCGAATATTTTCATCAGTTGCGAATACATGTTGAAAGGGATCTAGAAACGATGTCAAGGTTGAGCTTGATATAGAAGATGATTGTTCACTGACCACATTCATTTTATCAGTAGAAGTTGATCGGGTTTCAGAACACGATTGTACTGCTACATATGACAATTCAAAAGGACTTAAATGCATCTCACCATTATAAGAGTCCAATGTTGATTCTAAAGGCATCCTTGTGTCATCAAATGGCATTGTGCTTGATGTGATCATATTGATATTGGAAATAGTTCGCGGTATGTTGGGAGAGGGCATAGAGAAAGTTCCCATGAGAGCGGAATCATTCATTAGTCCTACAACAACATCTTCGTATGGGATAACCAATTTTATGACATGATATATGCTATCTGTAGAAGTAGGGTCTGAAGATAAGTATGACAACCGATCAATTTTAACAATATTTTCTTTGTGAGGAAACATTATCATCCGAAATACTGATGAAACAACAACAGTCATTGCGTAAGACCAACTACGACCCAGAAGAAGGTTGTAATCAAGAGGGGCATTAACAACTTCCACCTCTAGGTTTACGGTTTTTCCTTCTACTTCTATAGGCAGATCCTGGAGTATTCCATATGGATGAAAAACTCTTCCATCAAAGGCTTTAAGGATATTCGATGATTGGTTGAGTGTTGGAGAACCAAGGTTTTTCGAACAATTTAAAGACATTATACACATAGATGCCCCTTCATCAATTACAGTATGAAAAACTCGTCTTGATTTGACTAATAATGGAATTTGAAAATCCATTTGATGTGGGAGTCTAGGTACAAAAATTTAGAGATGAAAGACCATTATATTCGAGAATTGAGAATCAATAGCTCCGATTGCTGATAATAGTAATTTCCTTTGTGTTGGACAGGATTGCAGCACTTATAAGCTCGACATTGCTAAAGGGGATATGGAAAAATCTTCAACAATGTTGTAATTTTGAGCAGATCTCACATGCGGATTGAAAGCCAATTTTCGAAGTACATCTTTAGCGGGCGGTTTAATCACTAAATTAGGGTTAGGTTTCTCGATTTTAAGTGGTTCAGAAACTGAAGGAGTTGTTGCTGGTGTTTGAATGGATGATTCAGTCTCTTTTCCAGTTACAAGACTCTTAGATCCATAGTCTTGAGATCATGTTGTAACCATGACTTGAGACATAATTAAAATATATGTCGATAAATTGGAAGGAGATTTGATCATTTTACTAGCTTGAGACGGAAAAGGATCCTTTAAGACAGCAGGTGTGGGTGAACCTTTGAAAAATTTGGATACTTCAGCCCGATGTGGAAACTCTTTCATATAGTGATCCTTGTCACAGATAAGACAAGGATAAAAAGGTTTCCGATTTTCATCATATGGTTTAGTTTTTTCTGTTGTCCCTTTAGGAGATTTTTTTTGTTTATTTTTATTCTTCCCTTTCTTCTTATTGCCGGATTTAGCTTTAGTTGTGGATGAATCTACAACGTGAATTTCGGCAGAAGTTTCGAGGGAAGAATCTCCTTTAGGTGAATTTGGTAGAGTTATTATGGGAGAAGTAGATTTAGATGACTTCTTCTTACTCTTTGTAGTATTAATTGTACCAATTACACCATCTACAGAATGAGAACCAGAAGGAGTTGCATTAATTTGACCTGGGCGTGGTAAATCAATAATTTTTTCATATAGAGTACCATACTATGTGTATACAAGGTCTAAGTACTGCGCTTGAGCTATGACATGTTATTCTATAACAACACCTCCCTTGGATACGTCTTTAATGATCTTTGGAAGTAAGTATTTAATGAACCATTCTGCCAAAATTTGGTCTAGAATTAAAACCTTCACTAAATGTCATCTACGTCGCCATTCATGTATGTGATCTGAAATGCATGTAGACTTAGTGTGTTTTAATGAAGTTAAAAGTTCCATGCCATTGTCATAACAGACTGGCAAGTGGAAGTGAGTTAGGAAAGTTGTTGCTAAAGCGTTGAAATTATTGAAAGAGCCACGTGGTAACTCCATATACCACTTTGCAGCTAAGACTATCAATGTTATCTGTAAAAGTATCAATCGAATGGAATCATTGATTAAGGAGTTGGATGCACACCAAAGATGATAAGTCATCACATGATTTGAGGGGTCTTCTCCTGATTTTCCTTAAAAATTAGGTATATCACTGGGAAAATTAGTTGGAATTTCTGGCCAGAACGAAAGATAATCAATTGGATCATTTGCGAGGCAAGACAAATCTGGTAAGTCTAAAGTTGCAATGAAAGGTGATCGACGGTTAGGGTCCTGTTGAGCAAAATAATAACCTTAAGGAACAATACCAGTACCCGGAGGAGGATATCCAAGATAACATGGAATAGCCTGAGCAGATGGGATTGGAATACCTTCGGGGTATCCAGGGTTAGCCGTACCAAACTAAGGTTGAGATGGTATTTGATATGTATAACTAGGGTATGGTTGACCTTGGTAGACTGGATTTTGTCTTGTTGGTCCATATTGAAATTGCCCTTGAAATGGTTGACTTTGCATAAAATGACCTAAAAAAGGTTGGCTTGTTTGAACAGTAACTACACTAAGTTTTCCTACAGGTTTGAATAGTAGACTGAATAGCATGTCCAATTTGATGAGCAGTGACTTGAGGGTTTTCCTGTGTTATAGTTGATGCAGTCGTTTGAAGGGTTGCAACAACAGGGATTTGAGAAAATCCAGGGATAGGTGTACTTGGCTGTTGAACATAACTTTACACAAAATATTGGATAGGATTACTTGGAGTACTCAGACCAGCTTGCTGACTACTACGTACAGATACCTGAGGGGTAGTTTGAAGTGCAGTCTGAACAATATGTTCGACTTGGGTATAACCAAATTATCCAGCTGGCTGACCAGGTTGATTATAAGGTACTTGTAAAGTAGGTTGCAAAGGTTGTTGATTCAACAACGGATTCCACATAGTATTAATGCCTGGGTAAGAAGCTCCCATTAAATTTTGCGATGCATAAGGTTGACCATAACCATGTTGAGGTATTGGAACGTAAGTTTGATAATTTTCCGAATAAGTTCCAGTAAAAGGTTGACCTCCTTGAAAGGATAGTTTCTCCTAATAAAACTGCGTCCCTTGAGGAGGCTGTTGTCCCTGAATAGGTTTTTGCCTTGGAATAAGTTACTTCCCTTGAATAGGTTGTGGCCCTGGAATATGGTACTGCCCTTGAAGAGGTTGTCCTTGAGGAGTATATTTCCCCCTAGGCAGTAAATTTCTACCTTGAGAACTAGTTTGAGGAATATTTCCGGACATCATAGAGACTCGTTCCATCGTCAAAGTTTAGGTAGTAGATTCATTAAGTTCAGTTAATTGTGTAATATTTTTAGAGGAGGGATATGCTCCTGAGAAAGTACCAAAGAGCGACTAGTATCCAGCAGGAACTGATGGACCACCATACAAAAAAGTTTCTGATGATGAAGAAAACATGGATGAATCACCTGCCATGCTTGATGAGGCCATGTAACTACCTCTGGGTATAGAGTAAAAAGGAATGCAGCTTGGTGAATGATTGAGATCAGTGTGCTATGTAGAAAATCAATAAATTTTTGATACCAAGGATCTGGTTTAAAAGGACTGTAAGGGTGAATCGGTTCACTATACCTTAGATCTAAATATTCTTGACGCGAATAAATCATGATCTCTTCTTCCGTGTCAGTAATATATTCGATGCTAATTAGGCAAGGAGGAAGATTATCGTTAATGCAAAGCTTCACTCGAGGTGAACGAGGATGACCAGGAGTTCGGGCTATGAATTCTGAAGTTGACTCAGACGAAGTAGATTCAGATTCAGGTTCAGATTTTTCGGGTTCAATGAGTTGAGTATCTGACAATTCACCGGTAATAGACTCAACTATGATTACTTCAAAAAAAAATTGGTTGTTCTTGATTTCTTTCTATTGTTTGAGGTTGATTAAATTCAAAATCGGGATGTATTATTACAAATGTTTCTCCTTGTTCATTAGACCTGGTTCTTGATTGTTGACCTCTTTCAGATTTAAGTCCTCTTTTAGATTTAAGCTTTTCCAATTGAATCGATGTATATTCAGGGGGTTTCCCTTGCATTCTATGGGAGTGTCTCGGTAATTCAACCACGGTTAATGAAATAAAAAAATATTTCAACAAAATACACCTAAGGTTGCTAAGAAAACAAGCAATTTGAACACAAGCCTACAAAATCTACGAGAAAAACCACACACAAACAATATGTTTCCACACTAAAAACACTAGTTGGTGAAGAAATCCAACATCGCAAAAGTTAATGTGGAAAAATTGGCGGTTGGAATAGTTACCCTGACAACTCGCTTAATGAAACAGTCCGATGCAAGTCCCTCCACTATGCCATCTCGAAGTGAAGAGTACCCTCTGGAAATTCCAAGTGAATCTAGCCAACATATGTTCCAGGTATAGTGGGACCTTCCCTCCATTGTCACCTTGGGAAAAATCCTAAATAGTATGGCCACTAAGGTCACCAACGGAGACAAATGCACTTGGGGGAACAATATACGATCAGATATACACACAAGGGCAGGGTATAAAGCTCCATCCCCTTGAAAGATCCTCAAAATGGTAAATCCAAGGATTGCTAACAAGTGACCTCAGGCTCCTAAAAAATGGTTAATCCAAGGTTTACCATTTGTATTACATGCACGTCTTCTATCTTCACCAATGAGATAGGTACGATTACCTCACTGGGTCTGACATGACCTCGTGCTTGACTCTTTTAAGAAGAGCTTCCCAAAGTACAAATGAAAAAATTACATTTCCCTACCACAAGATTCTACTTGTTTGTTTTGATTGTTTTGGAACGTTTATTACAACCTATTCCAAAACACTAGCCTAAGCTATATTGGTGGAATGAGCCCTAGAAAATGTAAAAATATCTGATTGATTTTATTAGGCACTGTATTGATTTGGATGTTATTTAACACAAAGGATATGGAGTTGAAAATTTGATGATGTTGTGACCTGACACAAAATACTCTAAATGCATCAATATGACAAATGCAACTCTTTCTTTTCAATGAATTCTAATTAGGAAAAAGTTGAGAGATTTTTTGAATTTAAAACACAAACTTCCTCACTCGTAAACAAAATCCTTTATGAAAAGAAAACAATTTCATTAAGAACTAAATTTCCAAATATGATCAATTTCTCTTTTTGATAAAATTCCATTGACAACCAAGTCAAAAACTACAATTTCAACAAACAAACAATTCCCAAAAGAAAGCAATTCCTAAAAAACCCTAAAAGGTATAAATTTGAAAGTCAGATTAAAATTATAAATCTGAATCCTAAGTAGGATACTTGAATGTTTTGTAGATGATTTCTCTTAGTTGTAATCAGAATAAAAATGTATCTACTTATCTGAGAAAAAATGAAATCATGCAAGAGTGCCTGGTGTTGAATCAGGCTTCAATGATCTAGAAGTTTTTCCAGTTTTGCAAATGAATAAGGAACAAATATTCATAAAAGTAAGGTTGCCTATAATCCTGATGGCTCAAGAAGATAAAATCATAAAATTGGTGATTTGATGCAAACGAAGGTATCTTCCATATAGAGCAATAGTAAACCAGGGCAAACCCAAACTTGTAAAATGCAAACAGGATGATTAATCACACAAGACTCAAAATTGCTGAAAAGGAGTTCTCACACAGGATCTGACAAGTGGAGTAGATCAGGGAAAACTTCAAGAATTTGGTTATCTAGATTTGAAAGAGAGAAATTCATTTTTTTCAAAATTTTCTAGGGGTTGCGCAACCTATTAGTTGACAATAGTGCACTTGTGTACTGGATTAAACTAACAAGTTTCACAGGTTACCGCTCTGTGTTCCACAGAAAACCATATAGGCAGATAAAAAGTTGGAAAAAATATAAATAGGTTTTATTTTTCAAAGATTCTAAAAATTCATTTTCCCAACCACACTCAGAGAATTCAAAATCAAAAAACTAAAATTTCAAAATGAACACAAACAAAGAAAACTAAGCTCTAGTCCCCAGTATGGTCGCCAATTTGTTACCAGGATTAATCCCTCTTGCGGAAAAGAGCGATCTCCCTAGTAATACAACAAGTAACTAGAAACAAAGGTCCATTTGAATATATCTTTCTCTAGATTATTTGTATTTTAAGATCATTATAACAGTAAAGTAGAGAGGACATGCTCCTACCTTTAATTCCAAACGTCTGGTGTAGCCCTTTGTCCGTCGCTCCAAAGTAGTTCTCCAATGATGAGTAGAAGTTGCAATCAAGGATAAGACAAATAATCAAAGCATCTGGAATATATAATAATCAGAAATACTAATCCAAATTAGTGATCAAGGAATCTAAGTAATGGCATCATTCCCATGAATTCAGAAACAAGACAATGAGAAAAAGAGATCCATATGTATTATAATGAATTAGAAAGAGCAATCTTACCACCGGTTGCCTTGATGTTGTACAGATTCCTCCGAGAGTCTGAGAAATCGTTCTCCATTAGTATGATAAGCCTTTCTCTCTAAAATAATTAGTATGAAGTAATGGGCACAAAGGTGTGATCTTCAATATGTCAACAACAACTCACTAGTATAGAAAGTATGCACTCTATGAACTCTCTCCATCTTAGAAAATATACAGATCAGTCTCTAATCACAGTAATAACTCAGGTATCTACCCTTGAACCTAAAAATTGAGCTCAATATATAGGGAGATTGAGGTAGTTTCAGATCCATTAAGAGAGGGATGAATTACTCCCATGAAGGGATTTGAGTTCCTTAGACCAAGGGATAAGCTCCATGAGTAGAGGGATAAAGCTCGAATTGGTGTGACTCTAGAGGCTTCCAGTTGGGAGAATATTTGACCAAGTAGGATTCTAGAAGTTACTTGTTCTTTTTACTTGCTTTTCACGGGGGTGCGCAGGTTTTAGTGGTGAATAGAGTGGCGATCATCGCGGCTAATGGAAGGATCATCAACACATGCGCAGGGAAAGGCTAGTAAAACCACAAAGGTAGACTTTTAAGGGTTTTACAGAGATTTTCTCCAATTTCCAAGACTTGATTTTGGAACATGAGTGTTTTTTACCTCTAAGGGAACATGATATGGATGGTGATAGACCCATATGAACATTCAAATTTCATGGTGACAAAATGATGTGTAACAAGAGGTAGCAGGAGCCACGGAGGGCTGATGCAGGCCTGGTTAGGGCAGCATAGGGGCATCATAAGCCCTTCAGGGGTGACGCTGAACCTTCTAGAGAAACGAAGAGGTCAACACAGGCCAGGAAGGCTGGCGCAGAGGGCTGAGGAGCAGCGCTGGGGTTTCCCGTGGGAAAGAAAGGGCTCGAGTTCTGTAAGTCTCCTTTGAGAGTGTGAATCAGCCATATTTTCTATCTCTGAGGGTAGAGGTATTGCTTGCCATATTTTTATTTGTAGGGCCAACCAAGTCTGCTACCCAGAAATGTTTTATTTAGATTCTGCTTAATAATAAAGCCCTCCAGAGCTAGCTGCAACAGTTTTCCTGCATTGGGTTTTTCCGGTGAAGTTTATTTGAAAAATTTGTGTCACTTTTTCATATGACCGTGCTATTCAGTAATTGATCTTTATGTGTAGGATGCTAGTTACATTTACTTCACTTATTTACTGAATATTTCATAAATTAACTTGTAGCTTAATTCAAGTAGGAGAAGTAAATCAAGATACTGCAGTAGGGTTTCTTATATTAAGAAATTTTCACATGGTATCAGAGCAATTGTAGATCAAGCTGAATTTCCAGCAAATCAGTTGAAGAAATTTGTGCTGCAAAGTAGCAGCTGAAGCGACAGAGAAACAAAGAGGGTAGCGCAACCCCAAGAGGATGCATTCTAGCATATGACATGTAGGGGTTGACTAAGAGACATTGCAGTGCCTTCTAGAGGGACGCAGGAGAAACCTGTGTTGCGCAGTCACTGCACTGAGCCAGGCTGCTCATGCAAAGGCTAGCAAGGGTGATGATATCTAGTTTCGAGTATTGTGTAGAGTTTCCGTGGTCCGGAAGCGAAGATTCAGTTCTTTAGAAGTTGCTGGTGGGGTGGAGATTATGCCAGTGTAGAATTGTATCTAAGCTATGTTATTAAAGGGCGGGAGGAGAACAACTGCTCAGCAGATTTTTTCCAAAGAAATATGAGGATCGATTGTAGGGTGATTGAAGAGAGTTGATTCATTGTATTTGGAAGATTTCCAAGGGAGGATATCAGTTGTTAGGGGGAGAATAGGGTGTCTTTCTCTCCAAGGAACCTATATCCGAGTTTCTGTTAAAGGTAGCAACATAAGAGGGGAGAGGAGGATCTATTACAACATATTATTTTTGAGCAAATGGCACCACACGGATTGCGTGATCAGGATAGCTTGGACGACCTGTCCAAATTTTCTATCTATAAGGCCAAAATCCTGGTAGTCCTAGAGGTATACAGTTTACGAGAGCATGTAGAGAGTGTCTTCGCTACACCAACAAATGCTATTCTTCTGTCGAAGAATAATGAAGCAGTGGAACATGCCAAGCGCTTCATCATGGACGGTGTTAAGGATCATGTGGTACCGCACATAGCTGAGAAGAAGACAACTAATGAAATGTGGAAATGTTTAACCACACTGTATCAAGGGATATCTGTCCAGAGGAAGATGCTTATGGAGAACCAGATGAGGTTATTTATGATGAACAAGGGAGAGGAAATCGATCCTTTCCTCTTCAGGTTGTAGGCGATTTAGGATCAACTGATTGCCATGGGCTCCAGGTGGATGATGATGTCATGGTGAGGTCTGCTCTAAATGTATTCATAGAGAATTGGGAAATGTTTGTACAAAGCATCTTGGGTAGAGTGGACCTTCCAAACTGGGACGATATATGGGCTATCCTCCAACAAGAAGAAATACATCAGATGGCTAAGAGACAAACCAACATCGAATCAAGCAGAGTGAAGAAGGAGGAAGAGGAAGAAGTGGCCCTGGAATCTAAGAAGTAGAAAGGGAAAAATAAGTGTGATATATATAAGATCAAATGTTTCCATTGTGGTGAACTTATTCACTTTTCCAACAATTGTCCTCTAAGGAAGAAGGACAAGGAAGCTTCTAGTTCGAAGGCTGCAGTTGCTAAATTCCGATGTTGATTCCGACGATGACATAGCCGTGAGCGCTCATGAACCACAGATGTGGGGCGATATAGATCTGTAACACAACTACATAGTGGTGGTGGGATGCTTGAGTAAGCCCAACTCTTGGATCAAATCCGTGCTACGGGAGCCTTAAAGTAGTAGCATGAATGACTGGAGCCGTGGGTGTAGAGAATCATGAATGGAGTAGAGGCCGAGGTTGGGATGGTGTAGAGGGAGCAACATAGTGTAGAGAGAAACAACAACATAGAGGTAGTAGTGTAGAGAGGATGATGTGACTTTAGTAGTGCAGAGGAGGCATGCTTACATAGTGCCGTTGCAGCAACGCAATGGCTTCAGGAGGACAACGCATAGTAACATCTTATGGAGCTTCAATGATGAGATGCAACCTAAGTGAATTGTCTATCATGGGGTAGGGGTCCTTCAGTTTCTTACTTCTCAGTAACTGAGTTGCAGTGCAACAGTTAGCAGTGACAATGCTATGGGCAACACGATGAAACGATTTGAGAGGGAGATGTAGTACAGATGTAGCAGTGATTGTGGCAGAGTCATGGGAAGAAGTACAGAGAGTAACAGTAGCATAGTGATTATGAGTGAAAGCATCTGTGTAGAGACCAATGCTAGATATCAGAGCAGTACTTCGGGGTGAAGTGTATTGCTATAGCACATTCCTCGCTAAGAGGGAGCGTTGAGATTTTGGGGTAGCATCGAATGTGCTATAGCTACCAAATTTTGTGGAGGAGCTGGAGTACATGAGATCTCCAAGACCCAGAAAGAGTTTGGAAGAATTCCATCAGGTTTAAGAGATATTTAATTAATTAATATTTTTAATTAAGGACCCTCAAAATAACTTAGGAAAATTAAAAGAGTAAAGTGAATTAAATTATACAAGTGATGAGAATGGCTTAAATGACGGGATCAAGCATCTTCTAATCTTAGCCATCGATTAGAGATTATATCACGGTCGTTGATGTTTCAATGATAAAATTATAATAGAAGGGCTTGGGGTCAGTTGGAGAACACACACATTGGCGGAGCACTGAAGCTAAGCTGAAATTATAGGGCGTGGTTTGCTAAGAATTTCAGGAGGAGTTTACAGTGTGGCAAGCGAAAGTATTGGAAAGGGGATGGTTTGATCCCAGGCCAAGAGTACAATAGTGGCAGAGAGACAACATACCAAAGCATCACAAAGGCATCTAGGTGCTACACAGTCCAACAGAGGCCACACAGAGGCAAAAAGGGCCATGTAAGGCTAACACAAGCCTAGTCAGGGTAGCGCAGGGGCAGCATAAGCCCTTCAGGGGTGAAGAAGGCCCTTCTAGAGTAGCGCAGATGTTTACGTAGGCTAGGAAGGCTGACGTAGAGGGATGAGGAGCATTGCTGGGGTTTCCGGTGGGCCAGAAAGGGATCAAGTTCTGTAAATCCCATTTGAGGGTGTGAATCAACCATATTTTATATCTTCGAGGATAGAGGTATTGTTTGTCGTATTTTTCTCTATAGGGTTGACCAATTTTGGTGCCAATAAATGTTTTATTTAGATTCCGCTTGATAATAAAACCCTCCAAAGCTAGTTGCACTAGTTTTCCCGCATTGGGTTGTTTTGGGGACATTTTTCCGAAAAATCTGTGTGTCACTTTGTCATATGAGAATGCTATTCAGTAATTGATTTGTATGTGTAGGTTGCTAGTTGTATTTTCTTTGGTGATTTAATGAATATTTCAGAAATTAAATTGTAACTTAATTCAAGTAGGAGAACTAAATCAAGATACTGTAGCAGGGTTTCTTAGATTAAGAAATTTTCACATGCATCCCTTGCATCAAAGGGACAACAAGAGTAGTGCGGGAGAAAGAAGGATATTTAAAATATCAAATGCTTCTAGTGTGGCGAGATGGGACATTATGCCACATAGTGTCCTCTCATAAAAAAGGACAAGGATGAGAATCCTAATCCTCAGGTTGGAACAACAAATATAGAGAAGAAGGAGTTTGCTATGATAGCTCATAAACCTCCAGGAGGGAGGTGGGTTGATTTGGAGTTGTGGGCCCAGAGATATACAAGATGGGCATGATACTTGAGGATTCCACCTCTCAGATCATCACCTTGCTACAGGAGCCCAAAACAACAGTAGCAATATGGACTAGTTTCATTTGGTGCAGAAAAGTGTTGAAGTGACAACGCAGTGGTTAGCAACACCAGAGTTTTAGTAGCGTAGATCAATGTTGCAACAATTCAGAGGGACGCAGTGTAAAGAAACAACCTCAGAGAGGCAACACAGAGGCTAGCAGTAGTCAGATCTTCATCGCTGAGATGTAGTATACTTGTCCAATTTTAGATGTTTTTCAATTGCAGAAAGCAACGATGTTGTAGTGCAGTAGAAGTTGGCAGTGACATAGTCAACAACAACACATATGCATAATTTAGAGGGAGTTGCAATACAGATGCAATGTTAACAGTGGCCATGTCAGCAGCAGTACATATGAAAAGTTTGTGCAGATTTGGTGGACAGCATGTCAGACATCATCAACACAGAGGGAGATGCTTCAGGATCAGAACAATATGCAGCATGGAATATTGTTAGAGCACATTCCTCACTAAGAGGAAGTGTTGATTTTGGGTATCATTGGATGTGTTCTAAATCTCAAATTTTGCGCAGAGGATTAGACACATGTATTCCAGATAACCCATAAATCGTTTGGTGAAATTCCAATCAGATTGTATTCTATAGAAAGAATTAATTAATTTTAATTGGACCCTAAGTCTAAACTTAGGAAAATAAAATAATTAAAGTGTATTAATAGAATATGAGTGAGAAAGATCTTGAAAACATGGATCAAGTCAAAATTTAATCTTAGTAATTAATTAGAGATCTAATTTGGGCCGTTGAAGTCTCAACGAGATATTATAAGAATGACTTGAAGGGTCATTTGGAAATTAAATTTTGGAGACACAGAGAATCTAGTGTTCATTTTTTTCTGATGGAGTAGTACTCGGAAGAATATAAGATCTAAGTAATTCTTGATTTCAATGAGGGGAAGTAGATCCAGTTGTAATATTTCCTGAGCCGAAGAGTAAATAGTAGTAGAGACATATAGAGCCACAATAGTAGTGCAAAGCCAATGATGCAGTGCTTATGCAATCATTGTGTAGAGGTAGAAGGAAAGACATTTTCCTGATGAGGAGACATCACCGAGCGAGTGTCAGGTCCTAGAGAGATTTTCTAGAGGGCTATTAGGCTTCAGTTTCTAGCCAGCAGTGAGATCATAGGAGAGACAGAAGGGAAACTGTACTTGTAGCGCAAAGCCAGTATCGGTGACACTGTCACTACGTAGAGGCAGCGCAGGGCAGTCCAACCTTGGTGTAGATTAGTGCCAATTTACCGTGGAGGTGTGATGTTTGACTCACAGTATCTCTTCTGTTAATTTCTTTGTATGATTTGATAGTCTCGTCAATCATAGATTTGTACTCAGAATTTATAGTATAATAACATAAACCCTCAGATTTTCTGCACCTGTTTTCCCGCTTTTGGTTTTTCCGCGGACATTAGTCCAAAAATAATTGCGTTGAATGGTTATGTGATATATGTGTGTTCAGAATTGTGTCTGCACTTGTATTTTGTCCACAATTTATTGTGTAGGCTATAGTGAATGGATTTCAATATTTACTTGTAGAACACAATAAATAATTTGTTAAGTAAATAACAGATATAAGACTTTCCACTAGTTGCTATAGTAGGATTCCTAAGTTTGACGGAATTTTCACACCAACCATCATAGTTTTTTTTTTAATGAATTCTCCAATAAGCTTGCTACTATGGTGATTATCTACCAAATAATGCAACAACCATAGGACTCCTCCTGATCTTGACACATCAATCATATCAATTCTAGCATCTGATGATATCACTACTAGCCTAGTGGAGATCAAAGCCAACATTTGCTAGCACATGCATCCATTCTGATTTGGTTGAAATCAATGCCAACACACTTTCTAACTGTCAGGCAATGCCAAATTCCCAGCTTGATCTCCCAACATGACTGTTCGCATCAATTCCAACACACTTTCAACGAATATCCATCCATACATTGCTAATTGTCCGACAATATTCCCCTTTGGCATTGATGGAAACTCATCAACACATCTTCACTTTGATGGCCAATCCTCATGCTGCTTCCACACAACTCCTAGCATGAGCCACCAATGGATTTCTCTCCTTTGCATGGGCCATCACAACTTCACCACATATTCTCCAATAATTCTCTCCCCCTTTGACATTAATTGAAAATGGATACAAGTTTCCTTTTTATTCCCCATGCAATCATCAACTATTAATGATGAGGGCTTAGCTACTGATGTGAATTTTTCTTTGCCTATAAACTAGACATATATGATATGCCCCTCCTGAATATATACTTCCTCTGTTTTTAATTCCTCCAATTTTTGACACCTTATGGATGTTGACTGAATATTCTCTTGCCAATGCATATTTTGTATCATTTAAAAAGAAAATTGATACCAATTAAACTGCTCATGGTATTGTTGTTGCTACAAATACCAATAAATGATGATGCATTTTAGATTTCTCTTCACCGATGCTGCTGCTTCATCCTCTATTCTCACTTAGCCTGAGAATCTACATCACTTCTTCTCCCCTGAGATCACGATACTTCAAATATGGACTGCTGCTTAACAAATACCAATTGCACCAAAAATTTGATACAAATTGGACAATGTGCCAGAAAAACTCTAATAGTTTTTTCTATAAAAGAAATGCCCATTTGCACAAAAGGTTTCTCCATACAAACTCATACCACCAATTGACATAACAATACCAATTGAAAGTTAAGGGAAATGAAAAGATTGTACCAATTGTGTTTCATGAACAAAAGACTACTAGGCATAATCAAACTCACAACTTAATGAAATAAGGGTATTTCACCCAAGATGAAAAGCTTTAATTTCCTGAGCATTATTTATTCTTGAGGTTGAAATTTGTTGCATGTTACTGTTATCAAATCATCTCCCCCTGAGCCAATTCTCTCTGATCTCATGCATTCGCTTCCTTGCTTATATGTGGGGACTGGTCTTGTGGACTTGACTTAATTGTGGGACTCCTGTTATTCCACACTTATGTTGTAGCCCGTCTTCTTCTCTCACAACAGAAAGTATTGTTGTGTACTCCCCCTGAACTCATTTTGGCTGCACTTTTCCTCTCTTTTTCAATGCTGATTCATTTTAATTAAACAAAATCATAACTGTAATCAGCAAGGGGCTCGGTCATACCTTCATTGTTGAGATGCATCTTGCTTGTATGAGATTTTATGCACTACAAGGAAAAGATCCTCTAGCAGATGTTTTTTAGGAACCCCTTATAAAAATACCCCATAAATCTGTTTGTAGCGAAGGTTACTAGAGGAGGTTGGCGGGTGGAGGTTTTTGCGGATGCTTTTCGTCCGGTGTGCTTATCATCCTAAACCACATCGGTGCGTTCAACTAGAGAAAGGATCGGTGCGCAAAAAAAATTGGCACACTGGGACATCGTGTGCTCCATACAAACCCACCTAGTGCGTCTTATTACTGTAGCGCACTGGTGCTTTACAAATATTCTACACTGGTGCGCCCTAAAACCCCACGCGGTCTTAAGAAACCGCACCAGTGTGCATATAAAATCCGAGCATTAGAACAGGGTTAAATAAAAAAAAAATTACGGCCAAAAACCCACATTTTTCACTTTTCAGTGCTCCAGAGCTCTCAAGCACCAGTGCAAATTTTCCTTGTCTGAGGTGCCTTGACGTCGATGCTCCCATTGCAGACACTATTGCTGTGCATTGCCGGCCATCTCCATTTTGAATTTTTGAAAATGGTGGGAAAATTTAGTTTTGCAAATTCTACAGCCAATATGCCTCCTCGACAGCCAAATGTACAACTATTTTTCTTGTTTTTTCATAATTAAGCCTTTTAGTGGATTAGAATTGTAAATAAGCTTAAAATTAACCTTAAAAAAAAAAAAATCCCGCGCGGTGCGCTCGATCCATTCGGCTTGCATTGGTTCACAGTGCTTCCTGTAAATTTACAGGCCGCAGCACCACCGGTGCTAACGGTATCCACACCGGTTCCGGGCTGGTACTGAAAGGCGCGCCGGGACTTTTTTAAATTTAAAAAAAGTGCTGTGCGGTCGGTTACCCGGCCGCACTGTTGACCCTGTCGAATAGCGGGAATGCAGTGCGTTGATGAAAAATCCGCCTCGGGGCGGGTAATTTTGTTAGCGCACTGCATTCTGGCATTTCAAATTGGTCAGTAGTGCGGCCTGGAAAAATACCGCCCCGTTGACTATGTACTGATGTCAGGAGGGCGATGCGCTGACCAAACTATATGCCCTAGGGCATATAGTTTGGTCAGCGCACCACCCTCCTGACACTGGTTCATAGTCAACAATGTGGGCTGTTATACCACCGCACCGTTGACTGTGGAACAATGCGAGGAGGGTGATGCACTTAAAATTTACAGGTGCACCGCCTCCATTGTGCTGAATATTTTTTGATGCACTGCCTCTGGTGCACAACAATAAAAGACACACCGTGACTGGTGGATGCCTGTTTTTTGTGGCGCATCGACTGTTTATTTTTAAAATTTTTTTTTTATATATGTATATTCCTAAATACATGTCTCATTTAATAAAAAATTTGTATTTAATATGTCGTTCATTCAGAGACGTGAAAGGAGAGAAGAGAGGGAACAACAACAACAACAGGCGGACTAGTATAACATGGTTTTCTTGTGGGAGGCACAAGAGAGGGAGAGAGATGCGTACCCTCGCCCTATTACAGAAGCTACCCAGTGGCTCCTAAGGTAGGTAGGCCTCCTCAAGTTTTATGAGGAGGCTACTTCCCTAAAGGGTCATGGTTTTTTTTTCAACATCTTATCCGCAGGTGGAATGCTCACCTACAGGCTTTCCGAGTTGGTCTTACCAGTGGTACGTGCCCACTGAGGAGGACATCTATTTCATTATAGGGCTATCGAGGAGAGGGGTGGATTTTCCCTCATTCCTAGAGGTTCCATTGGGCTATGCAGTAGGGAGTCAGTTAATGTACTCCTAGAGATACATTAGCGTGGATATACTATCTCCTTCAGATTTTCAGGTCTCCGGAGGTCAGTTACATATTGCTGCATTTGGTAGTGAGGAGGTGAGGTGCCTCTCACTTCTAATTTCGACCATTTCACACAACACCAGTGATGGGAAACACATTAGTTTCCCGCTTCTATATTATGTTGATTCTTGAGTACGAGAGCCATGACTTGTCAGGTGGTCTGCCATTTTTTTGCGGAAGTTCTGTACAACCTTAGATAGATGTCATGCTCATGCACAACGGAGGGTCAACTTCCCTTTTACTTCAGAGCTATTTTTTTAATTTTTTGAGAGGTTTCTAGAGACGAGGCATAATTTTTTTTAGTAGCCTCATAGACCGATGCTGGATGCATGGATGCACATGTGGGGATAAATGATGCCCAAGAGGGGCAAGACTAAGGTTTTCGCGAGGATATCGCATGATGCACTGGAGTTGCTAGCCAGTGTTGACGAGCATCCCTTTGTTATGGTCCCCTGTCCTTATGCTGGTTTGGATTGGCGAGGGTGTGCAAACATCCTCTTCACAGATGATGAGCCACTGGATGATAGAGGTAATATTACTATTTTATTTAAATTTATTCTAACATGTTCTTTAACTTGTTTTTATTAATCTGTTTAATGAAATTGTCTAATTATTGTTGTGTACTTGTATATATTTTGTAGAAATTAGGTATTTTTATGGCGATGGCATGCCAACGCCACCAAATGACCCAGGTGTGGATCCTGATGACGATCAGGGATATGGCAGATGCCAAGGATCATGAGGCCAGTGTAGACAGACATGCTCCTGCTGGTGCGCCAGTACTGCCTTTTGCTTGGCACAATAGGCTTGATAGTAGATTGAGGATGGAGTTAGGTGACCAACTCTGCACATTTTTTGTTGAGGCGAGAGTTAGGCCCGCTACTATGAGAGACATACAGGCCGATGGTAGGCTGGTACATATGTGGAGAGGCATGTTGCGTGAGATGTACGGCTTGATGCGGCATGTTGTAGGAGATACAACCTTAGTTACACGGTTGAGGAGGGCCCTTGCATAATATAGGCGTGGTCGAGATGCAGCATGTGATCGACAGTCCGCGAGTAGTGATGCATCATCTGATGATCATGATCAGGGGAGTGATCATCGTTCACCTCGTGCCTCGTCAGATGAGCAGCCTGCAGTATCGACCAACAGTCATCATGGAGAGCAGGCTCCACCATCGGCCACGTCGAGTCAGCAGCCTGCAGCATCTAGCAGTACTCATGATCATGAGCAGGCTGGACCATCGACCATGTCGATTCATCATGATGAGCAACCGACAATTGATCCTGATCAGCATGAGGCACCAATACCAAATTAGCAGGCATGTGATGATCAACATGTATCTGAGCTTGTCGAGGCTGCACCATTGACTGAGCAGGCTTTGACTAGTACTACTATTGATGATGTACCACTGTTGAATGGATAAGTCATTCTTGCTGACAAGACAAACCTCCCAAGTGTCCTACGGACAGCTAGCAACAAACAACCAAACAAAAACTATTTTCTCTAGATAATATTCGATTCAGAATTAGCTACAACAGAGGTTTTGAAGACCTACCTATAGTCCAGCGCTGTTCATAATGATATTCTTTCCAGTTGATTAAAAGAGTCGTCTTCAAAGATTTGCAATCACAAACATGGAAAAAATCAATAGCACCTGCATATTATAAACTAATTCACGAATCATATATCTATCAAGATGATCAAGGAATTCAAGAAATAAGCTAATTAATTAAATAACTCATTGATAAAACATGATAAACAAGCCACTTAATTAAAGAACTCATTGAGAAAACGAGATTCATTCGTATTATCTTTAATGAAGAAAGAGCCTTACAACCGTGTCCACCTTGATGTCGTACAGGCCTTCCTGAGGTCCGGAATAGGCATTTCCTTTACTATGACAAGCTTTGCACTCTCTCAGCTAAAATGCACATGGGTGTGTAATCATTCCCACATAATGATCAGTTAAGAGAGTCTGAGTCTCTACAACATTTCTCCTCAAAAATTCTCAAAGTCTAACTCCCTTTGAAGCTGCACTATGGCTTCAATTTATAGGAAAAGAGAGGAGGTTACAACTCCACATAAGAGGGGATATAATTATATTTTGAAGGGATTGAGCTCCATAAATCAAGGGGTAAGCTCCCATAATGGAGGAATGAACATACATGATAGGAGCGAACCTTCGACCGGATAATTTCTTCTAGAAGCTTCCAGATTTGACTGCTGGGCTTCTAAATGTTACTTTCCGCCTTCATTTTACCTTTTACAGGGGTCCACACCCTTAATGAAGAAAAAGTGCGTTTAGCTCCGCATGATTTAGAGCAAAAAGGTGCGGCACCACAAGCAATGTTAAGAGAAAGTGCGGTACAAGTGTAATTAAGACTTTTTTGAGTTTTTCTCTCAATTTCAAGGCTTGATTTTAGGAACTTTGATGTTGTAGACTTCTAAGGGAGTACTAAAATTTCATGGTGACAAATTTTAGTATAACAAATTCCCCCCTAAAGTGCAAAGTCTGAGAGCATTCGAAGAGTGATGTGCTTTATCATTTCAAGGATTAGCTTGTGGACACCCCAGTTGGAACCCTGTAAAAACATTCAATGCAAAACATACATACATATATATATATATATATATATATATCATAACTGAGGTAGGCATTCCCATACTCAGATCAAAAACTAACTAAACTTGTTCTGATGGAGAAATGATTTTAATATTACATCAATAGTGTAGACACAACATGGACGCAACCTTCTGTGATGAATAGTCTACTGCATAATGGATAATAAAACTCCTCGTAGCCTGGATGGTGGAAACTAGATCCAGGGTCTTGATTTCTGTTTCCCGAACTAGTACGATTCTATCCATGCGATTAAATATGTTGAAGTCGAACATGGTAGAACCCACTTGATTACCAGTCAATGATGTGAACTGTTAACAAGTGTGAGAGAAACCACCAATAATGAAAATGGCTCTTAAAGTACTCAGTACAATCCATGAAATGTGAATAAGTGATCTGAAGTCGAACATTTCACGGAATCATTTGATTGAAGGTCAATGATGCAACCTGTCGTCGAAAGCGAGAAACCTACCATTAAGGCATGCAGATTCCAAGGTACTGACGGATTCTAGATCAAATTCCTAGATGATGAGCTGTCGTCGATAGAAAGTGATCCGTCATAAGCAAGCTCACGACGTGAAACCATATATTAAGTTTTGAAGAAATTTTTTGCAAGGACTGACTCAGGGATGGTCAACATGAATGGAGACAAATGTTTGCAGATGAATGGCTTGTTTGACTGTCCTCTTGAACACATAATGACATTGCAGATAGTTTGGTAACAATTTACCTAAGCTAATACCCAGAAATTGGCTGAAGACCTTCAAGGTGGTTTGATTAATTGATAGGCAAAGGATTTTCCCAAGCCAGGTAGAAGTGTGACAAAAAGTGTTATGTTCAAGAGTGGTATACTGCTTTTAAATCAAAGTGCAACAAATGAATTCGTTTTCTCTCTTTTCCCCCACCATTTTTGGCAAGTACCTCTTTATTTTTGACAAATATTGAGGAGGATAACATTTTCTTGTTTATAAGCTCATCCTTCGGATGAGTCAAACTTAGTTTAAAATAGAACCCTAAGAAGGAGTGGTCCGTTCTTGTTTTTAATTGACAGGTCCTTTACTATTAAATTTTAACGAGTCTAGTATAGGAGAAACTCAATGTTTTTCATTTTTAGGGAGTTAGAAGAAAAAACTTAAGAAAACTCCATGGGTGTTATTTTTCGTAATTTTAGTCTCTCAGGCCCGAAAAAGGAAAAAATAATGCGGGAGAGAACTCTATTGACCATGATTAGTTAACGTATACCTTTTTTGTAAATAGTCCATTTCAATCCGAGAAAGGGGTAAACTTATACTGAAGGGACGGCTATTCATTTCCTTTAACGAGATCGAATAGTCAAGTACTCGACAATCTTTTCATATTTAGAGAGTCTGAAAAGGGCTAAAAAGAGGACTCCATGGTTTCACTTTTTCGTAATTTTTTAAGGGCTGAAAAAGTGATAAAAGTATACTCTTCGTCAAAAATGACCATTTCACCCGAAAAATCCAGTATTCTGCACAAAAACTAAAAAAATAAAACGTATGTGCTTTTAAAAATAAAAATATTTTGAAAAACCATCTTTTTAAAGTGAAAAATAAACAAAATTAAATTTCATTTATTTGAAAAAACTTATAAAAAGGAGTTTTCCAAATTCATTTTTACCATTGAGTTCAGAGTGAAAATTTGAGAGCTTTTGGAAAAAAATGCTCCAGAGAAGATTCCGGACAAACCGATCGTTCAAATCGAAAGCTATCTGCTCCAGGTAATCCACATTCTCTTTTCCTTACTTTTCATTTGTTCATTTCCTTAATTTAGGGTTTAAAATTCATTTTTGGGGAAGAAATAGGTTCAAAATTCCGCTCACGGGGGTCTGCAGGTAAGACACACGGTACTTGCGGACCCCGACATTTTCTTACAAAGAAAAATGTCGTGGTCCCGCACTTTTAGTACAGATCCCATGCGGAGCTACGCACTGTCTCTGAACAAAAAGTACGGGGGTGCCGTATAGAATTTAAAAGCACATTTCCTATCCAATTTACCCAAAATTTTGTTTTTAAAATGGTTCTAATCTTTCATTTTGTTCATTGTAGGATGTTTACAATGCTTATCTGAAGGGAATGTGAACACAAGGAGGTGGATGAAGCTGAAATGATTCATCAACCTACATTACAAGTTTTGAGAGCATGTGGGTTATTCAAATTCTGGGCTATCAGCGGCATGAGAGCTCAAGTAGACCTTCTCACTTGGTTGGTAAACAAGTGGAATGTACAGGATCGATGTTTTGTGATTGGAGGCAACCGGCTCGAAATCGAGCTGGGGGACATATACTTTCTGACTGGTTTGTCTAAAAGAGGCGAACCACTTTCTCTCTTTGGGGCTAGGCCAGGTGGCCAGTCTGTTGCTAGACTACAACGAGAGTTCTGCAATGATGAGGCCAATCCTAAAGACAAATGGATTGATATCAAAACCATCATCCGTCCTGAGTTGAAAGTAGTTTCATTTACCGTAACCAAGTTATGTGGAAGTGAAACTTTACATGTCGCTACTGGATCTCAAATGTGAATTGCAGCGGACTATTTTTGAGACACCATATTCAATTGGTGCGAGGCAGTGTTGGCTAATATCAAAGTCCAACTAACTAGAGAAAAGAACGAGAAGTTGAATAACTTCGGATATGGATCGATCGTGATTACTTTTTCTCTAGAGAGGATTCCTCTACTGGCCCCGAAACATATTTCAGTTGATAATGGTAGAGTTCGAGAGCCTCGGATGGTTCGATGGGTTGCTTTGATGGCCCGTCACAACAAGGGTACAAAGATTATTCTATTTCCCCTGGCCTACTTCCGTTGGTTAAAACACCAACTCTTCGTGATAGAAGACTTCCGTTATGCCGGAATGGATTACTGCGGTGATCAGGATATGCCACTTCCTCCAAGAGCTCAGTGGGATGAATCAGGTAAAAAATAATTTTGACATGCTCTAATTTCTATTTTTTATTTTTTATTTTAAATCGTCCAAAACTGATAACAAAAATTTTAAATGCAGATGTGGGTCCTCTTCGACTAGTCACTCTCCGCCTCTTCGAGAGGAGGCAAAGGGATGTAGTTGCAGCAGCAGCACCACCACAGGATCAGACAATAGAGATCCTTACTGATTTGGAACACCATTTGGAGTGACTGACTATGGACATCCTAGAGACTACCATAGATGACATTCCACTTCGCTTGCAGAGATATGTCATTGGGGTTCCTGGACCATTCAGGAGATTCTTGAGCAGGGTGGCACGAGCTGTAGTATATTATCATGATCATACCACATATAGTGGATGATCGACTGTATAGACTCATATCATTTTTTGTTATCACTTTTTTCCCGATCATAAGGCGTTTTGAACCTATGATCGAGGACGTTGTACTATTTTTTGAAACACTACTCTATGCTATGATATACTACTATTTCCAGTTACCTGTCCAACATGTTATCGAATGTTGATTTACTGCTTTTTTTATCGCAAATGTCTGTTTATAATACTAGAAGCTATTGCATCTGCTAATGTGTTTAAATTTCTTGGAATGTGTTGATACTCAATATAATCAAATTCTCGTTCCAAGAGATGAACTTTCAAAAATAATCTTAACAACACTGGGTTTCTAATTGCATACACTCGATTTAATTGTAATACAATGGGTTAAGAATCCAACCTTGTGATCAAACCATGAATTCCAAATGAAATGGATTCATATAATAACTCAATAACTATGCTATATTATGCAATATTATTCGTCGTTTGACCGAGGCTTACCCCATGCATAGATACTAACTCATCAGTGGGTGAATAAATAACCCAGGCTACGGAAGAATTGTTTCGTGTACTATGACAAGCATCATCAGCAAAACCAATGTATGTTTGAAAAGATGTCGACATCTGAAATATCAAGAGTAATCCAGATAAGCAGGAATAATAGAAAAACCACACTTAAGCTAAGCACACGTTTCTAATCTACATCACACTAGCTAGAAAATAACTAATATACAGGGAAAAATATCCACACAAGAATCAAGCGTAATATCTCTTCTCCCATTTCTGGCTTTGCCTAAAGAGACCCCGTCAAAATCAATAAATTCATAGGCCCCTTTTGCAAGCTGTCGCTTGACAATATAAGAACCATGCCACATGGGTTCGAATTTCCCAACCCCTAGCTTATTTTTAGCTTGGTCATATACCAAAACTAGGTCTCCTTATGAAAAAATATGAGGTGTAACACTTCTATCATACTGAGCTTTCATTCGTTTCGCATGAGTCTCAGTAGCTAATGCAGTGGTGCGCCGATTCTCATCTAATTGAGCCAAGTACAAAAAACATTTTTCCTCTTCAGAAGTGGCTGGTAGTAACTCTATGGCTAGTTGGAGTGACGGTATCTCGCATTCAATCAGTAATACTGCTTCTAAACCATAAACTAGTTGAAAAGGGGTAAAACCTGTTGATGTTTTTGCTGAGGTCCGATATGCCCAAAGTGCTGAAAAGAGCATGGTATGCGAATTTGATTTATGAATTCCAATGATTCGTTTGATCATGGTGACTAAAACTTTATTAATCGCTTCAACCAAACCATTAGCCTGCGGATAATATGGTGTAGAATTGTCATGGCACAAGCTAAGTTGGTCAGTTAGCTCGGTCATCATGATGTTTCAAAAATGACTCCCATGGCCAGTAATTATCGCTTGGGGTACACCAAAACGAGTAATCACATGATTGAACATGAAAGTAGCTGCATTTTTTCCATTTGCCGCAAATGTAGGCATCGCCTCAGCCCATTTGTTAAAATAATCTACTGCTAGAATAATATAGCCATGCCCCCCAGCCGAGTGAGGGTTACATGTAATGAAGTCAATGCCCCATTTTGCAAAAGGACCGACAACAATTATAGGGTGAAGAGGAGCAGGTGGTGCACACATTTTTTGATCGAAGATTTGACAATTATGGCATTTTCGGACTGCATAAATACAATCTTTGAATAAGGACAGAAAAAAATAACCAGTGTGCTATATATTTTTCGCTGTGGCATACCCAGACATATGACCGCCACATGCTCCAGAGTGACGGTCATTTAAAACCTTTTCGGCTTCTTCATGGGTGAGACAACGTCGAAAAACAGAGGCCGCACCAAGACGGTATAGTGTGTCGCCAACAATATGATATCGTTGGGACTGGAAACGGATTTTACGTCATTGTGACCGTGAAATTTTGGGCCGAAAAGATTGGGTCTGAAGATAAATGATTATATCTCCATACCAAGGATCAATGGTACTAATAAGAAACAAGGATTCGTCCGCGATTGGTTGTTCCGCCACAGTTTCCGTATTAGTATGTGGGAAGTCACACATAAGTTCAGCAAATATCAATGATTTATTTAATTTGGATTTTTCAAAATCCAGGTCAAACTCCTGTAGGATAACAATCCATTTGGAATATTTCCCCCCTAGAAATTGTTTGGTCAAGATATACATCATAGGGTTACAATCATAAATAGCTGTTGTTTTGCAGAAAAGTATGTAATGACGAAAATGTTGGACAACTTGAACGGCTTCCAAGGCCAATTTCTCCACATGTGAATATTTGATTTCAGTTGGATGGAAATTGCGACTAAGATAGTAAATCACATGTTCACCATGGAATTCATCTTCCTGAAATAGAACCATTCTTATCGTGGAATCGGAAGCGGCGAGGTACAAAAATTAACCTTGGTTGTAATTGGGAGGATGCAGTAACGGTGCATGGGTCAAAACGTTTTTAAGAGCATCAAAAGATCGATCAACGATCTTGTCCCAAAAGAAAGGAATATTCTGCTTCAACAACCTGGTGAAACCTTTCGTTAACTCGGCATAGTTAGGAATGAATCGACGTAAAATGTTTTCTTTCCCTTGCAAACTTTAGAGTTGGCGAAGAGTAGAAGGAGGAGGTAAATTAATGATAGCCTCAACCTTCGATGGATCGACACGAATACCTACCTTTGAGACAATAAATCCCAAAAATCGTCCAGATTGTACACAAAAAACACATTTGTGAGGATTCAGACGAATCTTATAATGCCTACATCGTATAAAAATAGCTCGTAAATGAGTGATATGATTTTCTCTGCGCAAGGAATGAGTAGGAAAATCATCGAGGTAGGGTTGCACAATGTGTTTAATGTCATGAAATGCATAAGACATTGCCCTTTGAAAAGTGGCGCCAGCACTCTTAAGTCCAAAAGGTAATTTTCGATAAGAAAAAGTCCCCCATGGACAAATGAAATCTGTTTTGGGTTGATCTGTAGGGAGTATGTTGATTAGATTGTAGCCGGAAAATCCATTCATGAACGAAAACATTTCACTTCCAGCACAATCGTCAATAATTTGATCGATAAAAGGGGTTGGATAATTGTCTTTTGGACAAGCTCGATTTATATCCCTATAATCAATACATACTCGTATTGTTCCTTGTTTTTTATTGACAGGAACATTAGGGGAATTTTGAGATCTAAAATGAGCCTCCTAAGAAAAATGTACAACCAAAATAAACTTTATAAGAACCAATAGGATTCAAGATGATGATGTCAACCATGGGGGATGATTCACCATTTTTTAAATAAAAGGGTAAAAATATTAAAAAATAATAAAATAATAAAACTACTTTTTCAACTCGTATTTTCAACTTATCTCCTAAAATTTTTACTCAAATTTCGAGCGGGAGTACTCGTTGGATGCGAAATTTAATTCCTCATCCAAGGAGTACCCATGTTGCATACTTTCGATGAACTCTACTACACGAAAAATGAGAAATACATAAAAAACGTGATTGTAATAACGTTTTTTTATGTATTTCTCATTTTTCGTGTAGTAGGACCCATCAAAAGTATGCAACATGGGTACTCCTTGGATGAGGAATTAAATTCCGCATCCAATGAGTACTCCCGCTAGAAATTTGAGTAAAAACTTTGGGAGATAAGTTGAAAATATGAATTGAAAAAGTAGTTTTTTCATTTTTCCCTCTAAAATTTGATGATGTCATCAAATCTTATTTGATTTTTTCCACTATTATTTGATAATTTCCTTAGGAGGCCCATTTTAGACCTCAAAATTCCCCTAATGAAATATTAGATACCCAATCTGTTAATGGAATCGGATAAATAAAACCTGCACGAAGTAATTTTTCAACTTCTGCTTTAATAGCGGCAGCTTTTCATGGATGTATCTGACGTAATCTCCATCTGACGGGTTTAGCATCCAGGTATGTCTTAAGTTCATGAACAACAATCAACGGATCTATTCCTAGCATTTCTTCATATGACCAGGTGAAAATGTCGCGGAATTCTTGAAATAGGGCTTTATATGCTTTGATTTCATCAGTCATACAAGAAGCACCTATACGAATGTTTTCAACAACTCTGGGTTTTACTGAAATGTCAATGGGAACCGTTGTAGAAATATTTTCTAAATTCAATTCAGAATCGGAAGATGAGAGAGGATTATGCGATTCTTTGATGTAAACAATAGAAAAAATGGAGGAAAAATCATTCTCAAAATGATCGAGATCAGGTAAAAATTAAGACCTATGATGAAGATTTTCCCATGGTAATTCATCAACAGACAAGAATTCACGAATATGTTCATTATTATTGAACACGTGTTGACCAAGATCTGGAATTAATGTCGAACCTGAGCTCGATATTGAAAGTGACTCCTCATTGATCACATTCACTGGATCAAATTCAGTTGAAGGAGTATCAGAAAATGACTGTACTGCCTGATATGTTAACTCAAAAGGACTCAAAGGCATTACGCCATCGAAAGAATCCAATTCTGATTTTGAAGGTACTATCCAAGGATAATCAAAGGAAATAGTACTTGATTTAATCATATTGATGTTAGCAATGGGAGGTGGTACGTTGGGAGTAGGCAGGGAAAAATTTCCTAGCAAAGCCGAATCTTTAAGCAAACCTACCCCAACATCCTTATAAGGGATAGTCGATTTTTCGATATGCTAGATGATATTAGTAGAGGCTGGGTCAGATGAATAATATGAGAGCTAATATATTTTAACGATATTTCCTTTATGAGGAAACATGATGAGATGAAATATCGACGATACAACAACAGTCATGGCATAAGACCAACTGCGATCCAAGAGAAGGTTGTAATCGAGAGGGGCATCAACCACTTCCACATCCAGATTAATGGTTTTTCCTTTGACCTCTATTGGTAGATCCTGTAAAATACCATACAGCTAAAAACCTCTTCCATCAAAAGCTTTGAGGATAGTTGGCGATTGCTTAATTTTCAGAGAACCAAGTGATTTCCAACATTTTAATGACATAATACAGATAGAAGCCCCTTCATCAGTAACAGTACGAAAGATACATTTGTTTTTGACTATTACCGGAATTTGAAAAGCTATTTGATGGGGTAGGTGGGGTGTAAAATTATCTAAATCAAAGATCATGAGGTTCGAATCCTGGAGGGCTACGACTCCTAAGGTTGACAATAGTAATCTTCTTTGGGCTGGGCATGATTGTAGCACTTCCAAAGCCAACATTGCTGAAGGGGAAATTGCCAAGTCTTTAACAATATTGTAATTCTGAGCAGCTATTGCATGTGGATTGAAAGCTGATTTACGAAGTACACCTTTAGTAGGTGATTTGATTACTAAGTCAGGATTTTGTTTCTCAATCTGTAGCGGATCAAAAACTGAGGGAGATGTAGTTGATGCTGAATTAGATGTTTCTTCTTCTTTACCAGGATTTTTACTACCGTAATCTTGCGATTGCGTCGCAACCATGAAGATATTCTCTCGCACATTTGAGTAAGATCCAATCATGTTACTATCTTAAGAAGGAAAAGGATCCTTCAAGACAACATGTATAGGCGAACCCTTAACAAATTTTGATACCTCGGCTCTATGCGGGCACTCTTTTTTAAAATGATCCTCATCACAAATCAGACAAGGATAATGAGGTTTTCATTTTTCATCACTTGGTTCAGTTTTATCGTTTTTATCTTTTGAAGATTTTTTGTTTTTATTCTTACCCTTCTTCTTACCACCTGTTTTATGTTTGGTTGTAGATGATTCTACAACATGAATATCGACGGAAGTTTCAACGGAAGAATCTCCTTTCGGTGAATCAGGTAAAGTGATAATAGAAGAAGCCATCTTGGAAGATTTCTTCTTACCCTTACCAGTGCTAACAAAGCCAATTACACCATCAGCGGCATGAGAGCTGGAAGGAGTTGTAGTTAATTGACCAGATCTTGGTAAATCAGGGATTTTATCATACAGAGTACCTGACTGTGTATATACAAGGTCAAGGTACTAAGCCTGAGAAATGAATTGCTCTTTTGTAACAACGCCTCCTTTGGCCACATCTTCAGTAATTCTGGGCAATAACGATTTGATAAACCATTCAGCCAAAATTTGATCCGGAATAAATACCTTCACCAAACGCCTCCTACGTCTCCATTCATGAATGTGATCAGATATGTATGTAGACGTAGATTGTTTTAATGCTGTCAACAATTCTATGCCATTGGCGTATCTGTCAGGCAACTGAAAATGGGTTAAGAAAGTAGTAGCTAGTGCATTACAATTATTAAAAGAGCCGCGTGGTAACTCAATGTACCATTTGGCAGCTAGACCAATGAGAATTCTTCGAAAAATACGCAATCGAATCGAATCATTGATTAGTGAATTGGATGTAGTACACCAGAGGTGATAAGGCATAACGTGATTAGAGGGATCCTCTCCTGAATTACCCTCAAACTTTGGAATATCACTGGGCAACTTGTTAGGCATCGATGGCCAATAGGAAGATAAAAGATAAGATCGTTCGTAAGGCACGATAGATCAGGTAAATCTAAAGTTTCTATAAATGGTAACCGATGGCTAGGGTCTTGATAACATTTTGTGATCAAACCAGTTCCAGGAGGAGGATATCCAGGATATCCTGGAATTGGATGCGCATTGGGAATTGTGAAACCTCCTAGATAACCAGGATTAACTGGACCATACTAGGGTTGTTGAGGTATTTGATAGGTATACCTAGGATACAGTTGATACTGATAAGCTGGATTTTGTGTAGCCTGTCCAAATTGATACTGTCCTTGGTACAGTTGATAAGTAAATTGTGGTTGACTAGCGACAACCGAACTCGTACCAGCTTGTCCTGTAGGCATCTGGGTCGTAGTCTGAATTGTAGGTCCTAACTGTGGCACAGATACTTGAGGAATTTGCACTGATGCAGGGATAGAAGAAATAGGAGCTGCAAATACTCCAGAAATAGGTTTGGTAGGTTGAACAGAAGTTGCAGCAACAACAAAAGTTTGAGGTGGAGTTCTAGGTGTACTAGGCCCAGGTTGCTGAACAGAACCAGGTGCAGAGACTTGAATGGAACGCTGGACATGTTGCTGGGTTGGACCAGAACCTATGGGTTGTCCAGGTTGATTAGGTAACTGCACATTGGGTTGCATAGTCTATTGAATTTGAGATGGATCCCACACCATGTTCATTCCGGGGTATTGACCCAAAGAAGGTTGTGCATATGAAGGACCATAACCTGGTTGAACGTAAGTTTGATAATTAACTGGTAAAGTTCCAGTTCCTTGTAATAATGGTCGATCGAAAGGAGGTTGGAAACCTTGAGTTGGGTACTGACCTTGAGGTTGATAACCTTGAGGCATGTACTGAATCTGGGGTTGATATTGACCCTGAGGAAGAAACTGACTCTGGGGTTGATTTTGACCCTGAGGAATAAATTGAATCTGGGGTTGACCTTGGGGTATGTACTGTCTCTGAGGTTGATATTGACCTTGAGGTATGTACTGTCCTTGAGGTTGTTCCCCAGGCAGGTAATATTGTCCTACAATTTGACCTGATAAAAAATTACCCTGAGGTTGCCCTCTGGGCAATAACTGACTTCCTTAAGGTTTCCCCCCCAGGTGGTAACTGACTTCCTTGAGGTTTCCCCCCAGGCGGTAACTGACTTCCTTGAGGTTGAGGATTTGGAATATTGCCAGACATCATAAAAATTTGTTCTGTGTTCAATGTTTCAGTGTTCGTTCCATTTTTACCAGATGATAACACTTGTTCAATTGGTTGAGGAGCTTCCCTCGGGAATGTACCAGAGAGTGACTGGTATCTCAAAGGAATAGATAGACCACCGTATAAAAATGTTTTTGGAGATTGAGAAAACATAGATGACTCACCTACCATAGCTGATGAAGGATGATAACCTCTTGGTGTAGAGTAAAAGGGAATTCGGGGTGGTGAATAAGTAAGACATGCGTTTTGTAAAAAATCAGTCAATGATAAATACCAAGCGTAAATTCTAAAAGGATTGTAGAATATAGATTCATGCTCCCTAAGATTCAAAGTTTCTTGGGTTTCGAGAAGAATTACGTCTTCGTTTGGACCAACAAGTTCTTCAATACATGTGAGGTCAGAAGGAAGGTTTTCAGTAATGCGATGTATTACCCTAGGTGAATCAGGATCACTAGAATTCGGAGTAACAAATCCTGAAGATGGCTCCAACATAGCAGGTTCAGTGTCTGGCTCAGAAATTTCAGGCTCTTCAACTAATTCACTAGTTGGAGAAATAACACCAGTAACTTCGGAAATTGAAATCGGCTCTTGAATATATTTTGATATTTGTGATTAATAATCAAGATGAGTAATTATGGATGATTCTCCTGGTTCTGTTGATCTGATTCTGCTGACACTATGTGGTACCAGAGCTCGCAGCCCTTCAAGTTGGCTTGGTGTATACTCAGGGGGTTTCCCCTGGAGTCTACGCAATTGTCTTGGTAATTCAGCCACAATTAAAAATGATTAATCATATGCAATCAAAGAAAATTTCAATGAAAAATCCTAAAGTCGCTATGGATACAAAAAAATGAATCACACGCCTAAAAAATCTAGGAGATCAAACCACACACAAATAGTAACTTCCCACACTAAAAACACTAGTTGGTGATGAAATCCAACATCGTAGTATTTTAATGTAGAAAGGGCGGTTGGAATAGTTACCTCGACAACCTGCTTAATGAAACATACTGGTGCAAGTTTCTCCACGTAAACCATCTCGAGTGAAGATAACCCTCCGGAGAGTCCAAGTGAGTCTAGTCGACGTCTGCTCTAGGTACAGTGGGATCTTTCCTCCACCGTCACCTTAGGAAAAAACCGTAAAGATTATGGCCACTAAGGTTACCAACAGGAACTAATATACCTGGGGGGACAATCTATGATCCGACATACGCGCAAGGGCAGAGTAACAAAGCTCAATCCCCTTGAAGGCTCCTTGACATAATCCAAGGCATATCGACAAGTGACCCCAGGCTCCTCGACAATGGTCTATCCGAGGTTTGCCGTTGTTAATACGCGCACATCTACTATCATTCCCAGTGAGATAGAATTGATTATTCCACTGGTTCAGATATGACCTCGTGCTTGAATCCTTTAAGAGGAGCTTCCCAGAGCATACAAGCGACTATTGGATTTTTCCTACCGCAAGATTGACTACCTGTTTGTTTTAATTTTCTTGGAGAGTTAATTACTCCCTACTCCAAGACACTAGCCTAAGCTATGTTGGTGGAAAAGAGCCCTAGAAATAAAAATTACTAGATTGATTTTAATTTAAGCGTTACTTTTAATAGGCTGTTTCTTAGGACAATAGGTGCAAAAGTGAAACTGATGATATGTAGTGACCCGACTCAAAACACACTAAAAATGCATCTATTATGAGAAACAATTCTTTTCCTTTCAATGAATTCTATCTAAAAGAAAGAGTTGAGAAATTCAATCCTTCAAACAAGAATAAATGAAAAGAGATCTAATTTCATGAGAACTCAAAATTATCAATTGCTCAAAAGAAATCCCTTTATCTTTCAAGATCGAAACTACACACAATTTTTTTCAAAAGAACACTACAATTTCTAGAAATAACACTCAAAACTAAAAAACACTAATTTTGAGATCTAAAAACTCTAAAGACTAAATCTGAATTAAAACTTTAAATATTTCGAGGATGTTTTGCTTAGCTTGTTATCTAACTAAGAAATTCTTTACTTGGATCAGCAAGAACTTAAAAAAAACATCCAATTATGGTTTTTTAAGTGAAATTCCAAACTTATCAACAATTTTTTTTAAAGATTTGCAAATGAGAAAATGGGATCTAAATCTTATAAAACAATTTCTGCTATGAAGTCAAACTCAACAAAAAATCAAGGAAATACCAGTGATCTAAAGGTATACCAAAGCTTCTAATCTTTGAGTGGGATAAAAACAAAGCAAAAATCACTATAATATGCAGATCTTTCAGAAAATCATTCAAAACTTAAAAATGCTGAAGAAAACTCTCAACCAAAGCTTTTTGACAGAAAATACAAGTCTGGGTATACACTTAGAATCTAACAAACTAATCCAGAAAAGAGAATTTTAAGGTTTTCTAAAAATTTTCACAAGGTCTGTAGGCTTCAGTGTAAATAGGTGCGACCCCGCACTATTTATACAAGAAAAGAGCGGAAATGCCCGCACTGTTTCTAAAAGAAAAGTGCGGATACCAGAAAACTAAGAGAAAAATAAAAAACTCTAAAACATTTCTTAGGAATTCTTTAGGGATAAAATACCCAAGCCAGTATAAACCAATCAAAATCAGAAAAAATAAATTCACAAGTCAAAAATAAAAGAAATCAAAGTTCAAGATCCATTCCCCAGTGGAGTTTCCATTTTGTTGGACGGATAAGTCGTTCTTGCTAACAAGACAAACCTCCCAAGTGTCCTACAGACATCTAGCAACAAACGGTCAAACAAAAACTATTTTCTCTAGATAATATTCGATTCAGAATTAGCTACACCAGCGGTTTTGAAGACCTACCTGTAGTCTAGCGCTGTTCATAATGATCTTCTTTCCAGTTGCTTGAAAGAGTCATTTTCAAAGAACTGCAATCACAAACATGGAAAAAATCAATAGCACCTGCATAGTATAAAATAATTCACAATCATATATCTATCAAGATGATCAAGGAATTCAAGAAATAAGCTAATTAATTAAATAACTCATTAATAAAACATGATAAAAAAGCTACTGAATTAAATAAGTCATTGAGAAAACATGATTCATTCGTATTATCTTTAATGAAGAAAGAGCCTTACAACCGTGTCTGCCTTGATGTCGTACAAGCCTACCTGGGGTCTGGAACAGGCATTTCCTTTACTCTGACAAGCTTTGCACTCTCTCAGCTAAAATGCACATGGGTGTGTAATCATTCCCACATAATGATCAGTTAAGAGAGTCTGAGTCTCTACAACATTTCTCCTCAAAAATTCTCAAAGTCTAACTCCCTTTGAAGCTGCACAATGGCTTCAATTTATAGGAAAAGAGAGGAGGTTACAGCTCCACATAAGAGGGGATATAATGCTCTTTTGAAGGGATTGAGCTCCATAAATCAAGGGGTAAGCGCCCATAATGGAGGAATGAACATACATGATAGGAGCAAACCTTCGACCGGATAATTGCTTCTAGAAGCTTCTAGATTTGACTGCTGGGCTTCTAAATGTTACTTTCTGCCTTCATTTTACCTTTTACAGGGGTCCACACCCTTAATGAAGAAAAAATGCGTTTAGCTCCACATGATTTAGAGCAAAAAGGTGCGGCACCACAGGCAATGTTAAGAGAAAGTGCGGTACAAGTGTAATTAAGACTTTTATGAGTTTTTCTCTCAATTTCAAGGCTTTATTTTAGGAACTTTGATGTTGTAGACTTCTAAGGGAGTACTAAAATGTCATGGTGACAAATTTTAGTGTAAAAACCACTAGCTGATATATGACATTTATATTACAGTTATATATTTTTGACATTATACAGTTATATATATGTATATGGTCCATGTATTTTCAGTTGTACTTAATTTACATGTTGGTGATTGTCATGATGTGTATAGTATTAGGTCATGTTAGATATGTTCATTTAATGTGCAACTTGCAGATAGATGTATATGTGATAGCAGTTATTTGAAATGATATGTATATTTGATGTTTGTGTTGTGATGATGTTATACAATGCTAATTGTGTTTTGTTAGATGATCATGATCATGATGATGTTAGAGAATTTGAATATCTGTTTTAGTTGAATATGATGTTTGTACGATGGTTATCATGATCGTGATGTTTATTAATTAATTTAATGTTAAATAATCATGATATTTATTAAATATTATGTCGTGATTGTAATTGAAATTTTAATTTTAATTTTATGTAAAATTGTAAAATTGTATTTGTATTTGTAATTGTATGTAAATATTTGTAAAATTTTAATTGTAATTGTAATATTTAATATATTGTGAAATGATTGTAATTGTAATTGTATATATGACAAATTGTAAAATTGTAATTCTAATTCTAATTATATGTAAAATTGTAATATTAATTTTAATTGTATGTAAAATTCTTAAATTGTAAATTGTATGTAAAATTGTAAAATTGTAATTGTAATGGTATATATGTAAATTTGTAAAATTATAATTGTAATTGTATGTAAAATTCTAAAATTGTAATTGTAATTGCAATTGCAATTGTAATTATACGTGAAATTGTAAAATTGCAATTGTAATTCTAATTGTATGTAAAATATTTGTAAAATTTTAATTGTATTACTGTGAAATGATTGTAATAGTAAAATTGTAATTCTAATTCTAATTTTAATTGTATTAATGTGAAATGATTTTATTAAAATCTGTAAATTTGTAAATTTGTAAAATTTTAAATAATTGTAAAATATTAAATCTAGAATAATATGAATTTTTGTAACATAATAAAGTTCAGAAAATAATGCAAATAAATTCATATACTTTAGAATTATCATTATTTTATTATGATCTTACATACAAAAAAAAAGAAATTTATACAATACGCCATTGTTTTTGAGATCAACATAATTGCAAATTATCAAGTGAAATGTTGATTTTAACATTAACACAATGAAAATTACCAATTAATTCAAAATACATATTATAATGTTTCGAAAAACCCATCTTAAAAAGTATAAATATTGATGAAATAACACATGTACCATATCAATCTTGGTTCTCATGATCACCCTCATTATCTTCTAGCTCACATGGCATGATAACACTATTGTTCTAAAAAATATGTTTTGATCTAGGGTCATGTCTCAATACGAACCACCAATCCCTATCCAACACATCTGGGTAAAAAAACACCTGGTTGCAGTGTTTGGGGAAAGCATAGGGCTCCTTAGCTTCATCCCACATCTTTCTAAAGTTGATACATATTAGCCTACTATCATGATCTTCCTTTACATTATTCCGATCATAGGTGTCCCACCACTTGCACCTAAAAATAACACATTGGAAAGAAGAGAAATCCACTTCAATGATCTCTTGTATATTTCCAACGTAACCTAACTTCCCTCGTACTAGGTTTTGATCATGGTAGCTATATCGACTAGATTGATCGATCTCGAATTCCACTCCATAGTCTTGTGTGATGTGTCCATCATCGACATTTTATGTGAAAAAATGGTGTCCATATGCCCACATAGATGGGAACAAGTGCACCTATAAAAAAGTTAAAAAATCATAGTGTCATGTGTCTTATAATAACTCAATAGTTAAAATATGAAATATAGATGTAATTATATTTTAAAGGTGGATTATTAAGTTTCAAATGTACATATAAATTAAATATATTATTAGCGAGTCGCTGCACCCAATCCATACGTTTAGCGCATCCTCTTCAGCACATGGGTAACGACCAGTTGCACCGTATTTCTCTCTGACTTGGTTAAAAACCCAACTGTTGGGGCATACTTTTAGCATATTTTCTTTAAAATGATTGGGATAAGGCACACTTCTACCATTCAAACTCTGACTTCTTTCCTGTCACTATCTTGTTTCATCCTCTTTTGTTCGTACAATGTGACCACGGTTGTGTCGAATCGGAATCGTAAAGAATGAATTTATTAATTTCTTCAATTTCTACATTCGCTAATGAAATCAAACCGATATTATATAGTACATAGAGATCAAAATATACATTATATCAAAGTTCAACATGAATAATTTGTGTAAATTTGAAAAATTATAAGTCTCTTACTCTTTATCAAGTGATTTTTTCCACTCGTTTGGAGCAACTCCCCTTCTCTTTTGTCTTCATCCCTTTCATCGTCCCAAATCACCGCACCTGGTCTGTTGTCGATCTTCTTGATGTACTCACTAGCATAATAGAAAGAATCATACGATATGTACCCTCTGCCATATACCCCTCGGGTTTTGCCATTTGTCGAACAAAACCTTTCAATTTCTTCATGTACCTCTCTAAGAAGAACATCCAATGACAAGAAACCACCCCAACTAATTCAACCTCATCTACTAAGTGGATTAGAAGATGAACTTGCAAGTCAATGAAACTCGTCAGTAGTTCCTTCTCAAACATACAAACAATCTCAATTATCTCTTGACGCCACCGTGGAATGATAGCCACATGAATCTCCTTTGACGTGATCCAACGTACAAATGCAGATAATTTAGGTATGGCACGTCCTAGGTCTTGAGCGAATTCATGTTTCACACACCCACACATGAAAAAAGGATAATGACACTGCAAAGTTATAAACACGTGCAATAATATACAAAATTAGTTATGTTTTATGATCCATGCATGGGATAAAATTTATTAATATAAAAAATAATAAAATCATGCTTTTGACATTATACGTACTCATAGAAGATTCAAATGGTCATGCGATTTCAACCCCGACAAATGGTCATCCATGGTGAAGCAGCGGGGTAGTGAAGACTCGTATGAATATGGCACCCTCACACCCATTATAACTTCCTTTGCCAAAGAAAGATCATCTTTTTTTAAAATCCATGGGACATCACCTTCTTTGAAATACCATGAATTAGAGGGACCAGTGTCTGCCTCTGATCCTATACTTTCTAATTGTCTTGACCAATGTTTATTTTTAGCTTTTGAAGTAATAAGATCTTTCCTAACAACCAATGTGTCACTTTGTTTCGATGATATGTGCCTCCATAAAGAAGATGAAACATTTTTAAATATATGCATGGGATCTAATAAGTGGGTAATCTTAAGATTCTCCCAATATGGTAGGTTATAAAAGATAGATTTCCTTTTCATCCCAATGGGAAATTTCTCAACATAGGTGGGATCGTCGAACATAGGCTCCCCATTTGAATCGAAAATTTCTATGAACTCCTTCTCGTTATCTCTCTCATATGCTCTAAGCCATTCAACTAGTGTCATTATTGGAGGCCTTTGGGTTCTCTCTCGTTTACCAATTAAAGTGGATGCTGCTCTTATGTAAGTGTGTTCTTCTAGGAGGAATACCCTGGAGCAATCATACACTGGCTTTCGTAGGTCCTTGGACCATCTAGCTTTCAGAGAAGGTCCAAAACATTTACATCCAAAATACCCTTTTGTTACAAGACCTCCGAGATTATTGTATACAATTTATATGCATGGCACGTTAAAGAATATCATGAAGATTATAACAATTACAACAAATTAAATAACTAATATGTGAAATAATATTGCTACATATATACACAAATAAATAAACATGTAATTTACCGGATCAAACTCCTAAGCATGGATAATCATGTGTCGTGTAAGCACATATTCCATACAATGTAAAACTCCTCTCTATTGAAATGGGTCTTGATACATCAGATACATTTATCCCATCCCATAATTCCTTCAATTCATCTACCAGTGGTTGCAAGTAGACATCCATATTCTTCACTTGTCTTCTACCACGAAATATGAGAGCCAACATAAGATGTTCATTCTTCACAGACAACCATGGGGGGATATTGTTATTTATCACTACTACATGCCAAATAAAATAGTTGGTGTTCTTGAGGGAATATGGGTTGACACCATCCATGGCTATGCTGAGTCATAGACTTCATACTTCATCCTTGAATTTTTTGGGCCATGTATCCTCTATATGCTTCATGGCTATTGAATCGGTTGGGATTCGCATAACTCCCAACTCATTTCTATGTGAGGCATGCCATCTCTGCAACATAGCTAATTATTTGCAACGAAAGAGCCTTTTAATCCTTGGGATTATAGGCATGTGAATCAATATCTGAAAGGAGGACCACGTGATTTACCCTTATTTTTTTATTTATCATACCTCTCATGCCCACATTTCAGACATATCTCTTTGGCTACATATTCTCCTCTATATAGAATACAATCATTTGGACATGCATGATATGATATGTACTCAACACCCAACATTTTCAACAATTTCTTTGCCTCTTCGCAGCTACCAGGTAAGGCATTATCACTTGAAAGAACCTTATATTTGAATAACCTATAGTTGGTTATCATCATGGAAAATATTAAATGTACATTAATGCCGATATAATTATTAACATTCATAAAATTGGCCATTTTTAATGTTCATTGAGTGATTATATTTCTCAAATTTATATAAGGGAGGACTTTATGGTAACTTACATCAAAATTTTCGAGAAACATGCATTCGACAAGCCAAAATTTGCTTTCAAGTTGTACAGTAACATCATTGTCCCGAACTGGGTAGACTTTGACTGACCGCCAGGTCCAAAGAGAGGGGTGGTGGAAGAAAATTTAAGGCTTTCAAAAAAGGTGTCAGCGATATGAGCATCATCCCCTAGCTGATCATATTTTTGGAATGCATCTAACAACATTGTCTCCATGGTAGTCGTATCCCTTAAGTAATCATCCATACCAACCTCTATTTGATTGCCTCCATTGCCAGCTTGTGAAGAACTACTATTGATGTAGTCATTCCTAATTGGTGAATCTGGACGTAGCGAGAATTGAATCGGTGGTTAATTCAACCATTATTGGTATCGTTCCTCTCTAATTTTTCCTCTTAATTCAACATTATCTCGATTTGAAATTGTCGTGGGGTGAAACGGAAGACGGTAGGTAGGTTTCTTATCATCACTAGAATCCTAATAATTTCAAAAAATATATTTGAACATGATTAGTACAAAATCTATGATATCAATTAGTAAGAACGTTGAAAATGCATGATTAATTTGTTTGACGTTGAAATTAATAATTACATTAATATAAAAAACAATTATTATTACCATTATTGTCCCGGGATTGTGGCTATAAGATGCAATATTGTTACAATTGGAAGGGTGAAGCAGCTATCCAATTTTATCTACCAAATGCGCCTTGCGATATACGCATACGATAAGAGCTTGACGTTTTGGAGGCTGTGAATATGTTGTGCATACGAACTCGATTGCGAATACGCATGAAAGCGCAAGTTTATTGTACATTATAAATTTTATTAAGCTAATTGACATGGATAAAGAACATAAATTCAACTAGATAATGAAAATATAAATAAAATCTGAAGTAAATATTACGTCTCGAGATGGATAGGGAGAACTCTGCGATGGACTTTGAGAAATATTATGGAACGAGCTGGATTTTGAATAATTTTCCATGCGATATAATTATGATATTTTCTCCCTGCATTTGAGCAAAATCAACAATAAATTTTGGTGTACACACATAAAAGTAATTTCGGTGCCTTAAAAATGGACTTATTGTTATCGGTGTATGTACGGAATACTTGCTTATTTGGTCTTCGGTTTTAGTTACTCCACTTATAAGTCATAGTATTGATGTGGAGGTGCGGTTTATTAATTCTGTATTGGTGACGAAAAGCCTCAAATAAAAAAGCAAAACTTTATTTTTTAAAGTGCAAAAAGTGGTATATTGGAAAATGGGTGGAAAAATATTTTTGAAAATCAATTTCATAAAACAATTCTTTAAATACTAAACACTTTTCACTATTTCACTATTTTTGCAAAAAAAATCAGCCAGAGATTTACACGAGACATACCTGGAGCAAGAGAGCACGAGAGCAATGTGGAGCAACAAAATACTTTGGAACATAACTATTCAGACAATCAGAATTCCAAACCTCTGGTGATTCAAACCTTGTAGCATAGAATTTCAAACAATCTCATGATTAAATTTTATTTTATTTTTTACATTTTCTGCAAAATTTTTTACACAGTAAGTAAAAAATTTCAATTTGTTGTTCATTTTCAGAAACAAAAAACAAAATAAATCCATTTTTATCCTAGACCCTTCAATCTTTTTGTTTCTTCCCTTGATTCTTCCTGTTTCTGTGATTTCAGAATTACGAATTTTCATTTTAGATTTATAGGGTTTGTATTGCTATATATATAGGCCTATGACATCTAACCCATGTGACGAATTGCATAGTCAAATCCCAATCCATGTTGGGCCTTGCGTAAATTTTTAAAAAGAAGAATTTTTTTAATCGGTGCACCCAACATAACTTAGTGCACCGGTGCACTGGCTTATCCTAGTGCACCACACACATACTGTTTGATAAAAAAATTAAAATCAATATTTTTTTAATCCATGTACCATATGTAAAATAGGGCACTTGTGTGCTATGTCATTATAGCGCACCGCTTACTCACTGTTTGAAAAAAAAACAATTTTTTATTGCGTTAATCAATGCACCATGTAACATATAACGCACTGGGTCTCCTAGTTGACAAAGAGCACCATATGGTAGTCCCTTGTTTGCGTGAGGAATTTATAAGAATAGGGCGCACCGCCCCCTCTACGACACCATATGCTACAAAAACTAACACTTGACGATTTTTATTATTTTGTCTGTGTTAATCGGTGTGGTGATTAACATGTAATGCACCGATGCTCTTTGTTGACATAGAGCACCGTATGATGTTTTATACTATTTGGGCGGTGTGTTTATTAGAACATGACGCACCGACATTGATGCGTATATAATTTAAAAGCGCACCGATTTCTTAATATATATTTTTTTACCTGAAAAGTTGATAATTTATTTATAAAATATATTAATGAATGATATGGTACAGGTTTCGTGTTGATAAAGAAATGGCTGACAAGAGATCAAGTAACAAAAATATTGATAACACATTAAGAAAAACAGAAAGGGAAAGTTCTTTGTAAATTCTTTAAAAAAAATATTATTTTTGAAATATATTTAAGTTTAACTAATATGTATTGTTTACTGTGTATCATGCAGAAACAAAAAATGACGAAGCTCGATAAGATTATTTTTGATTACCAAAAGTGTGTAAAAGCTTGATGTAAAAATTGCAAAAGGATGAATCAAGTGAATGAAAAAAATACTATTGATCCAATATGAGTTTCTTTTTTAAATTTTCATTAATAATATATTTAAAATTATTAGATAACATGTTTTAAACAATCTATTATTTCACATCTATTTAATGTTCTACAGGGACCAACAAATTATAAAATGAATGTTATTCTAAGAAAAGAAAAAAATAGAACATGAAAATGAAAATAAATTTCTCCTTAGCTCATCTTGAGTGGTGTTGGAGGTTAACGAAAGGGGGAAAAACTTTTACAAAAGTTTGAGGGATCTAGTGGAATGAATGTATAGACGTTCTTTCCACTTACAATACAAAAATCAATCCAATGATTCCAAGAACCAAATTTTATCTAAACTACAGGAAGAGTTTCCAGAGAATTGGTCAATGAGACATGTCAGACTTTTAATAGAAAAAACATACAACAACAAAAAAGAAGGAATGAAAAAGTAATATTCCTTTAAATGTTTGTCTAGAATTATTTATAAATATCACTTTTGTTATATTTACTTTTCATATATCAATATAAAAAATAAATAGTTTATTGTCATGTTACATTTTTAGGAAGATTATGAAAATCTCAAAAGATGAACGAGTTGATATCAGAAATATGCCAGTAGGAATGTCCAAAAAGGTGTACAAGGAGATGGTCAAAGAAATGGACAAAATTGCATCGCTGGAGGAGCCATCTCAACAACAACTTGCTTCAAATGTAATATGTAATCATTGATTTTTTCGATCATTAGGTAAAATAAATAAACAATTTAGCATTAAATATTAATTTTCAAGTATTTTCTTATAGAAAAGAAAAGAAAATGGAACCCATTCAGCACATAAAACAGGACGACAAGGAAGAAAAGGATTGATATCTAAGTTTGTGAGTAATTGTTACTTCCTTATAACAAATTAACTAGATTTCATTTTTGTATTTTTTAAGTTGTTTTACAAAAATCATCATTGAATGTCTTCAAAAAGGTGCTAACATACAAAGAAGAATCATCAGACGAATTGATTGAAATTGGGTTAAATATGGGTTGTGAGTATATGTTGGCATATCATAATTTAATTGTGGAATTTGTAAGCATCTATCGATCTTGTTTTAATTAGCTCCGTCTATAATTAATAGAACAAAAACATCTTTTATATTAAATATATGATTTGTTATGGGGTATAAAACTTGCAAGAAACAAAGTATGGAACTGCGCCAACAAATGAAATTTTGAAAGATGGCATGGTACATGGTTTTGAAAGAATGTGTGTAGTTTATGAGTCAATTGTTGCTATGGTACGTCATTTTTCTTTTCGATTTAAATTGATGTATATTATTTAATATTGCAATTTTCATTATTCTCACCAATGTATATACACTCATTACAGTTTATTTTTATGTTTATAGATGGTAGGTGAAAAAGAAAACAATCAACACCATGAACAAAACATTCCTGAAAATAACCCAAGTCATGGAAGTAGCTCTAGCAGTGACAGCAGTTCAAGCGAAGAATGATGATCACTATGTTTGGATATCAAAGCAAGGCATTGTATTTTTTGAAATATTTGTCTATGAAATCAGACATTTTGTTTAATGTAATGGACATAGTGTCCCAATTGAAAGACAAAGGGATACCAATAACTATCCCATTTTGTATGACAAAGGTTGTCTTATTCATATATATGTGTGTGTGTGTGTGTGTGTGTGTGTGTGCTTTAATTTATTCTATTGTGTTCTCCATTGTTGTTGTGAAATGTAACACCACTGATTAAATTTATGGATGATTAAATATTATAATGAAGAGATGTGAAATCTGATGATATGATATAACAAATTAATCCAAACATCACATTCAAATGCACTAATAAAAAATTAATTGATATGAATACTGTTATAAGATATGTGTCGTCTTTTGATGAATAATGAATTTTAAAAAATCACAATAATTATGATATGATATAAAAAATTAATCCAAACATCACATTCAAATGCATTAATAAAAATTTAATTAATATGAATACTGTTATAAGATGTGTCAACTTTTGATGAATAATGAATTTTAAAAAATCACAATAATTGCACTGTCACAGGTCGATGTTTCTAAAAAATACAAAATGAGCACTGGTGCGTGTTAGTTACTGTACACCGGTATGTTTGTATGATACAATGCACCAGTGCGTTCCTACGACCTATGGGAACTACATAAATACCAATACTAATTATAAATATCGGTGCATTTGTGCGATACTGCGCACCAGTGCGTTTATGTGAGACTACGCACTAGTGCATTTGCACAACCTATGGGCACCGCACAAATACCAATCCGAATTAGAAAAATTGGTGCGTTTGTTTAATACTGTGCACCCGTGCGCTTCAATAAGACTATGTATCAGTGTGTTGATACGACATATGGGCACCGCACAAATCCCAATACGAATTAGAATGGCCCCGTGCATTGTATCGCCTATAATGCACCCAATGAGGTTGTATACCTTTATGGCCTAGTGCATGCACCTTCGATTGACCCGATCTGACCGTCTATATGACACACACTGGTTCATTCACACCTTAGTAGCACACTGATGAAAAAAACATCCGTAATAACCTCCGGCCGCCCAGGTTTTTTAGTTGTGTTTAAATTCCATTAAAAGCTCCGCCAAAACCTCTGTTACCAAAAATGGATGTTGTAGCAAATGTTTTTTTGACAATTTTGGCCAATTTTATAACACTAAAAACCTCCTTTATAACCTCCGCTAGAGGGTATTTTCCTTGTAGTGATGCCTGCATCTAACTTATTTGGCCTCTCTTGAGGCCATTATCTTCTTTTAATGAAGAGAAATAGAGGATCTACTCCCACTGAGAAGATCATCCTCCTTCTTCATCTAAACCTTCTTTGGCTGAGCCCTGATAGAGGCATTACTTTCCAAAATCTTATTTTCCCATGTTTGGGCTTTCTCTTGGTTGCGCATGGATAGAGGAAACTTCTCTTTCAATTCCTCTTTCTTAACATAAACCGACTTGCTACCATTTTTCTTTGTTTTCAAGAGAATGGTAATTGGGTTATTTCTTCTCCCTTTCCTTGAAGCTTGTGCTAATTATCGCTTATGATTACAGAGGGATTTCTTCCTCCTTTATTTTGCAAGTCCTTTTGATACTGAGCACTGAAGACATACTCATAATCCTTTTCTCTTTTGTTAATTATTGTATTCAAAGCCCAAGCATATCCACCAACATTCTTGTCACGACCTATACTACTACTAACACACCTTTTCCAGACCTCTTTTTGCATTCTTGGGTTTCTTCTACCCAACACATATTGTTTCCTTGCATGTTGTTAGTGTCCTAGGTCTAGGGATATTGGTAATGTTACTCTGACTATGTCACTTAAGGTCATGTTCATTATGTCATGTTAGTGTATTATTTTTGGTTTTCATGAGTGTCATGGTATTAAAAGGTTAAATTTGTCAAAATTTCATAGAATTAAAAGAGTCTTTTTGCCACAATTTGAAATATAAGGTCACAAGAATTCATGATTTGAATTTGTAATCATGAAAGGTCAGTTTTCATTATAAGTGAGTCTAGGGATCAATGTAATCAAACTTTTATTATCACAATCTAAGTATGGGAATCAAGTATACATAAAAAAAATAATCATGACAAGGGACTGGGCACAAAATTGGAGGCGGTGATGAGTCAGTTTAGTTGTCTTTTCAATAGCATCTCATGATCTCAACAAGGAGGTAACGATTAGGAGTACAATCCTTCTCACTTGCCCAAGTCTTGCGAATGTAGACATGCATTGTGCATTCATGATTAGCCATTCAAAACCGTGACCAATACCATTCTTACCCACTCCAAGCTATTATGCATGTCAAGGTGAGTTGTTATCTTCATTCGACAATGCTTCATTTTTCAACATCTGCATCAGAGGCTTCAGTGCAATTGATTTGTTCCTTGCGAAAAGGAGGCATATGCACTGTGAGTTCAGACAACACTATCATTCTTGCATGTCGGTGTCAAACTCTCCTTCACAAGTAAAAATTTGGCTTAATTATTATCCCTAAGACTTGAAACAATTGTGCAATTGTGATTAGAAGCCAGTATAGACTTTGTAAATATTGTAAATGAGGTGAAATTTGTTGTCGCTATGACTTTGTGCTTTGGTAACTTTTTCTCCTAATTTGGTGCTGCATTTTCATCCTGAAGCACTGTGAATCCACACAATGGATCATACCCCTTCTTATAAGCTACCATTTTTCCTCTTTCTTTGTGTAAACCTTGCATGAAATTATTGTTTTATCCTAATGACTATAACCAAAGCTTTTCCATCTAAATTTATTCCTAAAAGTGTTTTAAAAGCCAAAATTTCTTCTGCGTTGCATTTTTGGACCTATGTGTTGCGACTGTCCCTAGTCCAATTCGTTTTCAATAGATTAATTTTTTTGTGTTATATAGGGTTTCTTGAGAGTACTTGTAGTTGCGAATCTTGTTATAGTTATTGGGTTGCATTTTGAATTATTGTCATAAGGTTTGGAAAAGCCAAAAACACCTCCATTTGTTTCCTAAAAGGTGGTTCATAACTTTAGCCAATTCATTGCTGCAAAATTGAAAATATGTCAACACCAAAGGACAAAAAACACAAAGGAGGAGCCATTATACATTTTGAACCAAAAGGACATATCAACCATCAATGCAGCTCCATCCATCAGGGTGGATTTTGAGCAAGTAGTCTGCATGATATTTTGTGAAATAATTCAGGGATATCATTTGTAGTTGACTAAATAATTTGCTAAAGGTTTTGATGGTGTAAAAGAAAAGGTGGGAAACATAAATTTTCAAGTCTCAACCCAAACAATATCTGAGGCCATTGAGATTCCTTTAGGTGGAGAGGAGTGGTTAAATGGAATGGATTTTGATTTGGTTGCCTTCAAGGCTTTTCTCAAGCCTAAACATAGGAAAGGGTATGGTTCATATGTTCCTAGAAGTTATTTACAAGATCATCATCACAAACTATTATAGGTCATCCAAATGTACTTTACATGTGAGAGGAGATTTAGTAGGGTGTATCACTATCACATTAGGCTCTTTATGCATTTCAATGGCAAGAAAGCTACGAGTCTTCCCTATTATTTTTTTAGAAGTTTATGTAAGATGTTTGATCGAGTGAAAACAAAAGGAAATCAAGTGGAGGCCAGTTTATTTCATTTTGCATTAGCTAAGTTGCTGGTCATGAAGTATCTTGATAAGAAAGAGCATACATGGCATGAGTTCTCTGTCTCTTCAGGTTGGGAAACACAATATTCAAGTAATAAAAGGACCAAGAAAGACACTCCTTCAATTTTGGTTAAGGAAGGTTCACCTACAACAAGCTCAGTCAATAAATCTTTGACCAAAGGAAAATTGGATGATAAGAAAAGTGCTAAGAAGCTACAATTTTCCCTTGAGATATAGAAGGTGGTAAGGGTGCCAAGAACAAGTTTTGCAACTAAGAGATTACCCGTGGTCCCTCCATCATCTCCTATTAAAATCATGGAATCAGAAAGCACACAAAGAGAGGTGGAAATTGATGAAAAATACTAGCAAATGAGGGAATTACAGGGTCAACTAGACAAGTCCCATGTGATAATAGCTTATTTGTAGCAGGAGAACAAGGAGATTAGACATAAAGTGTTAGCAAGAAACTATCCATTCTAGAAGAGAAGAACCATCAAAGGAAGCATTGACACATGTTTCCAAAGGTAAGGGTAAAGTGGTGATTGTTGTTTAAAAGATCAAAGAGCCAATTCAGTATTCAGGGAGACTTAAGACTAGGTTTTTTGCAAGGGTGGATACAAGAAAATGAGACTGTGCAACCTGTGGTTTTTAATGAAGAGAAGGATTTTGTGAAGCTACTAGAGCAGCTTGAAGGTGTACAAAATCAATTGAAACAACTTGCAGAGAAATACCACAGGGATAATATGGAATTTTTTAAAGAAGTAGGGGATGTTATACCAGTCCTTGACAAATATAGGTATGAACTAAAGTGGAACTTGCCTCTACATACACAAGTGAAGAATTTATATGTACAAAACTTGGTCCTGAAAAGAAGACTTAGGTTGGTGAAGAAAAAGCTTACTGAAGTCAGAGAAGATGGAAGAAAGAGGGGGAGAGGTACATTGGAATTTCTATAATAGGCTAGTAAAAAGATGAAATTCCAGCAGGAAGCCTCAAACTAGCCCTGAAAATTCATTTTTGGCTCAAAGATCAGAAATCATAAATTTCGATGAAAATTGTAGAATTGCAACAAGGTGCTTGTTGTGCTTTCCATATGTAAATTTTGGTAATGGTGGGAAGGTGAAGTTAAGGTTTTTCTATCATTGGGGATGTATATGAAGGTTCCATAATCCATTCTAAGGTTTCTAGCATTTCAAATTGAGGAAAAGGTCACCAGTTTTCAGGTTTTGGAGGTATTGTGAAAACTAATAGTGTGTTGCGAACATGGGGTATAAGAAAAAAGGAGGTCTGCAAGTGTTTTGAAAATTGTCCAGGAGGCCCATTACCATCACATGAATATTTCAGGACTACCCAGTAACTTCATTTTTTCAGATAGCAGTCACAACCATATAAAGCATGGAAGTCACTTCGTTTTGCTGTGAATCTGCTTAATGGCGTTGCGAGTCTGGATAGTTAGCCTTATTTTGTCTCAAAATTTGAATTTTTGACTTATAGTTGTATTTTTTAGCATGTAAATAAGTGGAAAGTTATCTTAGGGATTGTTTTTAATGTTTATTGGTCAATATTTTAAGCTAGAGATGTTTTAAACTTGGATTGGTTGTGAGGAAAACAATTCCTATTTTTAAGTATATGCACCAAATTTTGAATGTATCTAGTTAAAGTTGGTTTTGGTCAATGAATTAGACCACCTAGGATAGGAGATCAAATATTTGATTATGTATAAAGATATAAAAAAATATTTTAAAGGTTGTGTTGGTTGAGTTTGGAGAAGAAGACCTTTGTGCATTGTATTTTTGAAGATTTTTGCCAGTGAATGAATGGAATAATAGATTATTTGCAGGGATTCTTGTGTCAGAATTTTGGTGGATTGTGCTCCTTTTATTTTCGAGTTATCTTATGTGTTTTTCATTCCTTTAATGTGCATATTTATTTCTTGGAAAAACCCAGATGATTGATTCAGAATTCATCCTTAATGATGCTTTGATTAGTTTTCCAAGTTATTAATGTTTTCAACTTTAAAACAACATTTTAGAATTCATATATTGTTTGATTCTGTAATGTGCTTTCCCTTCACTTTTTATTCTTCACCTCCTACAACAATTTGATCTAAAATAACCACCAAATCTTCCTACCCTGCCCTTGTGGATAAACCCTCTATTTTTCCTATCATCTCACTGGACAAAATCAGATTTTAACATGACTCCATGCCCAATGGATTTGACCCTTTTCTCATAAAAAATCCTCTAAAATCCTAACCTTTTTGAGCTTACTACCTAGCCTAATATCCTATTTATTAATAAACCCTAGTGAGAGAGCCCTCTCCGGTCTAGAAGGCTAGATTTTGTCCTAGAGTGGTTTGTGGTTACCTCTAGGATCCGTTTTTCAACCTAGGAAAATCACAAAGTGCTAACACATGCCATCTACAATCCATGGCTTTATGTCCAAAATTATTTCAAGAAAAAAAATATCCATAAAAGGCTTTTGATGAGAGAGGTTACCCTTTCTTTGAAGGATTTTTCCTTGAGGAGGAAATTACCCATTGGTTCTTCATGTTCCTTCCATGACAATTTGTGTTGTTTCCTTGCACTCTTTCTTATAGATGCCTAACTCTCTTCTGCTTCTCTTCTTACAACTACTTCTTATCATTCTATTGCTTCCTATTCTTCTCTTGTCGTAGATGCTTTCCTCGTTGTTTTTTTTGTCCAACAACATCTTTTCCCTTGTTGTTGTTGAAGCCTTCAACTACCCTTACCTGGGCGGTTGGCCTTACAACCTTTTCCTTCTTGGATCTTGGTTTTTATTTGAAACCAAAACAAAATTTGATGAGAGGGGGTCCTTTCTTAACAAGCATCTCATTCAAAACATTTTTGCTCTCCTCAAGATTTTGATATTGAGACAAATCATTATTTGACTTATCTAAGTCATGTCTCAATGAGACTAATTCAACTTGTAGTCTCTCATAATGAGCTTCTCTTTTATCTAGCTAAATGGTTAACCTTCCATTAAATATGCTAGCCTCTTCTTATTGAGAATTTATATCAACTATTTTTGATTAAATTCTCATTCTCAAGCTCATATTCATGCAAGTGATCCTTTTTCTTGAGATTTTCTTTAGATATCTCATTGATCTCTTTTAAACAAGATATCAAATTCTTCCTCAAATAGATCCTTTTATCTAGATCCATTTCTTTGCTATCATAGGTGTTGGTTGAGCTACCGTGGAGATATAAAACCATATTTGTGTCCATGGATTCTTCCATGGGTCTAAGGTATACCCCTTCTTCATCACTATTAGGAGTACTCTTATTTTCTCCTACGGATAAGCACACCCGTGATCTCTCTTCTTCCTCTGAGGTACTCTTATTTGATACTACTACAAATATAGGTATCTCTTCACAAGAAATAGATGTATGGATACCCTTATCTTCATAGAATGAATATGTACATCTAATGTCTAAGTGACCTATCTCTTCACAATTATCACATAACAATATCTTACCTTCAGAGTCTTGATCGTCAACACGATTTTTATGAGCAACAAATTTTGCATGTTTTGGTTCATTGCTAGAGAAGAGGGGTGCCTCAAACTCTTCTTTAGCCATATGGCTATCTCCTCCATACATAAAATTCAGTCTTTCCAACATTTCCATTGTCGTCTCACAATTCCTTACTTGATCGACATCTGGATTAGATAACCATTTCATGATAATTTCCTTGGATTCTGTATTGAACTCATTCCTCTCTCCATTTATCACAAAAAAACAAATGTATTCATTGACTATCATCAAGTCGACTTCTATTATGATCTTCCAGAGCTCATAATTTGATCCAAAATGAAACTCCTTCTTTTGTTAGCCAAGTTTGATTAGCCATTGTTTCCCTTTGATCTACCTTCTAACGATTAAGCAATTTTTGAATAAACTTGGCTCTGATTCCAATTGTTGGAAACAATGGTAATAATGAGAGGCAAGGGGGACGGGTGAATCAATATTAAGTCTAATTTCAACTTGTTATGCCAATTAATTTTCATATTAAAACTTGGAAACTATCCATATAACCAACAACAACATATCATGTGGCAGCAATATGAAATCAACATACAAGCACACACCATGGACAACAAACACATGAGACACAAGGTTTTATGTTTAAACCCTTTCGGGAAAAAAATACCAAAGCTTTTTGTTGTTATTGATGTAAAATAAGAGAACCTAATCTATTACATAAATTTGTTTGTGATCCACCACTCATAGGAAGCACCAACTCCCTTTGATTGTTTGTTAGCACCAACTAGCAGGAAACACCTACTCCGTCCTTTTGTAGACACCTGTTCAACTTACCAGGAGAACCATGTGAAGAACCAACTTCATGGATTCGTTGCAAGCACCAAATTGGAACTCGTTGGATTTATGCAAGAACCAAATTGTAGGAGTCACCAACCCCTAATCCTTCTCAAGCACCCACTAAAGATAGAAACGCTAATTTCCTATACGTAGGCTCTAACCCACACTCAAATATGAGCTCAATGTTCAATGTAATTGGCAGCCACTTTTCTTGATATCATCTATTTGCTCATTAGTATTCTTTTGGCCCATGCAAAACTCAATTCTCAACCTTTTGCACACTTTGCAACAACTTTTTGTTCCACTCACAACATTAACTAACACAACTCACACAGTCCTATGTCAAGTCCACAACATTGCACTTATCTCGGTCCTCTTCTCTCGGCAGTACACACTTAAACTCTCGGCCCCTTCTATTCAACAGACTCTCTCTACCTTTCGCATTGCAACACTGGCTCACTTGAACTTCTTTCTCTTCACAACAACACAACATATTTCGGGGTCTCTTTCCTTTGCTTAGGCACTCTCAATATTTCTCTACAGAACGAAATCACTTGGACTCACACAACAATGCACTCACAACACATGATATCTCCAATCATCTCTCTCAACAATTCTACATTCCCCCACTTCGCTCAATTGCGCTCCTTAGTTTTGTTCCTCTGCTACATACTGGTTGATGCTGCCTCTGCTACCCATCACTCTACCATTCACACTGTTTGAGTGTGTATTCCTACATGGCTCTCCATTCTTATTTTTCACGTGAATTTCCACTGCTCCTCACTAACCACTGAGAATGATCTCTAGAGAATTCCTCCATACTGAGAACTAGTTTCTCTGTCAAACTGCACACTCGAATCAAGAATTGTCCTTTATATGAAAAAATCTCCTGTCCCTGAGGCTCTCCATGCTTATTCATGGCTCACAGAGCTTGAATTTACTTCAAGATGGATTATCTGCACTTCATTTAATTCAATGAGGCGTGTCTCAACTCATGATAGGCCCAACACTCTTCCTTGCAGATCGTGATCTTTGTCGCCTTGATCCAGTGATATCTACAGTTGCCATTACTCCTATGACACAAACTCTTCTGCACACATTTACTTAGATGCCGACTCAAACATCCTTCATACAACTCTGTGATGCCATTTCAGAGTGTCATATCTCATAATATTACACTACCGTGAAGTTTCACAACCACCACTTATCGTAACTTTATTAAGAAAAATGTTATGAAAGAGAGAGATTATGAGCCCCTTTTGCTTAGCCTCTTATTGCCTTTCCTCCATGTGAACACATTTTGTGATTGAGGATGTAGAAATTAGGTGCTAAGGTATTCAGGTTCATGTCGGGGGCCTATCTCCTTGTCTATTTTCCCTACACCCTTGGTTTATTTAGGTTTCACGACCAAACACTAACACATTAGAGCTCCCACATATCATAAATTTTCTCAAAAGGAATTTATAGTGTGTTTGTGAAATCCTTGACCTTTGATATGCTCTATAACACTTAGGTGTTAGGCCTGATTTTCACCCTTTGTTCTCTAAACTTCATGACCAAGTGCCAATCAACATCAAATCCCCTTTCATCGAAACTTTTTCAAATGCAATTACAAAGGAGTTACGAGATATATGACCTCTGGGATGATGTCATCATCTCCACATGGTGCCTCCATAGTGGTGACACATGTCAACTGTATTTTACCCCATTAGGCCACCCAATATTGCTGAAACTGACTACCATGTTTCCTCCATAGCACCACATCATGCTGACATCATCTACCATCTTCAGCTCCTTAGGACCAATCAACGAATACCATGTGTCCTACCAAAGGAGAGAGAAAGGGTCCTTAGTTCTTTGGTTTTTCGATGAATTCCTTTGTAACTCCCTCTCTGCAACCCTCGATGCTTAGAACATAATTCAAATAATAATAACTTATGAAATTATAATCTTTGAAATTCGCCTGCTTTGAGGTTCTGATATGTTTCCTGCTACAAGGTTTCGATATGCTTCCAGCTGTGAGGTTCTGATATGCTAAGCCTTATCCGATATTCAACCCTTCCAATATTGGTTTCCGATGTTTTTCTTGCCGACATCCCGATGAATCTGACCTCCTATATTACGATTTCACCTGCTGTCGTGGTTTCGAGGTTCCAAAATTCGATGTCCCAAATTTGACTCTGCTACCCTGATATCATATCTTAATTTTCTTAGAATGGAATTACATTAAGGTTGTGAAGCTTCGAGGTCCCAAGGTTTCGCCATCATCTCTGTTGTGTTTGGAATTGCTACCAACTTTGGCTATGCGCCAATACTCCTCCAATTACCTTTTAAATTTTATTTCATGGCTTAAGTCACCAAAATTTGACTGGGAATAACTCCTGATACAGGAGGCCATTTGGAGAATTCCACATGCCATTGGAGATATCTTTTAGAGCACTAGCCAATTGTGTCATCTCCAAGAGTATCCGAGCTGATATCTTGACTCCCAACCATCATAGTCTTATTTTTTATGGATTCTCTAATAAGTCTGTTATTATCGTGATTCTCTATTAGAGAATGCAACAGCCATAGGACTCCTCCTGATCTTGACACATCAAACATATCAATGATATCAATTGTTGCTATCACAACTGGCTTAGTGGACATCAAAGCCAACATATGCTAGCACATGCATCCATGCTGATATGGTTGGCATCAAAGCCAACACACTTGCTAACTGTCAGGAAATTACAACTACCCAAATTAATCTCCCAACATGATTGTTGACATCAATTCCAACACACCTGGGGCCACTAGCCATCCAGACAATGCCAACTTTTCAACATTTTTTTGTCAACTAGAGATTTCGCAGTAAATTTTTTGTCATTCATAGTTTCCTTTGAGTAGCCTTCACTACAGAAAAAGGAAAAAATTAAAGAGCTCTAGTTAAATTTATAGGTGATAGTTCCTTTGATTAATATTTTTGATAAACATTCTTGCCAATCAAAGTTCACTAGTCATAGTTCCTTCAATCATTTTTCTTGTCGGTAATAGTTTATTATTCATAGTTCTTTCAATCAAAGTTATTAATAGTCATAGAACATTGGTAGGAAATTTCCTTAGATCGTATGTTCTTTAGTTTGGTTATTAAATGGATATATATTTGAGCCTATAATGCAACTAAGATACATAAAAATTAGAAGATATGATAAGGTGGGTTCACACTGTGTGATTCCTTTGCTAGGTTGGAACATTATTGGACTACCAATGAGCATAATTATGATGAATGATATTCAGATATAGATATGGACCTATAATTTATGGAAACTTTGACAAATGATGAATAAGATCAAGGCCTTGATGAAGGCATTTACAAGTTTGTATAATTGGTCCTTGATTTGGAGGTTGAGTTAATATAAATAGTCTGGTAAGGAAAGTCTCACCAAAATTTTGTGAACCTTGAATACCCATGAATAACCAAATCATGAAAAATGGATATCCTTCATGACCACACTTACGAAAAATAATTTTACATTCATTATCCAATCATTATAAGAAATTTAGTTGCACATTACATGTCGTTCAACATTGATATTTTTTTGTTTACAATAGAAAGTATGTTTGTTAATGAAATACACTTTTTCTTATAATGATAGACATCTTGGTACCAAGGATGCATGGCATTGCGCTTACGAAGGTAGGAATATTGATACCAAGGATGTATATAAGTATGCTTACAAGGATGAATACAAGTTTTCTTTGAATATTTTAATTAGAGCTCTTTTTCTCAAGGTCAAAATTAAAAGGTTATTTTGTCAGTTAGAGTTTCTTCATCAATTAAGGTTCTTGTTCCTTCATTTGTATTGTTCAGATGAAGAACTATGATTTACAAAAACTTTCGTTGATAGGATTATTTTCCAAAGGAAAAATTATAGACAAGTGTTGGTAAGCGTTCATTAGCCATGGTTCCAAGGATTTTGTTTATCAAAAACATTGATCAATATGAACTCTAACCAATAAAGGAACCATTACCAATAAGAAATTTGAAACAAGAAATATATGACTGATAGGAACTTTAATAGTAACTTGAATTTTGACCGGAAAAAGAACAAATATATTAACATGAACTTTTCCATGGGTTAAATTTCCTTCATTAATGTGATTTCCTTTGTGGGTCAAAGTTCCCACTCCTTTATCTTTATTGATCAAAATTATTTTATCATACTTTCTTAAATATCTTATAATTTTTCATGGTCATGGAAAAAAACATGTCTTCTAAAAATCTCCTTTCTCCATTGATTGATTAAATGGATTGTATTGGTGAAAAGTTGCATATATTGTTTCATTTTATCTGACATTTTTCAATCTAGATCCATGACCACAACATAGGGCCCAAATATCCCATAGGATGCCCCCCTAGTAAACATTCACCCTTAAAACTATATATTAGTGTTTCCTTCTAGTGGGATTCGTCCCTTGCTCATCATAAAAGCTTCCTAAAACATGGCACCAATATTTTCACTACATAAGTTTACCTAAACCGAAATTATTTCAGATTAGGCATTACGGATTAAGGGTCACTATCATACAACTTTATTTGAATGTTAATGTTCTTGGTTAATTTGACCCATGTGCTTGTTCCCTTTAAATGTGTGCAGCCAAAATAATAAGGGGTTTACACTCATGTGGTACCTCTAATATGATCAAGCTTAACTATAAAACATGCCAAAGTTTATTTATTCATGTTTGATCATTGTTGATGTGCCTAAAACATAGATATTTTGGGAGTATTATTCTAGAATGTAGACCAATTTTTCATGTAAAATCTCTACCAAGGACAAAACGCCTATCCTTCAAATGGTGTTGATATCTATTATATAACAATGGAGTGAACATTATTATGCATGGTTGAAAAAAGAAATAATGAAATATCTAAAAGTTTGGAGAAAGATTGGCTATGAGAATGACAATTGGTCTTATATGTTATCATTAAATTTCTTTAACATTTTTAACAAATGATATTAAGTTGAAGAAAAAAAAAGGATAAATAACTCTATTAAAAGAACTTCATTGCAATTTTTTAGATTGTGGTTATATAATCATTAATACAACTTATTACAACCTTTCAATTTGTGGTTGGAAACTCCATAATAGAACTTGATTTAGACCATACAAATTTTGTTACAAGAAAAAAATGAAATTTCAAAATTTCATACATGTGCTAATTACACGAATGACTATAATTATTGTTACATTACCAACATCATATTATACTGGATGAGTGAGAGTCCTCACACACATAGAGAGTAAAATGTAACATGACTAAGTTGGGTAGAGAACTACCATTTAGAGGGAGTTTTGTGTGGGAAAATAATAAAGAAACAAATTTCATTTATTTATAAAATGGACGATAAAATGTAACAACTATATGTTGAAGAAGGGGTAATAATACACTTATGCCAACAACCCACCCACCAAGATATCTCCACAATGCCCCCTTTTTTTCCTTTGTCAAAGTTCCTATCGATATCATTACTTTATCTTGTTCCTTTTTGTGTTGTTCATAGTTCCTTCATAGCCAAAGTTCATAGTTAGGAAAGTTCCTTGAAACGATGATCGACAAGAAATCTGCTTGATAGGACTAACATAAAGACATGAAATATCATGAATGAATGAATGAGAGGGATCTCCTCTCAATTCAATCCACTTTAGTGAGTGCAAAATTTCATGATGATTAGAGTGATTTTTGGTCATAATACCTTCATCAAAGTTCTTATTAAAGAGTGTTCCTATTAGTAATGGTTCTTATTGATTTGAGTTCATGTCAAGCATAGATCCAATTGTTAGAGTTCCTATTGGTCATAGTTCCATCATTAGATTTCCCATCAGTTAGAGTTACTATTGGTCAATTTTCATGTTGGTATTAGTTTCTTCACTAAGGAAATATGAGTGATAAGAGCACTAAATTTTTCAAACCCTCTTGAGATATCGCAACAATATTATGAATTTTTTAACAACTCAACAAAAAAAATCATTCAAGATAAATGGTTCAAACATGATGAGTTTCAATCATCTACAAGTAACCTTGGAAATATTTTTTTAAACAATATTACAAAGTAAGACTATTGTGGATTTTTCTAAATATCCTATGACAAGGTTGGGATCAAAACAAATCAAAATAAACAAGACCTACTAAATCTGAAAGTAGTAAACATAATCATTCTAATAACTACCAAGTAGTTATGGATCACTTACTGGTTATGTTGAAGGTTGGAGATTATCCCATTAAACAATTTCTACTTTGGTTTTCCACTCCAATATCCAAACATTGTTAGCCACATGAAACTATTGGAGAATGTAGTAGGGTAGTTATTAAAAAAAATTATACTTAACCTTAATAATTGCTTGTGAAATTTACTTATAATATTATGTTTCTTTATTATATTTTTTCATCAAAAAAATAACAAGAGAAAAAACAATAGTCAATGAACACAAGAAACAGGCTCCAAGTCAGGGAAAAACCCTTCCATTGGGAAAAACTAGAAAGAATCTATTATTTTCTTATAGAATCTACTTCAAATGAGAATACCAAGACCTAAAATCTTGGACCAAGTCCTCCTCCAAGAGCCAAGTCCACCATCCAAGAATCTGTTAAAAGTAGGTCAAAGATCAACCAAGTCAACAAGGGTCAATAATTCTTCAACCTGCTTACAATATCGACTTCAGCCCCCAACTTCAAATCTGCAATTTTGACCTACAATCTTTGGCCTTGTAGTAGATTCATAAACCCTAATTTATTCGCAGATGTGAGATAATATAGCCCAAAACATATTTTCTTTCTCTTCTTGACTTCTTCTTGTTCCTTGCTTCATATCAAACTTCATGATTGAGATATCGAATTGGTGACAAAATAGGTCAAAGTTTCTTCTATATACACACATATGTGGAGGTCGAATAAACTCTTCTAGGCTAACTTGTCATTGGCAGGGATGACTTGTGCTAAGAGGTTTAATTTGACTTTCAGACTCAAAATAAATTCTTTTACACAATACAACTTGCCCAATAGGGTCTTATACAAATGTTATTGACTCTCTTAACTCATGACAATAATCCTTATGAGATGAAAAACCCTAGAAGCATGAAGAACAATATTAACCTAAATTACCAATCAAAAGAAGTGTGAAACCCATGCTTGAAAATAATAATTTATCTTTTTTCTTTTGCTTGTTACATAAGATATACATAATGACACAAATACAATGAAAATTATGAAGACCAAAACTAGTTACATTTTCCAGCACTCCCTAGTAATTAGGGAGGTATTCATAATTGTATAGCTAGTACAAGGATATTCTCCAATTGAATATTTATAATAATAAAAGATGGATTGGCAAGCCATCTTTAAACATCAACATCATGACCAACATTGTCAACATAGTAAGGCCTTATTATAACAACCCTTGGTTTATTTTCCATGTAAATAAAATAAAACTAAGGTCATGGGACACATATTCCAAGTTGAATTACGTGGAAAATAATTATAGTAAGCATAACTTGTGGATTAATTAATGGCTATGAAAATTGAAAAAGGAATTGGAAAAGGAAAAGAGGCAAAAATTGACATTTAATTATGAAAATAAAGGAAAATAGGAGAAAAGGAAGGTGAAGAGACACAAATCTGCATGCAAGTGAAATTAGAAGAAAAATGAATGAAAATGAAGAAAAAGGAGACATCAATAATAAAAAGGCATCAGATAAAAATTTATTTGGAACAAATAAGGAGCCGCAATTGGAACAAATTCGCTGGAGCCCTGATTAGCTTTAAGTTGAGTTACTAGTTCCTAGATCCCTGGAAAACTTGGGTAGAGACTGATATGGTTGATGTTAGTGATTTTTAGACCGTATAGGTGAGATCACTGTGGTTGAGGGTTGAGGTGGTTTGACCTTTGGAATCCTTGGTTGGTTTTTTTTTGTTTAACCCGTATGATCCAACATTCAGGCTTGAAATATGGCGTGGGGGTGATTGGCTAAAAGAGAGTTTTGGTTTAGCTCAATATATGGTCGGGTGGAACTTGGAAGTCACTGACTTGGTTGGCATTTTAATATGTTAATAAGAGATATTTTCCTATTGTGATCTATGAGCACTTGTATTGGTTATCATGTCGACATTACAGTTGATTTGTTATTTTCTCTATTTTGGTTGTATGTTGGTTATATACATGGTTATATTATGTGATCTAGCTATGGATCTCTTTCATGATTTGATAAGTTATTGAATGGTTTATGAATGCATGGGATAAAAAGTGTTGTTGCAGCTATCTAAAGAGGGATTTGAGCCTTCTTGGTGATTTTCAGACGAAGTTTAGAAGTTTATGATCATATATGCATTCATGCTCTATAGCTTCTATGTTTACCATATGTTTTACAAAATGTCTATCATGGATTATACATGTCTAGGTCAAGTTATTGCTTGAGTTTTGATTGGTTGGACTTTTCATAATCTTGTTTATGTCGATGGAAAGTTGCAAGAAGTTCTAAGCAGTGGTTTGGAGGCTAGCCTGAAAAAGTGGCTAAAAGATCAGAACCACTGGCACATAATTGGATTTTTTGGGTCATAATCGCATGGAAGCAATCCTATGCATGCAATTGGGACCCCATAACCGCATTGATGTTGTGATTTGGTTGTGTTGTTGGTGTGTTTGGGGAGTTTCCTTGGTGAAAAGAGCTCCATCTCAGGGATTGACCATCTGGAGTGGTTTGTAGGCTCTTGAGTGGTTTATAGTACCCGAGGGATGCTTGTAAGTTGTTAGTGTGTCAGCCTCACTTCCATAACTTAATCTTGGAGGTTGGGTCATATCATAGTGACACTAGTCTCATGTTTACCTTAGTGAGCTTGCACAAATGGGTAAATGTGGGAGGGGTGGTTATAGATTGGTATTAGATCTTCCAAATTCAAACATTTGGACTGGATGGGATAGATGTGATGGTTATGCATGCATGTCTATCATATGTGTGTCTATTATGCATGCATTTTAGTGGCTATGGTTTTCATGTATATAATCATTGTTACAATTTGTGTGATCATGCATGATGTTGAGATTCTGATATGTTTATATGATTGATGTCATCGTGCTAATTTATACTGATTTGTATAGATGAGACAACCTCCCTTGAAATTCACTGAGGTATGGCTTTGATTATGATTTATATTTGGTTGATCTAACATGGCATGTTTGCATGAGATATAAAATCAGAGATGAAGAGAAGCCTATGGTGGAATACAGTTCACATGACTCCCCTTACAATCCTGTACAATCCGGATGTCAATTCAAAGGAATGGGAAAGTTAGTTGGGGAGAAAGGAGAAGAGTACTCTCCTAATATAGTAGACACACTGAGAAGTTTGAAGGAAAAAATCAGAAGTTGTAAGGAAGATAATAGTAGGTTGACTGCGGCATAGGAAAGACTTGTTAGAGCCCAGGAAAAGAAACCAAAGGTTAATGGATTCATCCTTTAAATATTTAAAAATTTGCAGAAATAGGTACAACTGAGGATCATTCATGGAAAAGAGGAAAAGATTAATGGGGCATATGGTAGTAGGTGTCGATTAGGTTATAGGTTGGACAGGGATGACACAGTCATAGGTGGAATATATTTTGATACACGTGACAGGTGGGCTAGCACTCATGGATTTTATTCCAGCTCCAGTTCTCAGAGATACCATCATCATTACCGCCAACATACTTATATGATGAGTGAGAAGTAGTATTTTCTATATGGGTTAAGGAAATTTAAGGCTCCTACTTTTGATGGGTATGTGAAGAAACAAGAAGATGCAGAAGCATGACTGCTTGGGATGAAAAATTTCTTTGGATTGCATGATTATTCAGAGAATATGAAAGCCAAGATCGTTATCTTAAATATTAAGGGAAGAGAAGAAATCTAGTGGGAAGATGTTATGTTTGTCAGAGGTATCAGGGTAGAGGATATTATTTGACATGAGTTTAAACCACTTTTCACAAAGAAGTACTTGTTCGAGAGATGTTATGAAGGAAAGTCCAAGGAGTTCTATGAGTTGAAGATGGGTTTTATAATAGATGAAGAGTACACGACCAAGTTTTTGGATCTTTTGAGGCATGTTTCCTACCTCAAGGATGAGAAGGCAAAGGTGCAAAGGTTCATCAATGGATTTCCTTTAGAATTTAAAGATCAGTTTGAGTATGATGAGCCTTGACCATTTGAGGAAGTCATCAGGAAGCTGAAGCAAGTAGTTAAAGCGTAATTTTGGGACTAAGCGATATTGGAAAGGTAATAAGAATAATAAGGGAAGTGGGTTAAGAAGCTAGGAGGACCTCAAGATGTAGGTGATAAGGAAAATGTAGCACCTTATAAGAAGTTCAATGCAGTTGACAAAGGATATGGATTTTAGCCTAAGGAGAAGAATAAGGGTGATGGAGAGCATCACAAGAGATATTTCCATTGCACTAGGGTGACATGATTCAGATTTGTAGTGCTATAGAGGAATAAACAGTTGGGGATGTTGGTTAGGGTATTCCTCATATTTATGCAGCAGTGGATAGGAAGTAGGTTTGTTCATAATGCATCCATTATTGATATGGCAGGTAAACTTCATGATAAAGTTTTTTCTATTTTGATTGATCCTAGATCTAACTATAGTTATATCAGTCTTGACATGGTGGAGAAGTGGTGCTTGAATAAAGAAGTGCATGATAAATCTTGTTTGGAATAGTTGGCTATAGGGAACAAGAGAATATTTCATCATTGGGTGAGATATTGTGCATTTGAGTTGAATGGTATGCCTGCAACAACACATCTAAATTTGTTTCCATTGGGACCATATAGTATGCTTTTGAGCATAGACTAGTTATTAATTCATAAGACCAAGGAAGACTACTATGATAAAGCTATTGAGTGATTGGATGATGATGAGAAAGAATAATCTCATATGGAAATAAGAATATTACATCAGTGAGAATGGTTACAACTATGAAGGAAAAGTGCAGTTACCGGAAAGGATGTGTGTTGTTTATAGTTCATATTTACAGTGACAAAGGGAATGATGTTGAGGATGATGAAGTCATGAAGAGGTATCCTGTTTGCAGCAGTTTCAGGATGTGTTTCCAATAGAGATTTCAGAGTTTCCTCCTCATAGTGAGGTGGAATTTTCTATTGAGCTGATGTTGAGAGTAGCACTAACATCTAAGGCACCGTACATGATGATTACTCCAAAGTTGGTGGAATTGAAGTTGTAGCTCAAGGATATGCTTGATAAAGGACACATAAGGCCAAGTGTGTTGAATTGGGGTGCACCATTATTGTTTGTAAGGAAGAAGGATGATACTCTCAGGTTTTGCATTGATTACAAGTAGTTGAACAAGGTGACTATAAAGAACATGTATCCATTATCGCAGATTCATGATTTGTTTGATCACCTGAAGGGAGTATAAATGTTTTCAAAGATTTATTTTAGATTAAGTGTGCATCAAAGAAGAAGAAATTTACAAGGCTGAATTCCATATGAGGTATGGACATATCATGAGTTTGTGGTGGTTCCATTTGGTCTCACTAATGCTACAACAAATTTCATGTGTTTGATGAACAATGTATTGCATCCTTATATTTTCAAGTTTATGATAGTGTTCATTGATGATATATTGATATATTCTAAGAATGAAGAAGAGCATGCCAGCACCTGGAAATAGTGTTGATATTTTTGAAATAACATTAGTTTTATGCCAAGCTCAATAATTGCAGTTTTTTTAGTCTTATATTCACTATTTGGGACATGTTGTTTCCAAGGAAGGGATATCAGTGGACCCAGAAAATATTAAAGTTATCATGGAGTGGCCAACTCTTAGGAATATGGATGAGGTCAGATCATTCATGGGACTAGAAGAATATTATAGGAGGTTCATCGGGAACTTCTCATGGATTTTCTATCATATTACATCTTTTTAGAGGAAAAGGAAGAAGTTTGAATGGACTGAGGAGTGTGAAACTAGTTTTGAGTAGTTGAAGCATTTGCTTACAAATTCTCCAATATTGAGGATTGAAGATCCTGATAAGGAGTTTGTCATATGTACAGATGCTTGCAAGGAAGTAATCGGTGGGGTCATGATGTAGGAAGGACAGGTGGTTTTCGATGAGTCAAGGAAGTTGAATGAGCACGGGCGGAACTATGTGACTCATGATCTTGAGCTGGAAGCTATCATTCATGAATTGAATATGAGGATACATTACCTTCTTGACAAGAGGTTCATATTGATGAGTGATCATAGTGTACTGGGGTACTTGTTTGACCAACCCAATTTGGATTCCAATCAAGATAGATGGTTTGCTACCCTTAGTAAGTTTGACTTCAAGATCAGATATATCAAAGGAAAGTAGAACAAGATTGCAGATGCTCTTAGTAGAAGAGTGCAGGTGAATCGTATTTAAGATATGAGTTCATATGGGATAGATTTACAGGAGCAGATATTGCATGTAGGGAAACAGGATGACAGGTACCAGTGGCTAAAACAGAGGTTGCAGCAATAGGGTGAAGGTGATGGGGATGAGGAGTATCACCTTGTGGCAGACGGCTTGGTCAAATTCAAGAAGAAGATTTATGTGCTAGATAACAATGAGCTCAAGAAGCTTATCTTGAGGGAGTTTCATGTCAAGCTTTATTTAGGCCACTCGGGATACCAGAAGACTTTGACAGCAATTAAGAAGTTCTATCATTAGTCGAACTTGAAGAAAGAGGTGGTTTACGGTTTGTTGCAAGATGTTTAGACTGTTAGCAAGTGAAAGTAGAGTGTAAGCATCTAGTTGGTTTGTTGTTGCTTATTCCAATTCTATAATGGAAATGGGAGTTCATTTCCATGGAATCCATTACAGTTTTGTTGAGGATATCAAAGCATAATAATTCCATCATAGTTGTGGTTGTCAGGTTAAGTAAGGTATCTCACTTCATTGCAGTGAAGTCTACGAATTTAGCTAGTGAGGTAGCTCAGATATTTATCATGGAGATAGTGAGTTTTCATGGTGTTCCAAAGAAGATCATATCTGACATAGATGCCAAGTTCACTTTTAGGTTTTTGGAAGGAATTGTTTGTAGGATTGGGGAGAGAGTTAGCTTTAAACAAAGTTTATCGTATACAGATAGATTGATAGACAAAAAGAGTGAACAAGATTCTTGAGGATATGTTGAGGATGTATTTCATGCATCATCAATGGAAGTGGGAGGAGTATCTTCCACTGGTAGAGTTTGCATATAATAATGAGTATCATGAGTCCTTGAAGATGAGTCTGTTTGAGGATATTTATGCACAAAGTTGTAATACTCGTATCAACTGGAGTGGTCTAGTGAACATAGTGCTAATTGGACCAGATATGTTGGCTGAGATGGAGTAGGAGATGCAGATTATTAAGAATAATTTAAAGGCATCACAGGACAAGCAGAAGAGTTATGTGGATCAACATGGAGAAATCAAGGATTTTTAGGTTAGAGAGTCTTATCACCCTAGTAATTCTCAGATTGTGGGATGAAGATTTTTGTAGTTAAGAAAACCAGGGGTAACCAAGAACCGCTTTAGAATTCAGGATCTAGCCTTCCTGAGTTCCGGAGAGGGATCTCTCCTAAAGATTTAACTTTTGTTTTATGATTGGGTTTTAGGCTAGCTATGAGTGGAAAATGGGTCTTGTTTTGAAAGTGTGGTGGGAATAAAAAGTGTTTCAAGGTAAACCAGAGGGATCTACCAGAACATTGGGCTATGGAGTCAACTTTCAAGGCAAGCAGAGCTAGGAAATAAGACTTAAAGATGCAAATGTACTAAGGGCAGGGTAGATGACCTTCTAAGGCTTTGAATAGGCTTTGTTGATGGAATGGGTGAAATATAAACAAAAGGGCACTTAAGAATCCTTAAGTTACAGAAAAGAGGATTGAAGGAGGGGATCAAACAGGGACCTAGAGAAATTAAGAATTCTATAGTCCGGTTATCAAGCAGAAAACATAATAATGCCAACTAGTTAAAAACGGGGAGCTTTTTATCACTAATCCTGTCTAAATTCTCCTAATTGATCATTAAAGATAGAAACCCATTAAAATGAATGTATGTAAACTTTTTAAAGAAAAAAAATGAAAACAGGATAAAGACTAGACTTATCTGGTCAGCACAAGAATCCTGAGTTATGATGTCTTTAACCTCAATTCCAGTCTGCTTCTTTGCTAATTGACTCACACCAACTTCAATATATCCAGCAAAATGACTATAGTAGTCTTGATAAATTTTATTCCACACTGAATACTTCGAATGATGAAGTATTTATACAAATAAATTGTTTACAAAATATCTCAAAGTTTGAGATAATGTTTCAAGGAAAAATAGGAAATATAACATAAGAAGAGGGACATCAACAAAACAGTTTGCAAGCTGTTCTCTTTTACAAGGAAATATAGAACTGATTATCCTAATCAAAATGATTTCATGATGTGATGTGAGCATTGCTGGCATTGGGTGCATTATCTCGTGGAAGATGGCTTGTAGATCACTCCTTCTCTTTACTTTCAACCCTGATACTCTTTATCATCTGATTTTCACTGTTTTACTACTGTAATTGAAAAATAACCAGTAGTAACATTATTTTTTACCGATATTCTTTGACAATCTGATACACTTTGACTCTGGACTTTTACCCTAAGGTAAAAGTAAAATATGATTTCTTTATGTGACTTTCCTGCATCTTTTACCTGTCAAATTCACATCATATCTGCGAATTCTTGCCATTGTTGAGCTGTTGGGATATTTATACTCTTCAATTTTCTGTAGCTTTCATCAGCCTATGTGTATTTAGCAAAGTTTGGCTTTACTATGAACATATGTTTAATTTCATTCTCCAAAAAGAATAAGTTCTCAAAATATTGAAGTATCACTTTGCCACTTGGAGATCCTTGTGGCAAAGGCTTTTTAGCGTACTCCTTAGCATGAGCTCTAATTTTCTGATCATAATCCTTTTGTGGCATTAATTTTTCATTTAATGCATGAATATTTGGAAGTCCTGCTTCTAGCAGTAGGTCATACTTGGTCTTGAATTTACTGATTGAGATGTTCATATTATCACACTTTTCTTCCAGATTGTTCATAATGTTTCTCTTTGTTAGGACCTTTTTGATTTCAAGGATAGCCTCTGTCCTGTCAGGAATTTTCATTTCTTCTAGTTCTTCCCTGTTTTTACTATTCAAAAATGATATGAGCTGAACTGCTTGTGGTGGTTTGTTGCCAAGTTCCTTCTTTGTTTTATCAATTTCTGCTAAGGCAGCTTGTAGCAGATCTTTTTGTTCATATATTATTTGAATAAAATGCCATTGTGAGTGAATGCCTTCAATGATTCTTGTCCACAAATGATTTTTTATGTAGGAAACCTTTTCAGTAAGATTTACTTGATGTTGAAGAATTTTCACCTGTTCCTGTAATCTGTCAGCCCTTTGTTCATGTCCTTCAGAAGTGATTAAGGCATCTCTTTTAGATGTTTCCAGATCTTTGATGGTGCCTTTTAAACTGAGCATTTCTTGATCTTTTATATACATATCTTCCATGGCCCTGATTATAACAGCTATTTCCCCTACTGTGTTTATCTGTGATGTTGATGAAGAAGTGGCAGAGATATCTTTAGAAGTAAATGACACTGCAGTTGCCAATACTCCTTGCAGTGCTAAATGTTCTGCCAATGTTGAGGGGATTGCTGTGCTTACAGTTGGGATAACTGTAGGAATGGAAACTTGCTGCGCTTTCTTCAAATTTTCATTCTCTTGCATGAAAGCTTCTATTTGGCTTTCCATTTCCTTTATTTGGGCTGTCATTTTTATAACAAGTTGTTTTAGTTCATCATTTTCTGTCTTTTGTTGAAGGATTTCTTTTGCCTGGAGATTTTCACTTTGAGGCAATTTTAGCTGTCTCCTGAGAGCTGCTATGTCTTCATTTTTCTGCTTGATTATGGATTTTTCTCCTTCAATGTTTATTGGGTCAGCTCCTGCTTCAATTACTATATCTTCCAATGCTTTGATTCTTAAGCTATTGGCATACAATGAGGCTTTATCCAATTTCATTTGATTTTGAAGGTTTATCAGTGTTTTCTCAAGCCTGATAGAATTCATAGTCTTGTTGACTATCTTAGAATACAACATCTCTGTATTGCTTCTATGGAATTCTATTTGGTCCAATTCATGGACAGCATCTGCATCAACTTCCAGGTCTGTCTTTGAATAATCTGCAATTGTTTTTGGATCAGCCACTGTGGGCTTGAGAAATGACATCACCAATTTGTTTGAAGAGTAATCAAAAGCTGAGAGGAGTCTATCTTTATTCCCAGGCTTTTCTTTAAGGAACTTGGAATATACTTCACTTTTTATTTCTTCATTCTTTTCTTTGATTTGTCTGAACCTGATTTGAATGTCTGACTCTGTGTTGTTCAGTTCTTTGGAAGAAGAGGGCATATCAACATTTGTTTGTTTATCAACCATGAAAATGTCTTTCTGCTGTGTTTCAAGTTTGACATCCTGAAGCTCCTTAAGTGTTTCATTTACAAATAAAGTGGCCTTATCATCAGTTTGATGGCCATTGTTGTCATCAATATTAATTTCTTTGTCCCTTTGTTCATCAGTCAATTTACTTTTCTTATTGTAGGGAATTCTGAATCTTTTATCTAGAATAGTTTCAGCTGTGAAACTATCTTCCTTTTTGTTTCTTTTATGAATAATTTCAGTTTCTTTGTTGACTGTAACCACCTGTGTTTGATCTACCTGTTTATCCTTTTCACTGTTTCCTTGTATGCCCTGTGAGTCATCATCAAACAAAGTATTTGGTTCCCTCTCGAGTTTATTGGCATATTTTTCAATTTGAGGCTTACGATCATTCAAGAAAGCCGAAAACTTGTATTTCAATCTAATCATGCTTAAAACACTATGAGGATCATAATTCCACATAAAACTGTATGGGAATTTATATTCTTTCAACTTGACATTAATTTCATTTGTTGCTTCTCTGTTGTTCACAATGAGTGGCCCAATTTGATTTTTTTGTTTGAATTGAGTCTTTTTCCTAGAGGCCATGAAATTGACTTCATCTGCATTTAAAAGTTGCCTCAAATACTCTAGAGCAAAAATTCTTGAAGTCACAAATCTAGGAAATTTATATGGAGCCAAGAGTGCACCATATATTCTGATCTCTGTGTAGTTCTTGTACAAGTACCAATCCCCTGTTTTACAGCTCTCAGATAGCTGTAAGATTCTCTTTGTTTCTTCATTAATTCTAGGGGTCTGTTCCTTATTTAATAAATTCATAGCAGGTACTATAAACAAATCATTTAAGTCTTCATAGGTGTATTCTCTGTTCCATTTCCTCAAAATTGATGACCAAAATACAACTGAAATTACATTCCCTTCTGGATCTAGCTTCTGAAACTCAATAGGAAACTTATCTGCTTGATAATATAAAAAGAGATGAAGCAGATATGAGGTATATCTAAAGACTCCTTCTTCTGGTAATCTGGACAATTGGCAGTGCATGTTTTCTGCAATGAACTTGGCAAAGTTGTATACAATGGATGGAGGTTGGCCAGGACTCAAAGTAGACAGAAAAACTAAGATAGCAACATCAGTGAACTCATCACTATTATATCCCAGTATGAATGATAGCATGGAGACAATATGCCTTGTTTCACTTGGAAAGTCAAATGTATCAAATGGAGGATTGAGCTTAGGGATATCAACCTGTTTGGGGCAAAAAGTCTAAAAGACTTTGAACCTGGAAGCAAAATCTAGGTCTAGGTAAAGCTGAGTTAAATCCTCTATTGATAATTAAGCAGTATTGGGATCATGGTTTAGTTGCAGCATAGAGTTTATGGATTCTGCATTGATATAAAATATGACTTCCCTATCTTTATTGACAATGAACCTCTGATCTAGAAGATAGTAAGACTGACATAATCTGACAAAATCGGGGGCTGAATGAGTAAGGGGGACAATGTACTTGGGAAAATTGGAATCCCATACTGGTATATCTTTATCACTTTTCTCTACAGATTTTCCAAAACACCAGTTATATACATCAAGTAAATTGAAGGGTTTCCCCTGTAGAAGACTCGGGCTGAGGGATTTTAGCAAAGGCTTTCTTTTGAGGTTTTGGGCCTCCTGATTTGGGGGTTACTTGTTTCTTTGTCATTTTAACTGAACAGAGCAAGCTTAGACTATTTGCTAAGTTCTTCTTTTGGAAACAAGGGGTTTTTGAAGGGTTTTTCTGGTGAAATAGGATTCTAAGCAGGGTTCTGGATGGAAAAAGGATTTCTAATGCTCAAAGGATGATCTTGATCGATTTCAGTAGTGAAAAATGACCAGGAAATGGATAAAACTTGCTAAAACGGAAAGGAGGGATTCTGGGGAAAATTTTACAGGGTTTCCCCTGTACTTTGGATTTTTTTTGCAATCTCAGTATGGGAAATCAGGATAATTACAAGAAATGACTGATAAATTGACGTTTTTTTTTCTTTAAAATTAAATCTTTTATGGATGAGATTGACGAAAAATACCTTTACAGGTATAATTGTGGTCGATTAATTTGTAGGTGCTTTGAAAGTCTTCAATTCTGGAAAATTTGGCTTATCAGAGGATATGGTGGCTCTCCGTGATTGAATTGCAGAGAAAATGGTTGTTTACCTAGTCACTAGTTCACTAGTAGGCTCGAAAATGGCGAAAAAAGACTCAGCAAAGGTTTTTCACAAGTTTACAGGCGTGAATAGGTGAAATACAATAGAAAACCATAAGTTTTTATGCATTAAACCAAAGGTCGAATCATGGTTTAAATGTATTAATTCTAGGTAGGACGGAAGCAGTTTTGTATTGGGCTCGTGGTTTATCGCGCGACTATGAAGCGGTAAGTGGTATTTCGCTTTTTGAACGCGAATCAATCAAATATTGACACGTTGACATTGGGTGGTTTTGGAAAAAAACCCATATCGCGTAAAATTTATAAAACTTTGATCGATCACTTTATGGGCGCGATATAGATTATTGTCTATCGGATCTGGCTTTCTCAAGCGAAGGGTCACGATTTAAAGTGAAGGTGTGGGGAAAAAGTTTCATCGGGTTCATTTTGGGTCGTTGGATTTCGAAATGAATAAAGATCTGACGGTTATCATTCAACGCGATGGGAGGTTGGGAATATAAAAAATTTATCGCATTTGTTAACGACCGTTGGATCATATGTAGGTTGGGGATCGGGGGGTTAGGACTGAGCCCGATGGGAAAAAGATTTTAACAAAGGTTAAAATTTGGGGTATGGGATATGTATCGGGGAAAAAGGGTTGTTTATATATTTTTTAACCTTATGTTAAGGGGGTAGGAATGGAAAATACACAAGGGAAGGGTTATGAAGTTTAGTTTAAACGAAACTTCGGGTTTCCAATAATTTTTGTTTTAAACATATATTAACACATGTTTAAGATTTTTTCAAATATTTTTATTATATAGTAATTAAATCAAAGTGATTACTTACCATAGGGGCAGGATTTAATATAATGATATATTTTAGCCAAAGGGGTTGTAATTTGGGTGTTTTATTTAAACATGTGGGGATTAAATAACTTTCGCTAAAGTTATAATAAATGGTTTTTTGGGGTTATTATATAAAAATGAGTTATATAATAGGAAAATGTTATTTCTATAGGGAGTTAATATATAAGTTAAAGTTAATATGAAAATAGGACAAGGTATACTCAAAACACATAAACATAACTAAGTAAAGTGAAGTTTGAAAGATAATTTGCATTAATCTTATCACTTTAACTTAAGATATAATGTAATTTTGAGGGTTTAATGTTTCTCAAATGATGTAGGAAGTTAATCAAATGGGAATTAGAGTATCTTTAAGTAAAAATGAGGTTTTACTTAGGATTATTCAGGGGGATGAATGCATGAAATGGAATTATGATGTGATTTTAGGGATTAATATAGACATTTTACACTGTCAACTAATTAGTCATAGAGCCTTGGGTCCGATCCCAACAAAAGTCAAGGAAATGCCTTGAGCCTTTCTGATTGATAGTTTAGAATGTTTCATGACTATGGGAAGGGGAAGTTAGTTATTTTGCAGCCCATGATGAATGCTATTTACATTGATACTTTTCACCTTCTTCTACCTACCCAGCTTACCATGCTAACATTTTTTCTTCCTTTGTAATAAGGTGCATTTGAGCTAGCAACCTTCACAACATTTATTCTTTCTAAAAGAAAATAAAACTATCTAATTCTACACTTATTTCATCCATGAATCCAGATTAAACTATTGGATTCACTTTATTTTTCTACATAACTACTGAATTGTCATTATTAAACTGTATGAAAATTCATTATTCTCTATCTACAACAAGTGAAATTGAAACATGACAAGTCAAGATTAAACTGTTTAACTCAACATGGACTATGGCATTTATTGACACTCTGCCATAGTCAAAAGGTATAAAGTAGTGGCATTTATGCTTGCACACTTTCATTTTTTATTCATCTCTCTTTTGGGGTATTTTATTTTTTCTAAATCCTTTGATTTTTCTTTTAGAACTTTTTACCTTTTTTTGATTTTTTGATTTTTTTACAAAATATGTGAATACAACTTGCAGAAGGAAAAGTATGTACATATTTACAAGATTACCAAATAGTCAAGTCAAAATTATGAATCCTATATTATAGGTCACTAACAGAGAGCATGTGTACTTGCGCATCAAGCCCAAGAGGAGCTCCTTGAGGATTGGATCATGTATCAACCTGACACCTTGGTATTTTACGCCTTTGGAGATCCTTGAGAGGATTGGACCAGTGGCCTACCGACTTGCACTTCTACCAATAGTGAAATTACAAAATGTTTTCCATTTTTCATTGCTTAAGAGATATGTACAGGATGTTGGTCATGTGATTGATTGATGTTTATTGCAGGTGGAACCAAAGGGAGAATTCTAGCCAAAACCTCAATGCATTTTGTAGTTGAAACAATTCATGCTACAAAATTGAGCAATAAAGCAAGTTAAAGTGTAGTGGAAGCACTTTGGGTCCAATGAATCTACATGGGAGATGGCTGATTAGATAAGGGTTTTGTATCATTAATTATTTTTTGGTTGGGAAGATGTGTTGTTTTATGTGTTTGGTTATATATATTTATATGCATATATGTATTGTAAATACTGCAATGAGTTATGTTATAAACCTACAATAAGCAATATGTTGTAAATATCACATCAAGTTGTGTTATAAAGCTCCAGTAAGCAGTATGGTGTTCATGGTTTCAACAGTTTGGTATGATGTAAATGTTGCATCAAGCTATGTTATAAATCTCCATGGGAAACATTTTTTGGTGGTTATTAGGGTCACTGAACACCGAGGATGGTGTCCCCCCAAGGGGGAAGGGTTTATAACAACCCCTGGTTGATTTTCCATGTAAATAAAATAAAACTATGGTCATGGGACACGTATTCCAAGATGAACGTTGGGAAAAACATTATAGTGGGCATCACTTATGGATTAATTAATGGCTATGGAAATTGGCAAAGGCATTGAAAAAGGAAAAAAAAAAATAATTGACATTTAATTATGAAAAAAAAGGAAATAGGAGAAAATGATGGGGTAAAAACCCACAGTCCTGGTCTTTTTTCAAAATTTCATCCTCAGCTGTGTGTACAATTGCATTCAAAATCCATTTCCCAAACAAATCCACAAACGGGCAATCTCACATTTCTCTAATTTCTTGAACCGACAAATTAAATATACCTGTGCATTTTAATATCTCAATCTGAGATTGAGATATTAAATTAAATCCCTTTTATGTTTATAAAATACACCCCAATTTATCCTCGTATGTGGAATTTCTTCACTTAATGGTTCAGACCATACAAGAAAATCCTCACACTCTATGGCTAAAACCCCATCTTATAAATCAACATTTCAACCGCGCTTTGTACACCCAAATATAGTGACCAACATACTCTCATTAATATATATTCGAATCAATCTATGCCACTTTGGAATTAAACCCCAAAACCCTTGGACTTGTCCCTTGTACTTATTTGAATTGATATTCGAATGTTACAACTGCTCGACCCTTATAACTTGTAACCATAGTGTTTAATGTGTTGAGATTGCAACAAGATGATGAGCTTAGTGGAAAGAAGTCGCCTTCACTAAGTGGGCCCGCAGGCTATTTTTGGCGCAAAGTCTATTTTTAGACTATGTCTATTTTTAGACACATGGATCATGTTCTATGAGTTGCAGGATGCTATTTGTGGATGGTTGGTCAAGTCGGAAAAAATAGATGGACTTCTATTTTTAGACATATTGGGCGGAATCTATTTTTAGATTTCCAGTCTAAAAATAGATATGTCGAATATTATTAGCTCTTAAATAATATTTGGACTATAAACATTATCTTATTCTCTTGGAGCACTTCAGTTAAGTGCACAGATGTGGCACAAGAGCTGACAGAAGGAATTACGCTATTCTTGAGGGTTAAGTGGAGCTATTGCATGGATACTTCAGTTAGAACTCATTGACAAGAGTTTGGTGGTTTAATGAGGAGTTAATGAGTTGTGTTCGCTTTAACTCAGTTGAACTATAGTTGGAGCTGAAGGTCGTATTTAGTATAACCGATTGATACACTATGAGAGTGGTGTGAATTAATTATTAATTAATTCACTAATTATTAACTCATAAATCAACTAAAGAATACATGAGTTAACTTCAGTGCATGGACAGTTTTGGTGGAGACCAGTGAAGAGGTAGGTGAAAGAGCAGTGTGACTATCAGTTGTGACTATACTCGTGCATGAGTTTGCACCACACATTGATGGAGATTCCAATGAGGATTGCGCAGTGCATATCAGGTGGATTCGAACTTAGATTGGGCTATTATTCATCTTGGATTGCGCAGTAGAGGCAGGCTAAGAGGTCGAGCAGATTGGAGCATGTGTTTTTTTAGATCTGAGCTTGTGTAGTGTGTAACAATTGGAGATTATACTGAGAGCTTGTGAGGAGTTTGTACAATGATTGTTACATGATCTCTATGACATATAATATACAGATAGTTGGGGGTTTTCAGCTTTAAGTTTTCCCATGAAATATTGTGTTCATATGTGTGATTGTTTATGGTTTTAATGTGCGCATGCGATTGTTTATATTTCCGAAATTAATGATCAATGGTAGAAGAGATTCTGTATTGTGCATGAAGTTAAAATAGTGTGTGATCAGATAATCTCGATGAACACCTAATGCTTATTCAAATTTATACATGGTATCGGAGTGATATTTATCATTGGAGAAATTGCAAAACATTGAAGCAAACTTGAGTTTGTGCTCAGGAATTCGAATTTCATAAAAATAGGTGTTTTCATGTCGAAGTTGAATGTCTTTCAACCGATCGCGATTGGAGTATGCCCTTGAGGGCAGCTCTAATTATATTGCATGGAAGGACAGGATGGAGGTGGTGCTAGATGACAATGGGTTGAAGGAGTTCATAGATGCTGAAGTCCCAAAGCCTACTTCTATTGATGCTGCCGTACTTGACGCATGGAAAAAGAAGACAACAAAGTGTCGAAGGATTCTGTTGGAGGGTGTGAAGGATCACATAGTATCCAACCTTCTTGGTAAGGCTTCTCCATTCTTGATGTGGAAAGCCTTGACAGATTTATTCCAAAGAAAGAGCGACCAGAGGAAGTTGGCGCTCAAGGATAGACTCAGAAACATAAAGATGGAGAAAGGCCTCAGTATGCCCAAGTACCTCACGAAGTTCATCCAATGCAGGGATGAGCTGGGAAGTGTGGGGGTTACTATTTATGATGAGGACTTGGTGAGCTTGGCTCTCCTTGGGCTTCCGAAGAGTTGGCATTCCTATCAGGACTCTGTCAATGGTCGGGAGAAATTGCCAGGATGGGAGCGACTTTGGTCAGATCTTGTGCAAGAGGAGATAAGGAAGAGTACCAGGGACGGATCTTCATCAAGGAACTCTGATGAAGAGAATTTCACTTTGGTTGCCAAATAAAAGAAGGGGAATAGCAAGAAAGCTTCTCATTCTGGTGCGAAAGTCAAGAAGCAGGACATGTCCAAGGTGAAGTGCTTTCACTGTCACCAACACAGACATTATGCCACAAATTGTCCGCAGAAGAAGAAAAATAATCAGGCTGCTGGATCTGCAGCTGGAGAGGCCTTAGCCTTGTAGTTTGAGCTATATTTTTCGCTGATCGCATGCTTGGTTTGAAGTGTGATGGGATCAGTGTGGTTTCTGGATAGTGGTGCATCTTTTCACATGACAGGAGATCGAGATTTGTTTACTGATCTGGATGAGAAATATCTTGGAGTGCACATCGAGATGGGCGATGATGGTAGATACAGTGTGACCGGTATCGGTACCATTTCCTTTAAGAGGGAGTCTGGTAAAACATTCGTATTGAAGGATGTGATGCATGTTCCAGGATTGAAGAAGAATCTTATCTCTGTGGCGATGTTAGAAGACAAGGGATATGATGTTGTCTTTAGCGAGGGAAAGGATTTCCTGCGCAGTAAGGCAATTGGTGAGTCTTGGAGGATAGGGGTTCGAGTTAAGAACCTTTATCAATTGCAGGTAGATGGTTGCACAGCAATGGTAGGCAAGGCAAAAGAAGTGGTGAGCCAGGATGATGGCGAGCTGTGGCACCAGAGATTGGGCCACCTTCACTATGGAGCTTTGAAGATACTGCAGCAGATTTCTACTGGGCTTCCTAAAGGCACTCTTGCGCAGTCAGATCAGTGCAAGGGGTGTACCTTGGGAAAATTTGTGAAAGCCACCTTTCACGAGAAGGATAGTCGTGCCACGATGATCCTTGAGAGAATTCACACAGACGTGTGTGGACCTTTCTCAGTAGCTTCGACAGTAAATAATAGGTATTATGTGATATTTGTTGATGATTTTTCTCGTAAGTGCTGGATCTTCTTCATGCAGAAGAAGAGCGAGACATACTCAAAGTTCTGTGAGTTCAAGGCACTGGTTGAGAAAGAATCGGGGAAGCAGGTGAAGGCTCTAAGGAGCGACAATGGTGGTGAATTCATCTCTGGCAAATTCAAGGACTTTTGCAGCGCAGAAGGAATTCGAAGAGAGCTCATAGCACCTCATAACCCACAGCAGAACGGGGTTGCTGAGCGGAAGAACAGAACGATCGTGGGTGCTGCATGGGCGATGTTGCATGATCAGGGCCTACCCATTCACTTGTGGGCGAAGGCATGCAATACTGCAGTATATGTGCAGAACCGTTGTCCTCACAAGATACTTGGCATGAGTACACCCGAGGAGGCGTTTTCTGGTAAGAAGCCTGATATTTCCCATTTGAGGATTTTTGGTTCACCTGTTTACATTCATGTGACGAAGGATGCCAGGAAGAAGCTGGAGCCGACCGCAGAGGTTGGGATATTTGTGGGGTACACTGATATGCCCCACAACTATCGTGTGTATTTTCCAGACAGTCGCAAGACTGTTGTGCGACAGGATATCAAATTTCAAGAGGAGAAAGCCATGAAGTGTTCGCTTGAGAGGGAGCTACACTTGCATGCAGAGGAGGAGCTATTAGTTCCTAAGGATGAGCCTTAGGATGTGGATCAGCCACAAGAGGAGGTTCATGGAGTGGAAGAGACCACTCATGTAGCGCCAACCATCAGAGGGCGGAAGCGCACTACAGAAGCTGAGCGACTGGCTCAAGATGCAAAGAAGGTTGTAGGAGCACCTACATCACAGCGCAGACAGAGACAGTCACCTGATCGGTACACTGGATACATGGCTCTTGTGAGCAAGTGTATCGTGACAGAGCCATCCTCTTTCGAGGAAGCTGTGGAGGACCCCGCATGGGTAGATGCCATGGTGGAAGAGTATGATTCGATTGTCAGAAACAGTGCATGGGAGATTGTCCCGAGGCCGAAGGGGAAATCAGTGGTGGGTTCGAGATGGATCTACAAAGTGAAGCAGGCAGCTGACGGGAGTGTGGAGAAGTACAAGGCAAGATTTGTTGCCCGAGGCTTCTCACAGATAGAGGGGATCGATTATGAGGAGACCTTTGCACCTGTCGCAAGGTATTCTTCCATATGGACGATTCTTGCTCTCTCAGCACAGATGGGGTGGCACATTCATCAGATGGATGTGAAGACTACGTTCCTCAATGGAGTCATTGAGGAGGAGGTGTATAGAGAGCAGCCCAAAGGTTTCGAGATCTTCAACAGTGAGTCGCATGTGTGCAGGCTCAAGAGAGCGTTGTATGGGTTAAAACAAGCGCCTCGTGCTTGGTACACACGGATAGACAGTTATTTCACCGGACTTGGATTCTCCAAGAGTGAGGCGGATCCTAACCTATACCAGATTGTGGTGGAGGGTAAGTTGCTGATCATTGTACTTTATGTAGATGATTTGATTTTGACAGGTGATGAGATGTTGATACTTTCATGCAAGGAGGATCTTGCTAGAGAGTTTGAGATGAAGGACTTGGGCCTCCTTCATTATTTCCTGGGATTGGAAATTTGGCAGCGCAGTGATGGACTATTTGTTTCTCAGGGTAAGTATGCCCGGGAAATACTGGAGAAGTTCAACATGCATGGTTGCAAGCTTGTTGATACTCCTCTTCCTGGAGGTTGGAGGAAGGAGGATGCTACTTCGGCGGAGGTAGTGGATGCCACTGTTTATCGACAGTTGGTGGGGTCGCTTATGTATCTGGTCAATACACGACCCGACATATGCTATGCTGTTAACCAGCTTTCACAAGCTATGGTTAAGCCTACCAAGCTCTTTTGGAAGGTGGGGAAGCATGTATTGATATATCTCAGAGGCACATCGGGATATGGATTATGGTACAGACAGTTGGATGAGGTGAAGCTGTATGGCTTCACGGATGTAGATTGGGCAGGGAGCCCAACGGACAGAAAGAGCACATATGGAGGGATTTTCAGTATCGGGTCGACAACATTTTCTTGGTACAGTAGGAAGCAGAGATCCGTGGCACTCAGTTTAGCAGAGGCCGAGTATTTAGCAGCGCGTTTGGCTGCATGTGAGGCTATATGGATGAGGAAGATCCTGGTTGGGTTGTTCGGTTCACACTTAGATCCTACTGTGATATATTGTGATAATCAGAGTTGCATTAAACTCTCGGTTAATCCAGTATTTCATGACAGATCTAAACACATTGACATCCGGTATCATCGTATCAGAGATTGTGTGCAGCGGAAGATCATGTTTTAATGTTAGCTTTCATACACATGGCTACCGAGGATCAGGATGTAGATATTCTGACGAAGGCGCTCACCAGGAGCAAATTCGAATACCATAGAGACAGGATCGGGGTGGCAGATAATCCCTATCTTGTTGAGAGGGAGTGTTGAGATTCAACAAGATGATGAGCTTAGTGAAAAGAGTCACCTTCACTAAGTGGGCCCGCAGGCCATTTTTGGCGCAAAGTCTATTTTTAGACATGTCGATCATATTCTATGAGTTGCAGGATGCTATTTGTGGATGGTTGGTCAAGTTGGAAAAATAGATGGACTTCTATTTTTAGACATATTGGGCGGAATCTATTTTTAGATTGCCAGTCTAAAAATAGATATGTCGAATATTATTAGATCTTAATAATATTTGGACTCTAAACATTATCTTATCCTCTTGGAGCACTTCAATTAAGTGCACAGATGTGGCACATGCAGCTAACAGAAGGAATTACACTATTCTTGAGGGTTTAGTGGAGATATTGCATGGAGACTTCAGTTAGAACTCAGGTGACAGAGTTTGGTGGAGTTGATTGAGGAGTTAATGGAGTTGTGTTCAGTTTAACTCAGTTAAACATAGTTGAGCTAGTTGTATCTAGTCTAACTGATTGATACACTAGTGAGAGTGGTGTGAATTAATTATTAATTAATTCACTAATTATAAACTCATTAATCAACTAAAGAATACATCAGTTAACTTCAGTGCATGGACAGTTTCAGTGGAGACCAGTAAAGAGGTAGGTGAAAGAGCAGTGTGACTATCACGCATAACATCAAGTATGAGTTTGCACCACATTGATGGAGATGCCAATGAGGATTGCGAAAGGCATACCGCAGGGATCTTGGAACTCGCATTGGGCTATTATTCATCTTCGTATCGTTAAAGAGAGGTTAAAAGCACGTGGAGCAGATTAGAGCATGTGTTTTGTTAGATCTGAGCTTGTGTAGTGTGTAACAATTGGAGATTGTACTGAGAGCTTGTGAGGAGTTTGTACAATGATTTTTACATGATATCTATCATTATAATATACAGATAGTTGGGGGTTTTCAGCTTTAAGCTTTCCCATAAATACTGTGTTTATATGTGTGATTGTTTATGGTTTTGATGTGCACATGCGATTGTTTATATTTCCACAATTAATGATCAATAGTAGAAGAGGTTATGTATTATGCATGAAGCTCAAATAGTGTGTGATCAGGATAATCTCGGTGAATAATTTAACAGTTATTCAAATTTCTACATAATGTATATCTATTGCGCCCATTCTAACTCCGTCGCTTAAGTCCAATAAAACACGATTACTCATATAATTATATTAATCCCTTTATCAAATGCTCTACGGCATATCCATCTTACGAACCTTGGTTTTTAAATTAGAATAAACCCCAACAGTTGCGCGGGTCCCATAGCTTCTTGCCTTGCGTTAATCGTCGAATGGATCCAATGATCCGTGTCACGTCGCACTTCAATCTCCTATCTGACGGCGATCGTGGAGTTTCGCAAAACTTTTGGTGCCGAGCGTTAACGCTCAAAATATACGCTAAACTCGTTGTTTTGTGAAACCTCCCTTAACTGACGTGTCGAACAGGTATTGGATCGGGTTTTTTTCTCCCGAGTCTTCAAACAGGTTTTAAAAAGTGCAAAACTGCCTGTTTCGCCTTTAAAACCACCCTTCCGTTCCTTTCAAGGTTTTGACTGGTTTAAGAGTTCCAAGTTCTGCTTCCTCCTTGTCGCAAGGTTTCGTCTTTCTACTTCGTTCGGGTTTTCACACATCGATTCCACCTATATGCTGTGAATCGACTCCTTCAATCAAAAACTCGATGCAAGATTTAATAACTCAGATACAACCTTCAGACCCCCGCTCCTTGAGTCAGACTCATCAAGCAGAGTAATTGTAACCAGGGATTATCACATTGCATCCCTCATAAGCAAAAGTTAATTTCATCGAAATTCCGTGTTGAACCCCTTACGCGGAGACTTTCACGAATTTAATACTGAAATTAGATTCAATAGGTTTGAATTGACACAATGCATGTATCATAACCCAAGAATAGGCTCGATGTTGGGCCTCTTACATAGAGCGTTAATATATTAACCACCAAGGGTTTTCATCGCATATGTCCAATTCATAGAATAACCCCTCTAATTTCCTCTGAGGTTGTATACAACAATTTAATCAACCTCTCCACATCATATGCGCAATCACAATTAAAACCAATTACCCAGGGCTCTACACTACTTCTCATATCCTCGCTTATTTAATTTGAACTCGAATACACAGAGGCGCATTCTTCACACAGTAGGCGCATAAATCCAAATTGTTGTCGTTACCTCTAACACAGAGTTCTAACACATAAATATGCAGGTAGACTCTTAAACAATTTACAGAGTCTTGCTCATATCAGTTTCACGGGTTCAAGACATATACACACAGGAATTAATAAAAAAAATGCACAAAAATTCTGAAACAATTCTTCATTATACAGTGACACTACTTACAGCTTCTGGCTCGGCCATATTTTCAATAGATTGACCCTTCTACAACCAATCTTCTGCAGATTCTCCTACAACCCTACGCAGCCCTATGCAGCTCTCTATGCAGGTCTCCTATTATGCCTGTTAGGCTTATTTTTAAAAAAAATCCACTGAATTGACTCAACTCCTCTAACGCTCAAAAACTCTTCAAATCTCTAACTTTTAGACTAACCCTATGATAGATAGAGACGGACTGTCTCTTCCTATGCCCACTAATCATCTGGGTAGTTACATTTTCCTCTCTAATTAACTAAAAATAACTCAACTATGAATAATTACATGGGGAAATAAAACGTGAGACCCCCCTTTAAATTTATTTATGTACAAAGGTTGTTTTGAGCCTAATGCCCCTGCATCAGACTCCCCAAGTTAAAATAGTTCATGATCTCCTGATCATGTGCTTTCATCTTTCTCTGCCTGGATCCCACACTTTGTTTTGAAACTGGTCATATGTTGCAGTGTTCTCCTTTTTCATTCCTCTTGGCTTCCATATCTTGGTCTGCATCTTGGCACTTGCTATGCCCTCACAGTCTGTGACTATCTTCTTCTTGCTGCTGTTGTTTCTCTGTCTAATATTTCCTCTGACTGCTAGACTCTTACTTCTTTTCCCACCTGCACTGCAACTCTATCTGCTACAATCTTCAAGACTCCTTGTCTTCAATTCCATATTCTGCACATCTGGAGGCCTCTTCACTGTATGTCAAATCAAATCTGCAAATTTCCTCTTAAACAGATCTAAACATCAACTTTCTCACTGTTCAGTACATGTGAATTTCAAAATAAAAATTTCAAAGAGCTATTTCAATTCAAGCTCTGATACCACTATGATGGGGGAAAAAACCCACAGTCCCGGTCTTTTTTCAAAATTTCATCCTCAGCTGTGTGTACAATTGCATTCAAAATCCATTTCCCAAACAAATCCACAAACGGGCAATCTCACATTTCTCTAATTTCTTGAACCGGAAAATTAAATATACCTGTGCGTTTTAATATCTCGATTTGAGATTGAGTTATTAAATTAAATCCCTTTTATGTTTATAAAATACACCCCAATTTATCCTCGTATGCGGAATTTCTTCGCTTAATGGTTCAGACCATACAAGAAAATTCTCACACTCTATGGCTAAAACCCCATCTTATAAATCAACATTTCAACCGCGCTTTGTACACCCAAATATAGTGACCAACATACTCTCATTAATATATATTCAAATCAATCTATGCCACTTTGGAATTAAACCCAAAAACCCTTGGACTTGTCCCTTGTACTTATTTGAATTGATATTCGAATGTTACAACTGCTCGACCCTTATAACTTGTAACCATAGTGTTTAATGTATATCCGTTGCACCCATTCTAACTCCGTCGCTTAAGTCCAATAAAACACGATTACTCATATAATTATATTAATCCCTTTATCAAATGCTCTACGACATATCCATCTTATGAACCTTTTTTTTAAAATTAGAATAAACCCCAACAGCTGCTCGGGTCCCGTAGCTTCTTGCCTTGCGTTAATCGTCGAATGGATCCAAAGATCCATGTCACATCGTGCTTCAATCTCCTATCTGATGGCGATCGTGGAGTTTCGCAAAACTTTTGGTGCCGAGTGTTAACGCTCAAAATCTACGCGAAACTCGTTGTTTTGTGAAACTTCCCTTAACTAACGTGTCGAACAGGTATTGGATCGGGTTTTTTTCTCCCAAGTCTTCAAACCGGTTTTAAAAAGTGCGAAAATACTGGTTTTGCCTTCAAAACCACCCTTTCGTTCCTTTCAGGGTTCCGACCAGTTTAAGAGTTCCAAGTTCCGCTTCCTCCTTGTCGCAAGGTTCCGTCTTTCTACTTCGTTCGGGTTTCCACACATCGATTCCACCTCTATGTTGTGAATCGACTCCTTCAATAAACAACTCGATGCAAGATTTAATAACTCGGATACAACCTTCAGACCCCGGCTCCTTGAGTTGGACTCATCAAGCAGAGTAATTGTAACCAGGGATTATCACATTGCGTCCCTCATAAGCAAAAGTTAATTTCATCGAACTTCTGTGTTGAACCCCCTACGCGGATACTTTCACGAATGTAATACTAAAAGTAGATTCAATAGATTTGAATTGACACAATGCATGTATCATAACCCAAGAACAGGCTCGATGTTGGGCCTCTTACGCAGAGCATTAATATATTAACCACCAAGGGTTTTCATCGAATATGTCCAATTCGCAAAATAACCCCTCTAATTTCCTCTGAGGTTGTATACAAAAATTTAATCAACCTCTCCACATCATATGTGAAATCACAATTAAAACCAATTACCTAGGGCTCTACACTACTTCTCATATCCTCACTTATTTAATTCGAACTCGAATACACAGAGGCGCATTCTTCACACAGTAGGCGCATAAATCCGAATTGTTGTCGTTACCTCTAACACAGAGTCCTAACACATAAATATGCAGGCAGACTCTTAAAAAATTTACAGAGTATCGCTCATATCAGGTTCACGGGTTCAAGACATATACACACAGGAATTAATCCAAAAAATGCACAAAAATGTTGAAACAATTCTTCATTATACAGTGACACTACTTATAGCTTCTAGCTCAGCCAGATTTTCAATAAATCGATCCTTCTGCAACCAATCTTCTGCAGATTCTCCTACAACCCTACGCATCCCTATGCAGCTCTCTATGCAGGTCTCCTATTATGCCTGTTAGGCTTATTTTTAAGAAAAAGCCACTGAATCGACTCAACTCCTCTAACGCTCAAAAACTCTTCAAATTTCTAACTTTTAGACTAACCCTTTGACAGACAGAGACGGACTGTCTCTTCCTATGCCCACTAATCATCCGAACAGTTACATTTTCCTCTCTAATTAACTAAAAATAACTCAACTATGAATAATTACATGGGGAAATAAAACGTGAGACCCCCCTTTATATTTATCTATGTACAAAGGTTGTTTTGAGCCTAATGCCCCTGCATCAGACTCCCCAGGTTAAAATAGTTCATGATCTCCTAATCATGTGCTTTCATCTTTCTGTGCTTGGATCCCACACTTTGTTCTGCAACTGGTCATCTGTTGCAATGTTCTCCTTTTTCATTCCTCCTGGCTTCCATATCTTGGTCTGCATCTTTGCACTTGCTATGCCCTCACAGTCTGTGACTGTCTTCTTCTTACTGTTGTTGTTTCTCTGTCTAATCTTTCCTCTGACTGCTAGACTCTTACTTATTTTCCCACCTACACTACAACTCTATCTGCTGCAATCTTGAAGACTCCTTGTCTTCAATTCCAGATTCTTCACATCTAGAGGCCTCTTCACTGTATGTCAAATCAAATCTGCAAATTTCCTCTTAAACAGTTTTAAACATCAACTTTCTCACTGTTCAGTACATGTGCATTTCAAAATAAAATTTTCAAAGAGCTATTTCAATTCAAGCTTTGATACCACTATGATGGGGGTAAAAACCCACAGTCCCGGTCTTTTTTCAAAATTTCATCCTCAGCTGTGTGTACAATTGCATTCAAAATCCATTTCCCAAACAAATCCACAAACGGGCAATCTCACATCTCTCTAATTTCTTGAACCGGAAAATTAAATATACCTGTGCGTTTTAATATCTCGATCTAAGATTGAGATATTAAATTAAATCCCTTTTATGTTTATAAAATACACCCCAATTTATCCTTGTATGCGGAATTTCTTCACTTAATGGTTCAGACCATACAAGAAAATCCTCACACTCTATGGCTAAAACCCCATCTTATAAATCAACATTTCAATCGCGATTTATACACCCAAATATAGTGACCAACATACTCTCATTAATATATATTCGAATCAATCTATGCCACTTTGGAATTAAACCCCAAAACCCTTGGACTTGTCCCTTGTACTTATTCGAATTGATATTCGAATGTTACAACTTCTCGACCCTTATAACTTGTAACCATAGTGTTTAATGTATATCCACTGCACCCATTCTAAATCCGTCGCTTAAGTCCAATAAAACACGATTACTCATATAATTATATTAATCCCTTTATCAAATGCTCTACGGCATATCCATCTTACGAACCTTGGTTTTTAAATTAGAATAAACCCCAACAGCCGCGCGGGTCCCATAGCTTCTTGTCTTGCGTTAATTGTCGAATGGATCCAACGATCCATGTCACGTCGCGCTTCAATCTCCTATCCGACGACGATCATGGAGTTTCGCAAAACTTTTGGTGTCGAGCGTTAATGCTCAAAATCTACGTGAAACTCGTTGTTTTGTGAAACCGCCCTTAACTGACGTGTCAAACAGGTACTGGATCAGGTTTTTTTCTCTCAAGTCTTCAAACTGGTTTTAAAAAGTGTGAAACTGTCGGTTTCACCTTCAAAACCGCCCTTCCGTTCCTTTCAGGGTTCCGACTGATTTAAGAGTTCCAAGTTCTGCTTCCTCCTTGTCGCAAGGTTCCGTCTTTCTACTTCGTTCGTGTTTCCACACATTGATTCCACCTCTATGCTGTGAATCGACTCCTTTAATAAACAACTCGATTCAAGATTTAATAACTCTGATACAACCTTCAGACCCCGGCTCCTTGAGTTGGACTCATCAAGCAGAGTAATTGTAACTAGGGATTATCACATTGCATCCCTCATAAGCAAAAGTTAATTTCATCGAACTTCTGTGTTGAACCCCTTACGCGAAGACATTCATGAATTTAATATTGAAAGTAGATTCAATAGGTTTGAATTGACACAATGCATGTATCATAACCCAAGAATAGGCTCGATGTTGGGCCTCTTACGCAGAGCGTTAATATATTAACCCCCAAGGGTTGTCATCGCATTTGTCCAATTCACAGAATAACCCCTCTAATTTCCTCCGAGGTTGTATACAACAATTTAATCAACCTCTCCACATCATATGCGCAATCACAATTAAAACCAATTACCCAGGGATCTACACTGCTTCTCATATCCTCGCTTATTTAATTCAAAATCGAATACAGAGGCTCATTCTTCACACAGTAGGCGCATAAATCCGAATTGTTTTCGTTACCTCTAACACAGAGTGCTAACACATAAATATGCAGGAAAACTCTTAAAAAAATTTCAGAGTCTTGCTCATATTAGGTTCACGGGTTCAAGACATATACACACAGGAATTAATCCAACAAAGGCACAAAAATGCTGAAACAATTCTTCATTATACAATGACACTACTTATATCTTTTGACTCGGCCAGATTTTCAATAAATCGACCCTTCCGCAACCAATCTTCTGTAGATTCTCCTACAACCCTACGCAGCCCTATGCAGTTCTCTATGCAGGTCTCCTATTATGCCTGTTAGGCTTATTTTAAAACAAAAGCCACTGAATCGACTCAACTACTCTAACGCTCAAAAACTCTTCAAATATCTAAATTTTAGACTAACCCTCTTATAGACAGAGATGGACTGTCTCTTCCTATGCCCACTAATCATCCGGGCAGTTACATTTTCCTCTCTAATTAACTAAAAATAACTCAAATATGAATAATTACATGGGGAAATAAAACGTGATACCCCCCTTTATATTTATTTATGTACAAAGGTTGTTTTGAGCCTAATGCCCCTACATCAGAAAAGGAAGGTGAAGAGACACAAATTTTCATGCAAGGGAAATTAGAGGGAAAATGAAGAAAAATGAGACATAAATAACAAAAATGCATCAGAGAAACAATTCATAGCTTTTTTCAGTTCATTTTTGGGTTCTCTCCTTTCACACCCTCATTTTATCATACTCTTGCACACTTAGAGAATTCTTGGAGCACTCTAGCATACACCTGGATTCGAGAAAGAAGCAAAGGAAAATAAGGGAGCGCAATGGGGAGAATTGGATCAAAAACTACAATAGGGATTATTTGTGGATAATAGGTTACATGTGTGTTTTCTGTGCTTATTTTTGGATGCATGGTATATGCATGTGGTTCCTTGGTTATGTGTTGTCATTGGCATGGATATTTTCTTGGATTGACAGTACTTTCAGCCTTTCCTTTCCATTTCCTGGATAGCCATGGTGTTGTGGGTTTACCACTTAGTTTCTGATTGGTCCTTGGGTTCTCTATGGATGTGGGTTGGAACAAACACCCTGAAGCCATTAAAAAAATTGGGTTGAGTTACTAGTTCATAGAGCCTGCAAGTTGGGAAAAACACTCTAGAGCCTTGTGGGTTGATTTATTAGTCCTTGAAGCCATGGGTTGGAACACATTATCCGGAGCCCTGATTAATTGTGGGTTGAGTTAATAGTTCCTATATCCTTGGAAAACTTGGGTAGAGACCAATCTGGTTGATGCTAGTGATTTATGGACCGTATAGGTGAGATCACTGTGGTTGGGGGTTAAAGTCGTTTGGCCTCTGAAAGCTCTCATTTTTTTTTTTTAAGTTTAACTCTTATGATCTCACTTTCATGCTTGGAATATGGCACAGGGTGATTGGTTGAAAGAGAGATTTGGTTCAGCCCAATATATGGTTAGGTGGTACATGGAAGTCCCTGACTTGGTTGGCATTTTCATATGTTAATAAGAGCTATTTTCCTATTGTGATTTTGTTGTAGCCGCTACAACAACCTCCAAAATTTAGTCCCATATTAAAATTTCAGAGCCCCTGATCCCTCTGGAAAAGGTAAGTCCGATGTGCCCTCAGCCTTGAGCCATGAGAAATTCCATTTCCAAGTATTATGCCTTCAAATATTGGTTCATGACTTGTTTTCTTTGAAACTAGTTGCATAGTCGCAAAGTCGCAAAACCGACAAAATTACACATTTACGACTAAGCGACATAGAGACTTTGCGACCTAAAGGTTTCCAAGTTGCAAGGTCGCAAAGTCCACAAATATGCATGAATGGCAACTACGTGACCTCACAACCTTGCGACCTCCAGGTCGCAAGGTCGCAAGGTCACATCCTGGCCTAAATTTTCACATTCGTGACTGTGCGACCTAGCGACCTTGCAACCTCCAGGTCGCGGGGTCACAAGGTCACATCCTTCCCCAACCGACCCCTAATTGTGACTTCGCGACCTGCATTAAATGATCGCACGTGCGAACCCTTTATAAATAAAAGGGTCGCGTAGGTCAAATTCGACCTGCGCGACGGAGCAAACAAATCCTCTGACAATCCAACTGGATCGCGTTTTTTCCGAGTAAGTTGCTTAATCCTCCTGTTGTTTCTTGTTTTTCTTAGATGTTGCCTTACCTGCCCCATACCCTAGCCTATTAATTTCCCTTGGCCCCATTCCTCTGTAACCCAAATCATCGCCAACTCTCCAGCTAGGGTTTTAAGCTCACATTTCTCATATCTCTTTGCTTCCTCTTCTGAGCCTTACCTTGCCCCACTCTGCCACAGACACCCCTTCCTAGTTATTCTGAGAGGGCCCTTAAGCCTGGTTTTCCCATCTCCCTTGAAGTTTTTTCTCTCTTGTTTTTTCCCACAGGTCGCAATCTCCTGGATTTCACTCAGAAATCCCTAATGCGATCCCACGACCCTGCGACCTCGCGACTTTGCGACATCGCGACCTTTCGACGTGGTCGCTAAGTTACGAAGTCGCTAGGTTGCATCTCATTGAATAACCACCCAAATCATGAATTTATGACCTAGCAACCTTGTGACCTATTCGTAGGTCGCCAAGTCACAGAGTCGCAGTTCTCGGACATTTCACAAAGATGTGACCTTGTGACCATGCGACCTGGTCACTAGGTCACCAAGTCGCAAGCCTCCTTAATCCCATAGATAGCGATCGACAGGGGTCAAAATGACCTAAATTGAGCAATTAAATCATTTAGAGGTCTAGTTAGTCCAGTCATATTTGTTATCATGACGCCCGTCTTATCGTGGGATTGTTTTTTAAACATGCTAGGGGATATTGAAGCCAAGCTCGAGTGTGTTTCCATCTCTTCGACCTCAAGTGATATGGGGCCTCCAGCAGTTTGGAAGAGAAACAAAATCCTGGAGATGGAGATATCAGGAGAAGACATGCCTCCTCCACCACCCCCTATCTATGGAGACACCGCTTGTGTCTTTGGGAAGGGATATAAAATGACCTGGTATCAAGTATATCAGGAATTCACGAAGCGAGAATTCCTAGAAGATCTCGCGGATCGGCAAGTATATATTCAGGTCAAAAGGTCCAAGCTTCACTACATAGGTGCTCATCCACCAATATTCCCATGCGCCGAGGTAGTCGAATGGATCCTCCATAAATTTGATTCCAAGTTCTGGGTTATCCGCGACCATGAAGGGAAAAATTTTGCCAACATATTTGGGAAGGATGCGGACGTGTACTATGCACTCCCCACTAGGGAAGAATAATTTAACGCTGACTGGGTCGCCACACATGATGTACCAGTACTAGAAACCTTGAATAGTTGGTGGGAGGACCCTGGGAAGTTTAAAGCCAAAAAGGAATAGGAGTATAAGACAGATTGCCTTAGGAACACTTATAAGATGGTGGCAACAATGACGTGCAAAATTTATGGCAAAAAGGATGCCACTATCTTCAATGGGGCTTGGGTCCCACTCATGTATGAAGTCACCACCTACGGCACCCGCTTCAACTGGGCTTACCTAGTAGTGTCGGCCCTTAGAGTAAACATATCAGCAACACAAGCACCAGACAAGGGATGCGCGTCAGAATTCTACATGGCCTCTTACCTCTTAGACGTGGTATGCGCAAGATGCTATTTCGAGGGGTGGCCACATAACTGGGATGCAAAGCGTGGTGGGCCCATTAAAAAATATTTGAACATGTTCTGGGCTTCCAAATACAAGCAAGATGCGAAGTCCATCTCACACAATTTCATCCCAACACTCTATGGGAAGCTTTTCGGTAAATATTCCCCTTGCATGCCTAGGCGGGCTATGGAAACAGTGATCTAGGTGGCCAACTGGTTTCCTATTACAAATAGTACCTTTATTAGGGTCTTCGGGTCATTCAAGGCCCTTCACGCACTACCCATGTATGTCATGGATAAAATACTGCTACAAGAGGTGTGCTACCAGATGTCAAGTGGATTCTCCAAAGTCCTCAGCAAAGGAAAAAAGAATCCATGGCCTACCTTCCCACTTACCATTGGTGCCTATACTGTTAAAGATTTCAAGGAAGTAGAAGCCAAGGCAGAGGACATAAAAGGTTTTCATTTTGTAACCTTCACCCATAGGTCATATGATCCTGAAAGGATCATCCCTGCACACTTCAAACGGGCCAAGTTAAATTGGAAGTACCAACACACGGAATGCCCTATTGAGGAACAAGTTAGAGACTGGTATAACAAATATAGGGCAGTCGCGGCGGAAGAATCTGCTATGGAGATCAAGAGGGTCAGGATGACCAAAATTTAGAAGAGAGGGTTGACATAATAAAAAGAAAGGACTCGATAGGAGGAGCTTCATCTTCCAAAGCTAAAAAATAAAACAATACTACAAGTAGTGGTCTTTCTAAAGAGAAACAGGAAAAGAGAGATGAAGAGGCCAAGGCACAGTAAGAGGCTAAGAAGAAGATGAGAGAGGAAGAACTCATAAAGACTCAAGATACCTTGGCACGATAAGAATAAGAAGATAATTGAAAGAAGTAGGTTGAAGAGCAGCAGAAGAAAAAAAAGAAAGAGGAACGGAAGAAAAATCAGGATGAATGTAATATTCCAAATTTGGAACAGCTAGCAAGGCATGACTGGAAAACACATTTTCCAGTAATGGCTGCTACAGGAATTGAAACCAAGACCTGGATCCCTTAGAAAAATATGTATAAGTGCTAAATCCAAGAGGAGGCTCCAAAGAAATCATTCTAAGTGGGTTAAACAAATCTCCCACACTTATATGTCCTAAAAAAGTGCCCAATGAGAGGGGCTGCAACAATAGATACACAAGAGCTGGAATGACAACGTTATTTTATTAGTTGTGAGACAAGAATATATATATATAGCCAACAAATAATTTTATAGCAGTATAAAGAGTACAAATTATTGAGGAAACATCCACTCAAGAAAGGCAATGCAAGCCTCAACAAGACATGTACATGAAATAGAAGAACACTGCCATATATGCATAAACCCTGGATATGACTGCGCAGTTTATAAGAGACACTGCTGCATAAATATCATCAATACAAAGATATTCCAATGTATGGCTCAAATAAAATGGGGGAGAAAGGCTCTAACCCTTGAAAGCAATAATACATCAATCCCGGCAAGGATTGGCTAAAATATACAAAATGGAAAAAATACCGGAGTTGCTGGGTAGTAGCTTCAACTCAAAACTGGAACTGAATAGAGAAGGCTGAATATGATAAAAAATCTGAAGTAGACCTCCTCCAATGGATCTCCTAAGTGGAAGGCTGATCCTTACACTTGAGATCTCACCCTCCAATCAACACTGCAATCCCTCACTGCAAGTGCACTATGAAAATAACACAGTCTAAGAGGGTAACTGTGCTGTAGGTGGAATAGAATGATTTGGACAAGTTCCAAGATTTGCAATAAGCTCTGATAGCTTCCAAAATAATCCTCCAAAGGAAAGTAAGACTCCTCCTCTGAAAAACAAGTGGTGGAAGAGGTGTTGTAATCCCTCACTGCAACACCCTGCAACACAAAATTATCCTGCTACAGGAATAACGTTGTCCAAGAGGAAGATGCTTGGCCTCAAGCCTGGATGTGAGGCAATTCAATAAAAATCCTTCGAGAGGCTTCTTAAGAAAGGAGAAGAACTCCTAAGCAGGAAATCCTTGTGCTAAGCAACACAGCAACTCAGCTAAACAGCTGGAGAATGCCAATAGTCTAAACATACAAGAAATCAATAATCATATGCATCTGAAACAATGGCTACCTTGCCCTCCTTTTAAACACATGAGAGCTCCCTATCCATGGGTCCCACTCTATTAGGGTTTCGTCCTTCAAGGAATATTCCCTCCTCTTTCTCTGCACTGTCCCATAGGATGCTTTCCACCTCATACCTCTGCGCTGTTTGACTTGGTCAAACTTGACCTAGCCTCTTTGCAAATGTCTTCTTTCACACATGAGGGTGTGGACTATAGTTCCAAGGCTGATCCCTTTTCATACTAGAGGGATATTATCCATGATTTTATTGTGTTTAGGCCTTCTCACCCAATTATTTAACTTATAAGTGAAATTAACAAAATCTAATATTCCAATTTATTGAAGGAAAAATTTGGAATATTACAGTCCTCCCCTCCCAAATGTTGCTTGTCCTCAAGAAAATGCAAGGATAGAACTGGAAAGTCTCCACCCAAGGCATGGAGTCTGAAATTTGATGAGGAATATCTCCCCCATGTGGATCCTCCATCCCCAAGCAATCATCCAAATAAAATGAGTCACCTCCCAACATGGAAACTCTTGAAAATCTCCTTCCACCTCAAGCTCCGGAAATGAAGGTGGGTTGAAAATATGAATATGGTAAGCATCATAGCTCACCCCATGCTATCCGTCTCTCCACTTATGATAAGTGTAGAGTGTGTGCTAATGCTGGGCTGCAAAATTATTTCCCTCAAATGGAAAAGTGAAGAATAATCCTCCAAATATTTCTCCTCCAACATTGAAGAACATGCTGGCCCAAAAAAATCCATCCATGATTAATAGGACATGGTCATCATAGAGTATCCTAATGAGAAGTTTGCTGCAAGTTTTACATGAGGATGCATGATACAAAAAATATCTCAAGAGGACCCAACGCAGTTTTATCCAATGCAACTTTAGAAAGTTACATGGCAAGTAATTTACAAAATCCATCACATCTACTAATTGATAGTAAATTTCTGAATGTGTCAACAATACATGATCAAATAATTTCCCATGGTTGTACAATGGACGGCTATCAAACTCATGGCCCACCTTAAAAGAAAACAAGTGTGTGGCTGTGGTGGCCATATCTCCTCCCATGCTCCCATTAGAACATGTAGTGCAGAAAGTAGGGAAACTTTCTGCCCTCAAGGACACATCCAACTCATGTGTCAATATCCCAATCATGCTTCCCATACAAATCAGATCCATATCAGAAAATGAAGTCATGATCAACAAAAAAATGAAGAAAATGTTGAAGGTTTCATGTGGTGCAAGGAGGTACCAATAGCTTTCCCAATAATGACAGCGCAGTTTTCCAAACTGCTGCTTCAAAAACTCACATGGCAAGTTGTTTTGAGTTACATGGATAATTATGTATGTCATGATATCTACTGATAAATAGAAAAATGCTAAATATATCAACTGATCATACATAAGAGAAAACACTTGCCCAAGGCCATATAAAAGATGGTTGTCTCCATCATACAAATTGGCCCAATTTTGTCCATGAAGCCCAATGAAAAACTTGCCCTTTTGTGGAGCAATGCACTGAATATGAATGGTAAGAGCATCAAAATGTTGTGCTAGATAATCCATGGATGCAAAAACAATATTATTACCATATGTTGAGAGCAAGATGATTCATGTGTATATGGATGATCCCTCCATAGTAGTATGGCACATTCCCAGGAAGAGGATTGAACCATATGTTGCATAAATATCACCCTCCTTATACTTGGAAATCCAAGTCAAGAAGATCATAGCAAGTGAGGTCATACCAATGTAATAGATGTCTCCATCCACTACTACATAAATCTCACCTCCTCTTTGTCCTCCAAGTGCATCAAGTATGAAGTGATCTTGGGGAAACTCCATCAATAACCCCAAGAGCTCTAATGACAGCGCTGTTGGCCTCTGCAAATAATCTCTAGCCAACTCATAGCTCCATCCTTTGACATGCTCCTTGTCAAAGATATCTCCCATAATGCTACAATACATAAGAAGTTCCTCCCAAGGTGGAAGTACCTCTCTATCATCAAAAGCCAAGGATATAATGCCATCTCCTCCTCTTGCAACATCATGCAAAGTGGGAGAGCAAATATTGTCTTGCTTTCCTAAGAACAAGCAAAGCAACCAATTATTTTGTTGCCTTCCCATACTTCCATCATACAACTCATGTGATGAAGACACAATGAATGATATGAGTATCATATCAACACCATGCATCCATACTCTATGCTGCCCAATGATGCAAGTATCCTGCCATCTCTCCTTCCTCCTACTCTTAGGAAGAGTGTATTCCAAGTGATGGCCAAAATATTTCAAGAGTAACCAGCGCAGCCAAGCCTCCTGTTGCCTGGTGTCATAGATCTGCAAGTAGCCTCCCAGCTCCTTGCTCATGAACCACATACACTCAATCACTTGTGGATGCTTTCTCCTTCTCTTCATCTTGGTACTCCTCCCATGAGGGCTGCCACCCTCCCAAACCAAATCTCTGTCTTTGCACTCCATGGGATTTTGAAATGCAATCCTCTCGAGGATCAATGAGACCCTATAAGGACCCAAATAGGTGGCAGGAAAAAACCTCCCATCATGATGTGTATGGCTCAAGAAATGTCTAGCACAAGCATGAGAGATGTTATCCATCCTAAGGTGTCCTCCATCTTCTATCTGATCCTGCAAGAAAGGAAGAAAATTATTGCAATCCATGCTGTGGTGAAGTGCACTTCTAATGAGATCTCTCCTTGAGACCTCCCTCTCAACAATGGTCTTCCAAAGCCAATGTGGTCTTGGCTCTGCTGAAAGTAGAAGTTCCTCTTTGAGCTGAGAGGAGCTCATTGAGAAAGTGTCATCTTGAAAGGAGAAAGGGTTTCTCACTCCAAGATGTCTATTATCTTCCTTCAAGTCTTCAAACCCAAACCTAAAATGTGATGTAAAATCCAACAATGGCTCATGAGAATGATTGTTTGCTTCCTCCTTGAATTTTTCCATGTTTCACAACGCAGTGAAACCAAGCTGCTCTATAGTAGCAATGGGATTTGACCCTTGGTCATGTAAAAGTAAATCTCCACAATTATCAGAAGAATTTGCTGCAACAATAGATTGTGGAAATCTTTTCATACCTTGATGATATTTTGGAACTTCTTGTAGGGCTGCAAGAGTTCCTTCCTCCCAAGTGTTGGTTGCCCCAACTGTTGATGCATGTGGCTACTCCTCCATGAGTGTGACAGCGTTAATACAAAGCTCCTCAAGTGGTGTGATATTTTCCTCCTTTGTTCTTTCTCCATCAAAGGTTTGGATCAACCTTTGAGTGAACTCTGCAAAATTCTTCACCCTTGCATGGCTCAAGTGGTTGCACCACCAAACATAGGCTTCACCCTCCAAGTGCAGCGCTGAGATTTCAACAGCTTCTTTCCCTGCTACAGGATGTAGTAGGAAAAATGCCTCCAACTTCCTCACCCAAGTTCTTGCTATAAATAACCCATCAAAAGTAGACAACATAAATCTATTGCCTTTGATTTCTCTTCTACTACAGGGTCTCTTCTCTTCCTTCAACTGGATGAAATGAGGGAAATCTAGAGTCTCCTTGAAGGCTCTAGGTTGAGATCTGTACTCAACAAGGTAATCACTTAGAATCTGATAATCCAAGTGTCTCTCATGCTCAATGTCTTTTTCTTGATAAGAATAGGAAGTGCATGGTCCTTCCTCTTCTATTTCTTCACTCTTCTTGACCTCCTTGGAGAGGTTCTCTCTGGATCTAAAAACTGATTAGAGATATCTAATATTCTTCAAAATTTTGATCTTCTTGGGATTAGACTCACAGGCTGAGCCAAGAAAGTTGCTTTGATACCACTGTAATATTCCAAATCTAGAACAGCTAGCAAGGCATGACTGGAAAATGCATTTTCCAGTAATGGTTGCTACAGGAATTGAAACCAAGACTTGGATCCCTTAGAAAAATATGTCTAAGTGCTAAATCTGAGAGGAGGCTCCAAATAAATCCTTCTAAGTTGGTTAAAGAGATCTCCCACACTTAGATGTCCTCAAAAAGTGCCCAATGAGAGGGGCTGCAACAATAGATGCACAAGAGCTGGAATGACAGCGTTATTTTATTAGATGTGAGACAAGAAGATATAGATAACCAAAAAATAATGTTATAGCAGTAGAAAGAATACAAATTATTGAGGAAACATCCACTCAAGAAAGGCAATGCAAGCCTCAACAAGACATGTACATGAAATAGAAGAACACTGTTATATCTGCATAAACCCTGGCTATGACTACGCATTTTATAAGAGAAACTGCTGCATAAATATCACCAATACAAATATATGACAATGTATGGCTCAAATAAAGTGGGGGAGCAAGGCTCTAACCCCTGAAAGCAATAATGCATCAATCCCGGGAAGGATTGGCTAAAATATACAAAATGGAAAAAATGTCGAAGTTGCTGGGTAGCAACTGCAACTCAAAACTGGAACTGAATAGAGAAGGCTGAAGATTACAAAAAATCTAAAGTATACCTCCTCCAATGGACCTCCTAAGTGGAAGGCTGATCCTTACACTTGAGATCTCACCCTCCAATCAACACTGCAATCCCTCACTACAAGTGCACTATGAAAATAACACAGTCTAAGAGGGTAACTGCGTTGTAGGTGTAATAAAATGATTTGGACAAGTGCCAAGATCTACAATAAGCTCTAATAGCTTCCAAAATAATCCTCCAAAGGAAAGGAAGACTCATCCTCTGAAAAACAAGTGGTGGAAGAGGTGTTGTAATCCCTCACTGCAACACCCTGCAACACATAATTATCTTGCTACAGGAATAACGCTGTCCAGGAGGAAGATGCTTGGCCTCAAGCCTGGATGTGAGGAAATTCAATACAAATCCTTCAAGAGGCTTCTCAAGAAAGGAGAAGGACTCCTAAGCAAGAAATCTTTGTGCTAAGCAGCATAGCAACTCAACTGAACAACTGGAGAATGCCAATAATCTAAACATACAAGAAATCAATAATCATATGCATGTGAAACAATGGCTGCCTTTCCATCCTTTTAAACACATGAGAGCTCCCTCTCCATGGGTCCCACTCTATTAGGGTTTCCTCCTTCAAGGAATATTCCCTCCTCTTTCTCTGCACTATCCCATAGGATGCTTTCCACCTCATATCTCTTCGCTGTTTGACTTGGTCAAACTTGACCTAGCCTCTTTGCAAATGTCTTATTTCACACATGAGGGTGTGGAATCTAGTTCCAAGGTTGATCACTTTTCATAATAGAGGGATTTTATCCATGATTTTATTGTGTTTAGGCCTTCTCACCCAATTATTTAACTTATAAGTGAAATTAACAAAATCTAATATTCCAATTTATTGAAGGAAAAATTTGCAATATTACAGAGAAGAGGCCCGCAAAAATAAATAGGAAGAAGAACGCAAGAAGAAGGAAGAAGAAGAATGAAATAAGAAGGAGGCCGAATGCAGGTATAAGGAGGAACATGATAAAGAAGAGGCCGAGAAGAGGAGAAAGGAAGAAGAAAATCTGAAATCGCAGGAAGGTTCTTCCAAGGGAGCAGAGGTGAGCGAGACACCACTCTCGAAGACTGGGAAACAAATAGAGCTGCCCCATATTGAGGTACCCTCAACAACTCCCATGACGAGCATACATCTCCCACTCTCAGAACTCAGTGTCCCAGAAGAACAGGAAGATGATGTGTTAGGCCTGACAAGGCTATCATACGACCAGTTCATACATAATATCAGGCAGGAGAAGACAAATTTTCTCGCGTGGAATCCAGCTGAGCCCCTCACAGTGACAATAGAAAAGGAAAAATTCCTAGATACTAGGACTAATCCCATCATGATATCATCGACGGGGACAAATTTTGCAACAGCTACAGAGGAAAATGTCAGCAGGATGAGTAGGGAGATCTTGTCCCTGCAAAACAGACTCCGGACCTCTGAATGAAAGGCAGCTCAGGAAAAAGAGATGCTCGAGGCAAAAAATCAAAAGCTCTAATTCACAACCACTCAAGCCAATGGGTTACCAACCTCTATCCAAGGGGAGTTGGTTACTTTGGAAACTGCCATGAAGCAGGTATATGAGGAGATGTTTACCATAAAATAGACATTTTCCTTGCTACTAAAGGCTCAGGCAAAGACTAAGAAGAAAACCACACAACTAAAAGAAGCCTATGCGACACTAGACAACATGCTTGAATGGTCCGAAAGGTATCCACAAGCTCCCGACACCTTGCCTAAGAAAGATTGGATCCGCACATAGAACGACAAAGTATAGATATGGATGAAAATACAATCCAAGGACAAGCTTGTAAACGATGTGGAGAAAGTGATGTCCGACTATGAACATCTCATCAGTGGCATCGACTTGATGGTGGGAGTACATCACATCCCTTCCTTGGGGGCATTGGACACATAGAAGACAAAAGAAGAAGTAACCAAAGACGTCCAAGCATTTCTAGAACCCATCAGGCAAGTAGCTGCTCCCAAGGACCTTCTGGCCTCAAAGGAGAACATTGATCAGTTCATCATCGCACTAGTATAGATCTACACCAAGCTAGCATTCCTATCCAATCAAATCTCTGTGAAAAAGTGCACTTTGGTTCCAGACGCTCTCGAGTGCTTTCACAGATTAGGGGAGGACACACCTCAAGTCACTCCAGTGGCCATAGACTATCAGGCCTGGCAGACGCATCTCAGGGAAAAAAAATAGGTAGAAGTCCCAAACCTTGTCATCACATGGATGCTACCATTAGAAGGAATAGTTACACAAGTCGTAGGTAGCAAGCGAGATCTAGTCGCAGGTCGCAAATGAGATCCAGTCACAGGTCACAACATCACTTGGGTCGCATTCTAGGCCAACAGTCGGGAAGCTGAAAGGATAGGGTTATCCAAAGGTTATTATTTCTTTTTTCTATAAGTACTTTCTTCGGGGACAATGTAAAGGACCTTTTTTCGAGACTCCAAAAGGAGAAGAGATAATTGTATTGCATTGAATGCATGATTTTGAGAATGAATACAAATGAATGTTTTGATTCCACTACTGGATCTAATGAGGACTTATGTGTGCTAGAATTATGAATATTATGTCTTATGTATCTGCTATCTTTTATAACTCACTAGTATACATTTTTCTGTTCATATATCATTTGTATGTTTAAGCTTTCTGGATGTGTGAATGGTATGTGAATATTTCATTAAGGGATGTTTAATGACTTTGTTATTAATATCGCTCCATCTTTCGGAAAATGCTTAAGGAATTGAAGGGTGTTTCGACCATAGAGAACTGTTTCTTTTGTGGTCAAGCAGCTTTTTATGAGCATGACAGTAATGATGTGTTACTAACAACATCTCATTTGGCTGCATGCTTCAAATCTCACTTTGCTATTTATAATGTTTCATTTATAGGAGAAATTATCGACCATTTGTTTCGTATCATTTGAATAGTCGTGTATCATCAAGTCCACAAGGTGCATCTTTGCTTGATAAAAGGCGCATTCAACGGTAGTCGGACCTACACCCCGGATGGGATCCTTATCACAAATGGCCTAGAGTCTAGTTGGGGCTTTATACCGGGGAGATCCCCTACTGTTGGCCAGGAATTTTTTCCCGTCAATAGATTTGCCACTACAAAAAGGGCCTGAATGGCAGGCTCCCACCACGCAAGTAATATCTCGTTGCAAACCCTGCAGGGGGAGATCATATATGAAAATAATGGTCCTCCACCCCCTAAAATTCCCCAGAGGAGGACCTTCCCTCTTATGAGGTAACCTCAAACCAGCTTAGAGCCTTGCACCCGCTCGCCCGCGATCTCATTAGAGGTTTGCAAAACTTCCCAGCCACCACTTCCCTAGCCAATCCGAAGACTCCTGAGACGCATCAAACTCACCAGGGTTTCCTGGTCAATTCCATGCCTCAGCTGATATGCCTTATGCTCGAAGATTATGCGGATGTAGTTGAGCGAAATTCAGCCAAACCCGATGACAGCCCCCGAGAGATCAAAGGGGATGGCCGTGAAGTTATCAAACCCCATCTAGATGCCGGCCCTCAACCCAACCAGACTTTTAATGATAACACTCAAGAAAATGACCCGCTTGGAGGAGGAGTTGGGACGGTTCGGGGAAACAAAGGCCGGGGAGATAGAGGCAATGGACACGGTTGAAATACGGACCGTACTCACCACCTTTGCAACTGAAACTAAGAGAGGTTTTCCTTCCTTTACAACTAGAGAAATTATATAAACATGGGAAATATTGGAGGTAATCACAACATGCACTCTCAACATGAGGGCGAAGCCTTCAGGTCTGGCACCAGAAGCGAATCCGAGAATCAGATCGAGCATATCTTCATCCCGCCCCACCATAGGACTAGACGGGTTCAACCCTTAGCCTGGATGGCATAATATCCTCTAGGCCTTCGTGGTCCCCTTCATGACATGCCTCGACACCCAGAGAAACACCTCCCTAAGTTCGACCCCGAGAAGGGTACGTTGGCCGAAGATCACATCAATAATTTCTACCTGGCCTTCCAAATGATGAAAGTGCAGTACAAAAATGTAGCATGCCAACTCTTTCCCCACAACCTAGAAAATAAGGTTGCTACTTGGTACCGGTCACTGCTTGTCACTTCCATTTCCTCCTGGGAGCAATTTTTCCGTACCTTCCTCCAGAAGTTTTCGGAAGACAAGATTCCTTCTACGCTCCTCACAGAGTTGAGTACTTTGAAATGCCATAAGAAGGAGAAAGTTAAATACTTCAACCAACACTTTGCCACCATATTGAACAAATTCCACTTGAACATGGACTTGGTGATTCCATCACCATTGATTATTACACAAGGGCCCTCCCTCGGTATATCGTCGTTTTCATGCAGCGTGAAGCCAGAGCTACCCTGGCAGCAAACTACACCACCTCCCTTGCCATCGAAAAGGACATGTTGTCCATAGTAGCCATTGATCATGATGGCTGAGATGACTGAAAACTGGCCGTGAAAAGAATGCAACCATCAGCCCACAAATATGGAGACAAGGATAAAGACCCCTTCGATTTCGAGAGCATCGCAAAATCCCTCAAGTTGTTGACAAACAAAGTCTCTGATTTGAAGAGGAAAAAAAATGACTCCAACTCAGGTAGCAAAACAAAGAAACCTTTATTTAGGAAGAGCAACCTCACGGCGAGTCGCCCTCCACTGAACCCAAATACTAACCTCAACGTAGAAGAGATCGACAAAGACAATTTCTGCTCTTTCCATCAAGCCTCCCACTCAGGAAAAACCTGCCCTTAGTGGATCAATAGCATGACCATTGTGGTAAATCAACTCCTAGAAGATAAAACAGTGGGAGAGTTAGAAGAGGAGGCCGGCTCAGATATCAAAGAAGCCTCTCCTCTAGATGAGGATTTTGGATCTACTGTCCTCACCTTCGAGGTAATCTGTGGAGAAGGACATCTCCCCATGATGAAGATAAACCTGGCCGATAATCCAAACCACAACCCCTAAAAAATGTATCCCCACCACTTCCCAAGCCACCCCCAAGGCTAGATTATCATCAGGTTCACCAGGTACCTCTGAAGAACCTCTCTCGCACCCAGAATCTAGATATAACATCATCGAAGATATGAAGAAAACGTGAGCCAACATTTCCCTTTATGAGCTCGCCCGGATCGCTAACTAGCGAGACCTTATTCTCAAAGCTTTCGCCAACCCACCGACGTCCAAAACAGTGAGCTCCAAATCCTCCCAAGCTATGTCAAGCCTCCAGTCCATCGTAAATGTCGTCAACGTGAACTCCCGAGGATCTATACCCCCTTTCCTTCTGTCTTTTGAGATCTTCAATTTCAATGTCCATAATTTCCTCGTCGATTCTGGTGCCTCCACCAATGTCATGCCCCTATCCGTATGCAATAAATTGAAGATCCATATTGAGAAGACCAACGCCAGGATCATTCAGCTTTATAGATCCCAGGTCCCCTCCATGGGTGAATTGAATAACGTCCTCATCCGCCTCTCCTCGAACTCCAGGGTGCATCAATGCATCAACATAGTGATCATGGATATCTCAAAAGCCTACGGCTTGCAATTGAGTCGAGATTGGTCAAGCAAGCTACAAGGATACTTTACCATCGACTGGTCCCACTTGTGGCTCCCATACAAGGGTAGGAAAAATTAGATCTGGGTTGAAAGCGAACCTTACATGAAACACACGATGACCGACCTGGAGGCAACCGACGAACCCATTAGCTTCGCATAAGAGGAGTTGGGCATGTTCTTCCTAGAGGCTGCATTTGGTTTCTATCAAACCCCTCAATCTCTAGTCGCCCAAGACACCCAGTCAGAGCTGCTCCCAGCTACTACTTTCCACCCTGCCACGCTAAAAATACCACCAAATGTCACCGCCCTGAGTACACCTCCTGTGCACTCACATGATCTTACAAAATCTGAAGACAAGGTCTATAACCTGTACTACGATGGTTCCAAGACCCATGACGGGGCCGGTGTGGGTTGTATCTTGTTACATCCACAGAATAATAAGTTCCTAATATCTTGCTGGTTGTAGTTCCAGTGTACCAATAATACAGCTAAGTATGAAGCACTGATTCTTGGCCTCAAGAAAGAAATCGATCTCAAAGTCAGTTTTTGAAGGTAATTGGCGACTCCGAAATCATTACCCGGCAGGTACGCAACACCATTCACTACCTATCTCCACATTTGAAAGTTTATCAGCAAGAGGAATGGTGTTTGATTTCTGCCTTTAATGATTTCGGTATTAAGTCTATACTTAGAATGCATAATGCTGCCACTATATTTACCCCATTAAGGGATGGGTTCTCTATTGAAATTTTCTGTAAGCTTGCAGTGCCGGACAATGTGATTAATCTGCACGTTTTTAATGATGATCAACAGGTACTGGATTTCATGCTTAATTCAGACATGTTCAAGGCCGTTGTGATCGAGGAAGAATATCATGACCTAGACTTGCAAAAGGAAAGAGAGGAGCACAAGGGGAATCCCATACCCAAAGGGATCATGTCCCTTGAGAAGTTATTTGATCCACATAACCGTTTTTGGGGACCTCCCAACACGAAGGTGCAGAGTTCCACCCTACTGCACCAGCAAATAAAACTCAGGACAGAAATGGAACCAAAATTCGTCAACCTCAGTACAAAATGCACCCCTCAAGAGAAGAAATCCTTTACTGAATTATTCAATAAATACCGAGATGTTTTCGCCTGGACGTATGATGAGCTACGAACTTATGACACACGAATCATCCAACACGTAATACCAATGAAGGAAGGAGTTAAGCCTTTCCAGCAGAAGCTAAGGAAGGTGCACCTTACTTTGGAGCTGATGATCCAAAAGGAACTGAAGAAACTCTTAGATGCCTGCATCATCTTCAAAGTTCGACATTCAACCTGGGTGTCAAATTTGGTCCTAGTTCATAAAAAGTCTAGCCAAATTTGTTTATTCATGGACTTCCAAAATTTGAACCGATCATCGGACAAGGAAAACTACCCGGTGCCTCCCATGGAGAAGATTCTTCAAACAGTATCTGGGTCAGAAATGTTCTCATTATTGGATGGTTTCTCAGGTTACAATCAAGTACTAGTGGCTGAGCCTGATCGTCTGAAAACCACATTTAGGACCAAATGGGGAACGTTCGCATTCAGACGCATGCCCTTTGGCCTGATGAATGTTGGGGCAACCTTCTAGAGGGCCATGGACAACGCCTTCCAGGGTCTAATGAGGCAAGGTGTAGTGGTATACCTTGACGATGTCACCGTATTATCCAAGCACAAGTGTGACCACTTACACCACCTCAAACATATTTTCGAAAGGTGCCGAAAATATGGGATCTCACTTAACCCCAAGAAGAGCATCTTTGCAGTCTCTGAAGGGAATCTCTTGGCCGCATCATAACTCGAGAAGGAATATTGGTGGACCCAAAACTCGCAAAATCCATCACCTAGATTCCTCACCAGAGTAGCAAAAAGGCCATGCAATTGTTTCTCGGAAAAATCAACTTCCTGCGAAAGTTCATATCGGACTTCACCCAAATCGTGAAACCTCTATAAGGTATGATCAAGAAGAACACAAATTTTAAATGGAATTCCCCCAAGAAAGAACCATTCGATAATATTAAGTAGGCCATTGCAAAAGCACCGAACCTTCATAGCCCGGATTTCAGCAAAGGCTTTATCTTGTATACCTTTGCCTCAGACTCATCTCTCACGGCCGTCCTCACTCACAAAGATGGCAGCAATGACGAGCAACCCATATTGTTCATGAGCGCAAGGTTGCAAGGTGCCAAGCTGAATTATCCGGATATTGACAAGTAGGCTTATGTGGTACATAAGGCAGTCAAACATTTCAGGCCATATATTTTGAAGAACCACGTCAAAGTGTTTTTACCCCACCTAGTAGTTCTCTCACTATTCATGCAAAAAGAGCTGGGTGAGAGATGAGGCAACTGGATGGCATGCCTTCAAGAGTATGACCTAGAATTCAAGCCTGCACATACTGTCAAAGGGAAAGGGTTATGTCGGATGGCTACTGAAGCCGCAGAATTGTGGGGCAATGAAGAGGAATGTTGGGATCACGAAATAGACATGTACCAAGCTGGTAGTACACCTCAGCAAAGCACCCTATCATGTTACATTGATCTCCAACAATATCTTGGCTGCAGTATTATGGACCCAACCTTAACCACCCAACAAAAATGAGAAATAAGGCTAAAGTCTACATCCTACCAGCTGGTGTAGGGTAATCTCTTCCGCAAGCACCACAACGGGATCTTGTTACGCTGCTTTATTAGAGCATAGTGAGGCTCAACAGGTCCTGAAGGAACTACATGATGGCCCAGCCAGTAGACACTATGCAGGGGATGCCACAACTCACAAGATTATGTGTGTTGGTTTTTATTGGCCCACTCTGTTCAATGATGCGCACGCCTATGTTCGGAGATGCCTTTCGTGTCAAAATTTTTCTTGTAGGGAATCCCGACTTTTACAGTCTGTCATGGTGGAAGAGCCATTTTAGCAGTGGGGGCTCGACGTGATCGGGGAAATTTTTCCGCACTCCTCCAAGCAACATCGATATATCCTTATGGCCACAAAATATTTCTAAAGGTGGGTTGAAGCAATACCGTTACGTTAAATCAATGATCAAGAGGTAATAGCTTTCATCACTCAGTACATCATGACCAAGTTTGGCGTTCCAACCTCCCTTGGTTTTTATAATGCTAATTATTTTTTGTCATTCAAGTTATATGAATTTGCTTTAGATCAAAACAGTATAGTGCTCAAACATTACGCCAACTACTATCCCCAAGGAAATGGGTTCACCGAGTCAACCAATAATAACCTCATCTGTATCATCAAAAATAATTTTCTATCCCAGCACCGGAACTGGCACAATGCCCTCCACAATGCCTTCTGGGCTGATTGGGTCACACCCAAACCATCCTTGGGCACCTCCCCATTTTTTCTAGTCTACAAAAAATAAGAAATACTTCCTCCCAACCTGTCTCTCCCGGCCTTTTAGTTGTCACAATAAAGACATGATATCCCATGCCCTTCCTTACAAGCACATATAGACACATTGTTGAAACTGGAGGAGGAAAGGCTAAAAGCCCAAGAAAATTTCGCCATCCACCAGAGCCGAATAAAATGATGGTTCGATAAAAAATCTATCAGAAACAAGGTTTTTGAGGTTGGCGACCTCGTCTTCAAATGGGAAAAAGCTCACGAAGATAAGGGGAAACACACCAAATTCCAAGCCTTGTGGACAGGCCCCTTCTAGATCAAAGAAAAGGTCTATTGCCACACATATAGACTCCATACCTTAGAAGGGAGGATCGAGGTCCTCCCGGTAAATGGACAAGACCTCAAGCATTATTTCACCTGACAGCCCCAAGGGGCGTCACCATTCTCTGTACCATATTTTTTTTTCTTTTCTTTGCTGCTCTTGTTTTTCGTTTTTTCTGTGTGTTTCAATAAACCAACTCGCTTCAAGCAAGCTCTCAGAAATATGTTCCCCTAACACCTCAAGTTGAGGGATATAAGTAGTAGTTACTCAATTGGTAAGCTGTACTAAAATCTTTGCTAGTGAAGAATCGACCCTGGAACACAAAATGGCCTAAGCTTGCTTGTGATAGACACCCCTGGGGAAAACACGACCAAGTCTTAGGACCTAAGCACAAGTATCTCACCCAGTACACTAGCTCGAGGGACTGCTTTACGAGAGGAATTTTTGGTGAAATAGGTCACTAGATGGAAGGGGAACAGTGCCAACCCCAAGCAGCAAAAGGATATTCGGGAAAACCCAAAGGTCCCTATATGCAGACCAAGAGAAACCTCTCTTGCAAGTAGCATAAGTCGAGATCCCTCATCCACCCAAGTAATACTTGCCACATTCAAATAAGTGCATTGAGCACATTCAAAATAAGTGCCTCAAGCACATTCAAATAAGTGATATTAGCACATGAAATAAAGGGTAAAGGATTGAGAAAGGCTTCCTGCGCAGAGAGATGATGTGATGACTCTGCTGGGGTACTAACCAGGCTCGCTGGCAGTGGAGCAACATCTGTGACTCCTAGGCAGTGACTCTGTTGAAACCACTAAGTTCGCTGGCAGCAGAGCAACACATGGGGACCAAATAAATATACCGAATCCTTCAAGCCCATGAGGTTACTCCAACCCCTTCCGTCCGGTCTCCAAAAATGAAAACATGGTGAAAAAACGTCCCAAACAGTGAAAACAAGTGGATAAAACACGCAAGGGCCAGAGATGAAAGTAGTGGGACCCACAGGAGTGAAAGGAACAACCTGCTAAACCCCCCCGCCCCCCTCAAGGTGAAGCATAGGCATAGATTTTGGGTTCTACCAGTGAATCGCCATTTGTTGTAGCCACTACAACACCCTCTAAAATTTAGTCGCATATTAAAATTTTAGAGCCCCTGATCCCTTTGGTAAAGGTAAGTCCGATGTGCCCTCAGCCTTGAGCCATGAGAAAGTCCCTTTCCAAGCATTCTTCCTTCAAAGATTGGTTCATGACTTGTTTTCTTTGAAACTAGTTGCATAGTCGCAAAGTCGCAAAACTGATAAAATTACACATTTGCGACTAAGCGACCTAGCGACTTTGCAACCCCCATATCGCCAGGTCGTAAGGTCACAAAGTCTATAAAGATGCACGAATGAAAATAATGCAACCTTGCGACCTCCAGGTCGCTAGGTCGCAAGGTCGCATCCTAGCCTAAATTTTCACATTCACGACTGTGCGACCTAGCGACCTTGCAACCTCCAGGTCGTGGGGTCGTGGGGTCGCAAGGCTGCATCCTTCCCCAACCAGCCCCTATATGTGACTTAGCGATCTGCATTAGATGATCGCATGTGTGACCCCTTTATAAATAAAAGTGTCACATATGTTGCATTCGACCTGCGTGATGAAGCAAACAAAGCCTCTGACAAGCCAACTGGACCATGTTTTTTTTCCGGGTAAGTTTCCTAATCCTCCTTCTATTTCTTGTTTTTCTTAGATGTTGCCTTACCTTCCCCATACCCTAGCCTATTAATCTCCCTTGGCCCCATTCCGCTGCAACCCAAATCATCACCAACTCTCCAACTAGGGTTTTAAGCTCACATTGCTCATTTCTCTTTGCTTCCTCTTTTGAGCCTTACCTTGCCCCACTCTGCCACAAACACCCCTTCCTGGTTATTCTGAGAGGGCCCTCAAGCCTGGTTTTCCCATATCCCTTGAATTTATTTCTCTCCTTTCATTTTTTCCTGCGGGCCACAATCAAATGGATTTCTCTCAAAAAGCCCTAATGCGACCCTACGACCCCGTGACCCCGCGACTTTGCGACCTCACAACCTCGCGACCTGATCGCTAAGTTGCGAAGTCGCTAGGTTGCATCTCATTGACTAACCACCCAAATCGCGACTTTGTGACCTAGCGACCTTGTGACCTAGTCACAGGTCGTCACGTCACAGAGTCGCAGTTCCCGGACATTTCACGAAGATGCAACCTCGCGACCATGCAACATGGTCGCTAGGTCGCCAAGTTGTAAGCCTCCTTAATCCCATAGATAGCGATCGGTAGGGGTCGTAACGACCTAACCTAAGTAGTTAAATAATTTAGAGGTCTAGTTAGTCTAGTCATATTTGTTATCATGCCATTTGTCTTATCGTGCGATTGTTTTTTGAACATTCCAGGGGATATTGACGCTGAGCTCGAGTGTATTTCCATCTCTTTGGCCTCAAGTGAGATATGGGGCAAGCATTAGGAGCTAATCGTATGACCAAAGTACGTTGTAAGAACTCAATCACTAGACACTGAAGGGGAAGTCAGAGAGAGAGAAATATAAGGTGGACGAAAGTGCTGAGAGGACTAGACCCTGAGGAGGCGAGACTTACGGGTGCGACAAGTCTCTTTTATGAGTGAGTACCTGTGCTATAGGTGGCAGGGAAGGCATACCTATGCTCGTCGAGACAAAGTACAAAGAATAATTCGTCCAGTAAACAAGGGACTGAACAATATAGTACATGCTGGCATAAACATGAGCTAGATAAAAAACATGATAATGAATCCCACATACATATTGTGCCTGGGATAATAGCCAGGACTTGTACAATAATATCTGAGTACATGAGATACAAATACAACCCAGATGCCCCTGTAAATAGTAAAGGGCTCTGAAAATTTGACTGATACGTGCAATCAAAAAGGTGCTACAAGCGGCTGAGGCCGACATCATCAAATCTATGGAGCTACATCGAAGGCTGAAATGAAGAGGTCATTCGGGCATGTGGGGGGCTACCTGTAGGGCCACCCCCTCATGAGGGCTGAAACATCTCACACACACATGGGAATCACCGGTCCAATCTGCTGGATCACTGGAACATCAAGTATACGAATCTCGATCATGCTGTAAGGAGCTGGAGTTGAGAACACGTACCAAAATAAAAATAATAAAAAAATTATATTGATGTGACTATAAATAAGAATGAGATTTTCAAGAAAAAGTCATTATCATTGCACAACTAATGCATTTGTCCTTTGTACTTAAATAACTTAAAATATAATATAAATATAAATTCATAAATTCTTAATTATAGAGTATACTATTAATTAAAATTCATATTATTTAAATTATATAATAACATGTAATTAATATACTATATAAAAATAATATAATATAATATATTGTTTTATGTATGAATTTTATATTACATATTGAATTGAATTGATTTATAAATAAATATTTAAAAATATACAAATATAATATTTATTGAAAATTATGTAAAGACATGAAGATTGTGTAGGGATACTTATTGTATCTTTCAAAAAACATGAAATGACAATAATAATATTTTATTCAAAAAGTGTTAAATGACATTTATTATGAGTACTTTACATTATGACTTTAAAAGTACTTAGAGCACTACCATGGTTAACCATGAGTTTTTATCCACCATTGAGAATGTGACAAGTAAGTACCTTTAACTCAAGCAATGCCACATCGACCATTAGGGATGATGTCATCCCCTAAAATGTGATTGGTTCTCATAAAGTGAATTTTGATTGTACATTTTCCTTAGGAGGCCCATTTTAGACCTCAAACTTCCCCTAATGTCTATCAGGTCGCACTTTTCAGGCCCAATCCTGGGACAGGTCATAGTTTTCTGCCCAAAACCTGCTACCTAGGTTGCAATTTTTTCCCCAAAAAGTGTGACCCAGCCGTGAAGAAGAGTAGGGGTCTGTTACTGAGCTCTAGGGACCTAAACTAAACTTTCAATCCATTGAAATGAAAGAGTAGGGTTAGGCCTCTTACCTACAGCTAACGGATCTCGATTCCAATGGTCGGTTTTTTTGCTACAATCACCACAACTCCACATGCAAATGAGTGAATTTGGAGGGAAAATGCCTTATTAAAAGAGAAACCTCTGATTTTTCTTTCACCTGCTGCGGCCAAACCGTAGCTCAATTTGACGAACCGTCTGTACTGTTGGAAAGCTCTCACCGAGCCCTCAAATGGGTATCTGTTAGTTTTTAGCGATTTTATACTTCACCATGACACATTTTATCCATGAAGCGTCACTTCACCCCTCCTCAAAATCGAATTTCTTCACTTGCAACACTCGTACTAGGGGCACCACTTTGCCTCCATACTTGTCCATGCTCGTGTCGATTTTTGTTGTGAGTTAACATCTTGTACTCATGTTTCTATGGTCCCCCACTAGACCTTTACTGTGTGGCAGCACCATCGAGTCGCCCTTGTTTAGAGCATCCGAGTTGAGTCATCATCGCATTCATGGAGTCTATCCCGAGTCCCTTTGTATCTCGATATAGTCCTCCATCCTTCATTTCTTGGTCCCTCTCTCATGTCGCACATTATGGCCTCCAGTCCCACTGTCCCCTATCCCTCATGATATTGTGTCAGTCATTTCTAGGTCATCCATGACCTTTATTCTCTAACAAGGGAAGTCGTTCGTTTGCTACTCAGTACCCCCCATTTCATCATCACCACTGGTGTCCCTCTGTCAATCCCTCTACTATTTTTTCTCATGCCTTAGTTGAGGAACCCTTATTGCCTCACTTATGGAGGGCCCCCTTCTATCGACATCAGATCATTTATTCTAGAAGACAGGTCTAGAGGGTGGTGTACCTTGGTTCCAACTTCCACTCTTGTTCGGTGCCTCGGATCAGGAAAAGGGATGCCTTATTTCCCTTTGACTTAGTTGTTTCTCAGCTCCAGCTCCTTACATCATGATCGAGATCTGTATACTTGATGGTCCAGTGATCCAGCAGATTAGATCGGTGATTCTTGGGTGTGTGTGAGATGTTTCGGCCCTCATGAGGGGGTGGCTCTACAAGTAGCCCCCCACATGCCCGAATGACCTCTTCATTTCAGCCTTCGATGCAGCTCCATAGATTTGATGATGCCAGCCTTAGCTGCTTGTAGCGCCTTTTTGATTGCATGTATCAGTCAGATTTTCAGAGCCCTTTACTGTTTACAGGGACATCTGGGTTGTATTTGTATCTCATGTACTAAGATATTATTGTACAAGTCCTAGCTGTTATCCCAGGCACAATATGTATGTGGGATTCATTATCATGTTTTTTATCTGGCTCATGTTTATGCCAGCATGTACTATATTGTTCAGTCCCTTGTTTACTGGACACATTATTCTTTGTAATTTTTCTCGACGGGCATAGGTATGCCTTCTCTGCCACCTATAACACAAGTAATCACTCATAAAAGAGACTTGTCGCACTCGTAAGTCTCGCCTCCTCAAGGTCTAGTCCTCTCAACACTTTTGTCCACCTTATATTTCTCTCTCTCTGACTTCCCCTTCTGTGTCTAGTGATTGAGTTCTTACAACGTACTTCGGTCATATGATTAGCTCCTAACGTATTTCTGGAAAGTATATATTCAGGTCAAAAGGTCCAAGCTTCACTATGTAGGTGCTCATCCACCAATATTCCCATGCGCCGAGGTAGTCAAATGGATCCTCCAGAAAGATGATTCCAAGTTCTGGGTTATCCACGACCATGCAGGGAAAAATTTTGCCAACATATCTGGGAAGGACGCGAATGTGTACTATGCACTCCCTTCTAGGGAAGAATCCTTTAACGCTAACTGGGTTGCCACGCATGAGGTACTAGTACCAGAAACCTTGAAGAGATAGTAGGAGGGCCCTGAGAAGTTTAAAGCAAAAAAGGATCAGGAGTATAAGATATATGGCCTTAGGAAGGCTTATAATCTAGTGGCAGCAATGATGGGTAGAATGTATGGCAAGAAATACACCACTACCTTCAATGGGGCTTGGGTCCCACTCATGTATGAAATCACCACCTACGACACCTACTTCAACTGGGCTTACCTAGTAGTGTCGGCCCTCAGAGTGAACATATCAGTAGCACAGGCACCAAATGAGGGTTGCATGTCAGAATTCTACATGGCCTCTTACCTCTTAGACATGGTATGCATGAGATGTTATTTCAAGGGTTGGTTTAATAAATGGTATGCGAGGCATGGTGGGCCCACTCACAAAGATCTGAACGTGTTCTGGGCTTCTAAATACAAGCAATATTCGGAGTCCATCTCACACAAATTCATCCCCGTGCTCTATGGGAAGCTTTTCGGTAAATATTCCCCTTGCATGTCAAGGCGGGCTATGGAAACAGTGACTCAGGTGGCCAAATGATTTCCTATTACAGATAGTACCTTTATCAAGGTCTTCAGGTCATTCAAGGCACCTCACGCGCTACCCAGGTATGTCACGGATAAACTACTGCTACAAGAGGTGTGCTACAAGATGTCAAGCGGATTCTCCAAAGTCCTTAGCCAAGGAAAAAAGAAGCCATGGCCTACCCTCCCGCTTACCATTGGTGCCTATACTGTTAAATATTTCAAGGAAGTAGAAGTCGCAACAAAGGAAATCAAAGGTTTTCATTTCGTAACCTTCGCCCATAGGTCATATGATCCTGAAAGGATCATCCCTACACACTGCAAATGGGCCAAGTTCAATTGGAAGTACCAACACACAGAATTCCCTGTTGAGGAACAAGTCAGAAACTAGTATAACAAAGACAGGGAAGCCGCGCTGGAAGAATCTGCTGACCTAAGTGGAGATCAAGAGGGTCAGGATGACCAAAATTTAGAAGAGAGGGTTTCCATGCTAAAAAGATAGGACTCAGTAGGAGGAGCTTCATCTTCCAAAGCTAAAAAACCAAAGAATACTACAAGTAGTGGTCTTTCTAAAGAGAAACAGGAAAAGAGAGACAAAGAGGCCAAGGCACAGTAGGAGGCTAAGAAGAAGATGAGAGAGGAAGAACTCAAAAAGACCCAATATACCTTGGCATGACAACAAGAAGAAGATAAGCAGAAGAAGCAGGCTGAAGAGCATTAGAAGAAACAAAAAAAAGAGGAACGAAAGAAAAAGTAGGCAGAAGAGGCCCGCAAAAAGAAAGAGGAAGAAGAACACAAGAAGGAGGAAGAAGAAGAACGATAGAAGAAGGATGCTGAATGCAGGTTGAAGGAGGAACAAGATAAAGAAGAGGCCGAGAAGAGGATAAAGGAAGAAGAAAATTAAAAATCCCAGGAAGGTTCTTCCAAGGGAGTAGAGGTGAGCGAGACACCACTCCCGAAGACTGGGGAACAAATAGAGCTGCTCCATATTGAGGTACCCCTGACAACTCCCATGATGAGCGTACATCTCCCGCTCTCAAAACTCGGTGTCCCAGAAGAACAAGAAGATGTGTTAGACCTGACAAGGCTATCATACAACCAATTCACACATAATATCAGGCAGGAGAAGATAAGTGCCTTGCACGAAATCCGTCCAAGCCCCTCGCGGTGACAACGGAAAAGGACATAGTCCTGGATATTAGGACTAATCCCATCATGATAGCATCGGAAGGGACTACTTTTGCAGTAGCTACGGAGGAAAATTTCATTAGGATGAGTAGGGAGATATTTTCCCTGCAAAATAGACTCCGGACCTCCGAATAGAAGGGAGCTCAGGAAAAAGAGGCGCTCGAGGTAGAAAATCAAAAGCTTTGATTCGCAACCACTCAAGCCAATGGGTTACCAATCGCTATCCAAGGGGAGTTGGTTACTTTGGAAACTTCCATGAAGCAAGTATATGAGGAGATGTTCGCCATAAAATAGACAATGTCCCCACTACTAAAGTCTCAGGCAGAGACTAAGAAGAAAAATACATAGCTAAAAGAAGCCTCTGCGGCACTAGACATCATGCTTGAATGGTCCAAAAGGTATCCACAGGCTCCCAACACCTTTCCTAAGAAAGATTGGATGCACACAGAACAAAATATTACAGATATGGATGAAAATAAAATCTAAGGACAATCTTGTAAAGGATGTGGAGAAAGTGATGTCCGGTTATGAACATCTCATTAGTGGCATCGAATCGATGGCGGGAGTACATCACATCCCTTCCTTGGGGGAATTGAACAAACAAAAGACAAGAGAAGAAGTAATTGAAGACATCCAAGAGTTTCTAGAGCCCATCAGGCAAGCAACTTCTCCCAAGGACCTTCCGACCTTAAAGGAGAACATTGATCAGTTCATCATCGTACCAATCCAGATCTACACCAAGCTAGCATCTCTATCCAGTAAAATCTCCATGAAAAAACACACTTTGGTTCCGGACGCTCTCGAGTGCTTTCACAGATTAGGGGAGGACACACCTCAGGTCACTCCAGTGGCTATAGAATTTTAGGCTTGGAAGATGTATCTCAGGGAAAAACAACAGGTATAAGTCCTAGACCTTGCCATCGCATGGTTCTACCTTGAGAAGGAATATTACACAAGTCACAGGTAGCAAGCGGGATCCAGTCGCAGGTCGCAAAAAACAACCAGGTGCAGGTCGTAAATGAGATCTAGTCGCAGTTCACAACATCACTTGGGTTGTAGACCAGGCCAACGGTCAGGAAGCTAAAAGGACAAGGTTACCCAAAGTTCATTGTTTCTTTTTTCTATAAGTACTCCCTCCAGGGAAAATGTAAAGCACATTTTTTTTGGACTCTAAAAGGAGAAGAGATAATTGTATTACATTGAATGCATGATTCCAAGAATGAATACAAATCAATGTTTTGATTCCACTACTGGATCTGATTAGGACTTATGTATGCTAGCATTATGAATATTGCATCTTATGTATCTGCTATATTTTATAGCTAACTAGTCTGTGTTTTTTTGTTCATATATCATTTGTACATTTAAGCTTTCTGGATGTTTCAATGGTACATGAATATTTCATTAAGGGATGTTTAATGACTTTGTTATTAATATCGCTCCATATTTCAGAAAACACTTAAGGAATTGAAGGGTGTTTTGACCATAGAGAACTGTTTCTTTTGTGGTCAAGCAAATTTTTATGAGCATGAGCCAAATGATGTGTTGCTAACAACATCTCCTTTGGCTGCATGCTTCAAATCTCGCTTTTATATTTATAATGTTTCATTTATAGGAGAACTCATCGACCATTTGTTTCGTATCATTCGAATATCTGTGTATCATCAAGTTCACAAGGCGCATCCTCTCCCGAGAAAAGGTGTATTCAACAATAGCCGGACCTATCAAAAACGGTATAGAGTATAGTTGGTGTTAGTCATCCATAATTTTCACTATTTGAAGATGACTAAGTATCGGTTCTAGATTTCTAGAAACAAAGTTCATGAACATTGTGAGTTCTAGAAATCTCACGACCTTCATTATCCTTAAGATAATTTTTTCACTATTTCATAATCCCATCATGTCAATGCTCAACTCACCCATCCTAGAAGACCCATCATGGGCTCATGTCACTCATTTTTTCTTTGTTGTGTCACCTTTGGCCTCAACCCTCTATTTTGTTTTGCCTAACTCTTTTATTGTCCATCTAGGGATTTTAAGGGCATTTTTTCTTGGTTTCATGAACTCCATGGTTAAACATCAACAAGTATTGTATATTGATGCTCTTAAACCTCCTCCTATCCTTAATATACCTTCATAAACACTTCCCATCACTCCTATCCCTCAAATTCATCATTTTTCTACAAAACCTAGTCTATTGCCACAATTTGATAATTTTTAAGACTAGGCCTGTGTTTTTCCCTTTTGGACCCCTTCCCCTCACTAAATAATTGAAATTACACTTTCCCCTACTCCCTAACATCTATCCCTATCCCAAAAAATTTCCCCAAGAATTTAGACAACCCTTAACCCCTTCATTCCCCTCCCTCTACAAGGCAGTCCTAAATCCCCTACCCCAAACCCTAATTTCCTCTTCCAACTAAGCTAGGGTTTGATATGAAAAGGAGGCACAAGAGAAAATGATTAATTTTATAGATCATGTCAGCAATAATAATTCCATACCCACTCATAAACATCATGGTCCCATCATTTTCCAAGAATTCATTCCAAGAGACAAACCATGTGTCACGCCTAGGGCCAATTTTGCTTCAAATTGTGTTTCTGACCAAAATGAGATGAATTTGACAAAAGTGAGAGAGGTTTTTTTCCAATATAGTCCCAATAAGAAAAAAATCCTTCATTTTTTACATAGGTATCATGGTTTGAGAGCAATATCAAAAACACAGGTGTCCCAGGGGAATTTCTGCACTACTGGAGTGACCTTGGGAAAATAACGTTTTCTCATAGCTGGAGTGTCCAAATGACTTTCTTGATGAGTCAAAAGACAAATAGACTTAAATATATTTCTAATGAGATATCATTAGCTCAATTTGGAGTTAATGAAGGCCTCCAAAAGTTGTCTGCACCAACACTCTGCATTTCTGCACCATCATTCAGCACTTTTTGAACAATGTTGGGAAAATTAGTTTTTGGATAGGTAAATGGACACCACATGGAAAAAAAAAGTATTATTGGAAAGTATACTCAATGAGATTTCCAAGGAGCTATCACGGAGCTCATTCTGACACCGGGAAGGCCTCCAACTTCCCTCTACAAATTGGTGCTATGCACAGACGGAGTGGCACTACACACAGAGGAGATTTGGCCAGGGTTGCCAAAAAGTGGCCAAAATTCAGTTTTTTTCTCCTCAAAGTTTGCCCCAAGTTCCTACACAAGTTGAAAAGGGTTGGTGGTAAATTTTCTTTTCCCTCCAAATGTTCTTGGGAAGATTTATCAAAAGGGTCAAGTAAAGATGATAAGTCCTCCTTCATAAACAAGTAGATGGCATTCAAAGAACACCCAAGGTACCCTCTAGGGTTTGGAAAAGAGGCATTGAATCCACCTCACCAAAGGTACGAAAAGGAAAAGAGTACTGGTACAAAGGCATGAGGTTTCAAAAGGTAAAATCAGAGGTCTTAAAAATATCAAAGGAGGCAGACAAGAAGCACTATATCCCACTTCACCATAGGGACAAAAAGGGCCAGAAATATCAGTGCAAGGTTTTGAATTCTCAAAAGAACAGTCAGAGACATTTTCAAATGGTCAAAGGAGGCAAGAATGAGGTAAAATTTCCCAAGGAGGTAATTATGACAAGCATAGGTTCATTATTGATAAAATGAGGTGTTAAACTCCAAAAGAACAGTGATCAAAATCAGAAGTTGTGTAGGCACCTGCAAGAACAGAAGTGGCCAAGGGGAAACAAAAAATGGTTTAACAATGATTACTTTTCCAACCAGAGATATATCACTGTCAACATGGTCAAAGAAACAAACATGTAAATGGTCCAAAAGGCAGAGAAGCCTCCAAAGGTTTCCTTATCAATATCATATTCTGCAAGAGATAGATTAGCCATGAATGACACTTCTACAGAAATGTCAAGGATGGCTACCTACAGGAAGATTGGTAAGGACAAACAAACCTCATCTCTCTCACAATAATGGCACAAATGAAGACTAAAAGGTTTTGCTGATGATTTTTGCTTAGGTTTTCACATCTAGGAGGTTTTTCACTATTTCAAAGAGAAAACATGATGGCATATTAGTTGAAAGAAGGCAACATTCTTCTATCAGTATATTTCACCAAGAAAATTAAAGGCATAAAAATTACATGACTAAGGTTCCAAGGTGAAAGTATCAACATGATTACCAATTTTCTTTGTATAGGCTTTGAAGTTCATAAAAAGGAATATAGTGAATAAAACCTCCAAAACAGAACACTAATGTCACTGAAGAACCTTTTTATCAAAAAAATTTCAAACTGCCACCAACAAGAGAAAAAGACCCAAAAAGACAATAAAAAGGTAAGAAGAGAAATAAAACCTTATAAAGTGGGCTTTTGGTCATGAAATAATTTTCAAAAGGAGTATAAAATCCACTTTCCCTCTCTCCCACTTCATATTCGTATTTGCAAAGAAGAAGAAAGTCGTTGGAGAAATTTCTAGGGTTTATGTGCAAACTTGGTCGAAATTTCCAGGCGCTACGCACCGACTGAGGCACTATGCATCGGGTCGTCGGCGTTGCGCACAGAGGAGGCAGTTGCAGTGTTAAAATACACTACGTTGCGCACTGAAGGGCAGGTGCTATGCACCGGTGAAGGCGCTGCGCACAAGCCCAGGTTCGGCCCGATTCACCCGAAAAATCTCCAGCACTGCGTACAGACCGGTCAAACAGCCCAACCCAACCCAACGCTATACACAGAGGGCCCGACATGAACGGTCAGTCAGGTTGCGCTACGTACCGGTGATTTTTTGGTCAAAATTGCTCAAAAATGGCCTAAATTCAATTTTCTTGCCTCCAAAGCTCCTACATTAGTCAAGCAAGGTAAAGATGATGATAGTGGTAATGATGAAAAAGGAGGTGACAGTAGCACTGATGAACAAGCATATGACAGTGAAAGGGAAGAAAACAGTGAGGAAAGTACAATAGCACTAAGGAACAAATAGATGATGATGGAAATGATGAAGACAATAGGGCAGAAACAGAGTCTAATGAAGAAGAGCATGATGATGATGGCATGGAGGAGAGTGACGAAAATGGCAGTCAAGAAAAGGAAAACAGTGATGAATTAGAGCAATACAGTGTTAGTAAGGACACAAATGAGTCACTCCTAAGTGTAGAAAAAGGTGTTGATAATGAACAAGATGAAGACACAGAGGACAATGAAGAAAAAGATGAAGATGACATTCAACAAGAGAATGCACTGAACAACCAAGAAAAGAAGGTGCATGGGCATGACAGTGAGCACAATGATAGTGAAAATAGTGCTGAAATGAATGAAGACAATGTTCCTGAGGAAACAGAAGGAGATGATGAAGAAATTGAAGACCAAGAACAGGCAGATGATGAGGCTGAAACAGATTTTGAAGAGGCAGGCAGTGACCAAGGTAGTGGCACAGATAGGATAGTCAGTGATGAGTAAGGAAATATTCATGATAGTCATGAATGTCATGACATAAATTAGCCTCTAAATGACCAAGAAACTCAAAGTGATAGTGCAGGAAATGACCAAGAAGAGGACAGTGAAGGACAGAGCCAAAATGAGGCAAGTGAGGAGGGTAGTGATCAGTTTTAAGGCCAAAATGACAGTGAAGAAGATAGTGAGGGAGACAATGATGATGTTCATGCTGAAGGTCAATAAAGTAGTGACCCAACGGGGCATAAGGTAACTCATGAAAGCCATATCAAAAATGAAAAGGCTTGTGACATCATCAAAGACCAAGGCAATGATGGAAACATCTCCAAAACCATCATCACCCCTCTCGCATGCACATACCACAGAGGAAAAAGAGATGTGTTTGCTACCTCCAAAAGGAAAAGGGCCATCTCTCCTCCAGCTATAAAGCCCAAGGACAAAGGCAAGGAAAATATGGACAAAGGTGAGCAACAAGTAAAGGTAAGGAGAAGCAAAAGGATCAAGAAGAGTTCTCAAGAGCCTCAATTCATTGATCTAGACAGTGACAATGAGGACAAGGAGATGACCACTAGATTTCTTCTCTTGGACAAAGATGCACAACTTAGGGTGTGGGAAAGAGAGTTTGAGATGGCACAACGTGTCATTCACTATTACAAAGAGGAACATAAGCATTTCAAGTAGGTAAAGAGAGGCCTTGCTCTACAAAATAAAATGACCAAGCATTATGCGAGGAAAAACATGCTTGCTTGTGCCAAACTGAAGGAGGCCCTCATGGAGCTAGAAAACCTAAAAAGGGAAAAAGTGCATGACAGCCTTGGATTTTTGGCTGAGGCTTCTCAACAGGTTTCCAAGACCTCTTGAGGGACCTCTCCACTAATTTTGAGGCAATTTGAAAAAAAATTGTTTTTTTGAAATATTGACCCCTCTGTGCGTAGCACCCTAGGCGCTACGCACAAAATTGGTGCATCCTAATATCACAAAATTTGCATTTGTGAATTCCTCACATCAACAGAAGTCTTCTCACCAAATTTCAGATCATTTGGAGCATTTTTTACCTCCCAAAAGGTCAAAAAAATCATAATTTTGACCTTTCTGCCTCATTTTCAAATCAGGCGCTGCGCACTGAGCAGTGTTGGAAAAATTGGTTTTTGAATAGGTAAATCAAATCCACTTAGCACCACTCAAGAATATCTAGAAATTAGACTCATCAGGCTTTCCAACAAGCCATCATGGAGCCAAATCCGATGTCAGGAAGGGGTCCAAAACTCAGCCACAAGAGACCTTATTTTCTGTTGAAGTGGCGCTACGCACAGAGGCTGCCTAGTGTGTTTTGGACCAAAAGTCAACAAAACACACTCATTTATAGAAAATAGATATTTTTGAGTTTTTTGAGGCAAATTAATCTATAATTAGGTGCAAATAGTTATTTTGGCATTTATTTCTTAGGATATTATGTGCCTTGGGCCTTGCATGGTCTCTTGGCCATAAATGCCATTTATGGTTATATTTGACATTTTCCTACCACATTAAGGGTTTTAGTCTTCCTTTGCTCCTTAAATAGAGCATGAGGCCCCTATGTATTTTGTTGGAATTTGATGAGCTTGAAGAGAAATATACATGGTTTTATGAGCTTTGAGAAGAAAATGGTTTTATGAAGTGGATGAATGGCTTGTTTGGCTTGATGATGGAGAAGCTTGTTTGCAGGATTCCATAACTTGGTGAATGGTGATGTCTTCTTAACTTGTTAATTTTTTCTTGTTCTCATTTTGTTTCATTCTTCTTGGCAACTATAAATCAGAAAAGTATAGGTTGATACATGTTCTTTGAGGCACCTCAGTCCTCCTGTTTGTTATAGCCTTGGTGTTTTCCTCTTTTGGCCATCTTAAGGAATTCTTGTTTGCTCCTTAGGTCCACCAAAACTTGTTTTTATTTCATGTATGGTTAGTAGGCTAGCTTACAAGTATGATTCATGGTATGCCCTACTTATTTGAAGTTTTCAAAACCCTATCTTGAATCCTTTCTATGGAATATTGATTGCTAGGTTAAGTCAAAGAGGTCTCGTTCGATCTTTCCCTTTTGTCCATGCTTACCAATTTGTTTCAGAGTTCCCAATAGCTTGATATATAATGTTTAGGAGTTCCCTCTCCATAAATTGAGTTATTTATTTTATCTTATATGTTTTCGCAAAATCTGAAGGTGAATTTCTAAATTTAGAAGCTCTTATGCTCTCTATGTTTCACTGGAATGTTTATCTTGGATGTTTATCAGTTTAAGTATTGTTCGTTGAGCTTAATGGTTTGCCCTACCTCATGAGTTTTAACTTTAAAATATATATGTTTAATACCTCTTAGTCCTTCCCAAACTTGATATTCACTACACCTCATACATCACCTTAAGGATCCATTAACCTTGCTAAATTGGCCCTGCAACACACTCTGTTTCTTTATTTAGACACCCTTGACTTCATTTGAATCCATAGCCCAATGGCTTTGACAAAATCTCTCTCCACCTATTCTGCTTGACCATCTTACCCAACCAAAACAATCAACAAACCCTACACTTAACAACTAGCCTAAAATCAAAACCCTAGAGCAAAAAGAACACATCCTTTGCACTCAATTGAGAGATCCCTCTCTGAGTCCAAGAAGGCTAGGTCCTCAAACTCCAAATACTTGTTCCATGTTACCTTGTCAGTTTGGTCTACAAATCTGCCAAATCATGGGACCTTAACATTTTGGCGATCACGGCGGGACATTATGAGTTAGTGACAAACTAAGTATTCCTTAGATCTCAGAAAACCTTCAAACATCCTTAGATTGGCATTCAGTTGTTGATGGTGGACAACAAGTACATATTCAAAACAGTAAGCATCCTCCACCTGGTCACTCCACTGGTCTTCAGTAGCCCTGTTGACCCCACTAGTCCTCACAAAATCCCCTAGGAATGAGTAAATCAAACCCAATATTGTTGATGGTGGACATGAAAGATGAAATCATCCACCTGGAGACTCCACAACTATAGAAAGACCTAAAGACTCCACTGGAGGAAGAACCTGAAACATGACCAGTCATCCTAGAAAGAAAGACCACTCGGGCCTAGGTTGGATTGAAGAAATTTTTGTTTTTATAATAATTTCCTACTTTAAACCCGATCAAGAACACACTGATGAGATCCACATTGATTATTGGAAAGATCTCAAGCCTAAAGAAACTGAGCCTCAAATTGCAGACCATGAGCAGACTTATACACCTGTGCCAATCCTAGATTCACCTGTGAAAGACCTAGTGAAACATGAGCCTCACGTTGTTTTTCTTACTCCCGCTGAAACCTCAAATAGCCATAAGTCTCTTGTTGCGCTATCTATACCCACAAAGGTCCCAGAAAGATATAAGCCTCTAGTTTTTCCTCTTATCGTCCAACCCTCCCTGCAAAAATTGCAAATAAGCTGCCATATTTCAATGGAGAAAACACAAAGATCACTGCTGAACAACATATTCAAAATCTTGATGATTTACTTGACCTATTTGAAGTAGGAGAAAATGATGTGCGTATTAGAATGTTTGCCTTATCATTACATGTAAAAATTAAGAGTTTGTTTAAATACCTTCCAGCTGCAAGCATTATCAATTTCCATCAATTCACTCAAGTTTTCCTAGATAAGTGGGAAGTCATGGGAAATGTTTTTCTCATCATAAGGGAATACAATCATTTGAAAAGGCAATCAAGGGAGACAATACAACACTTTTCAGCCAGGTTCAATAAAGTATACAATTCAATACCTGCTAAGATAAAGCCACCCCAAGGGTGGGCCCTCTTGCAATAACCAAATGCTTTTGACCCAGAAATGGCATTCCAGATAAGAGAAAGAGATCCTTCAAACCTGGAAGAAATGCAGAATATAGAAATTACTATGGAATACAACATACTAGAAAGAGAGGCAAAGTTAAAAGCAATAAAGAAGGACAAAGTAGCTCAAGAGAAACTGATTTCTTCAAAAATAAAGCTAAAAATGTTGACAAATGCAACCAACAAAATGATGCATATAATGGACAGGAAAGATAAAGAATACAAGGGTGAGGTTGGAGCTGTTCATTCCATTAGGGGAATTTTGAGGTCTAAAATGGGCCTCCTAAGGAAATTATAAAATAATAGTGGAAAAAATCTAATAAGATTGGATGACATCATCAAATTTTAGAGGGAAAAATGAAAAAACTACTTTTTCAATTCATATTTTCAACTTATCTCCCAAAGTTTTTACTCAAATTTCGAGCAGGAGTACTCGTTGGATGCGGAATTTAACTACCCATCCAAGGAGTACCCATGTTGCATACTTTCGATGGGTCCTACTATACGAAAAATGAGAAATACATAAAAAAACGTGATTACAATCACGTTTTTTTATGTATTTCTCATTTTTTGTGTAGAAGAGTTCATCGAAAGTATACAACATGGGTACTCCTTGGATGAGGAATTAAATTCCGCATCCAACGAGTACTCCCGCTCAAAATTTGAGTAAAAATTTTGGGAGATAAGTTTAAAATACGAGTTGAAAAAGTAGTTTTATTATTTTATTATTTTTTAATATTTTTACTTTTTTACTCCAAAATGGTGAATCATCCATTATGGATGACATCATCATCTTGAATCCTATTGGTTGTTATAAAGTTTATTTTTGTTGTACATTTTTCTTATGAGGCCCATTTTAGACCTCAAAATTCCCCTAATGAAAACAACCGAGACTATTTAGTTGGGAAGAACAAACTCAGTCACTACAAGGCAAGAGCAACAATCAAAATATGCATGTTGAGCTAGATTGCAAGGAAGAAGATGTAGAAAGTTTTCAAGTAAGTACTAGATACCTTCCTACATATTGTGCTTCACTATTAATAGAGAATTACAAACAAATTGCAAATAGAAATATAGAGCATTGCTCTGAAGAATCAATCAAGGGCAAGATAGATGATACAAACCCTTTTGCAGATCCAGAGGTCTTTCCCTTAAGCCTTCTTGAAACCACAAAATTTGAAATAGAGAATGAGTCAACACCTTTAGGATCTCTACCTTTATGCTTTGATTCATTTCAGGTTATAAGAAGAAATTGGCACCCTGAGGGTCTATCAGAGGAAATTCATGGATTTCATGCTCAAGTTAACTACCGCACAAATCAAGAAGAGTTGGTTGAGGATGAAATAAATCAGGAAATGAAAGAGAACCCACAAGACCTCTCTAAAATCCCAAGTGATGATTCACCATCTTTTCCAGGTGAGTCTCAAGAAGACATCCAGCCTCAGAATCAGCCTTCACAAGAGAACGAGGACTGCTGTAGTTCTATCCAAAAAAAGATAAAAATGACTCCTTTTTTAACTAAAGGGGAGATAAATCAACTTATAAGCATGCAATCAGCCTCTAAACCTTCATATGAATAGAACAATTCTATTTATTTTCCTCTTAATCCCAGCTATCACAAGTCAGAAAGTGAACTTATAGATCAATTCAAAGAAGAACAAAATGGTAATCCAATATGTTTGATTGATGAAATTATTTATGTTGATGATTCTCCAAATTTTGATCAATCTAATGATGATGATGTTCTCCAAACAGAAGCTAACTTTGCAAAGCCATCAACAGTTGATTTGAGGGATGAAGTTCACTATCATCAGATTGAAATCAGTAATCAAACAAGATAGGTCACCTATGACACTAATGAGGAAAGCCTTGAAAGTTTAGAAGTATGTGAAGAGTCTTTGACTCTTTGCTCTACTTCACTTCAGTCCATCATAAATAAATTTCACATAATTGGTAATCAACAGTCTTTAAGCTTTGATGTTGAGGTTGAGGAGGATGATGAACTTCTTGAGCAAGTTGTAAATGAGAAGCCTTCTCCTAAAATGGTTGAGGAAATCATTTATGACATAGAATTTTCCTCAGCTCCAGATGAGCAACCACCAAGTCCCATTGGATTTCTAATTGTAGATGAAGGCTTGGAAGTTGATAATCACATGAGAGTTGTTCAACTGCCTTCTCAAGAAGATTTAATACCAAAAAGTGTCCCTGCTCACCAAGATGATGACTTTCACATAGATTTCAGCCCACTCAATCAGAACATACCAAGTATGTTTGAAGACAACATTGCAATCTATGATGAGCCTACCAGTTCAAAAGATCATGAGAAAGAGGTGGAGTTTCTTTCCCAAAAGAGTCCCAAGCATAGCCAAGTGGAAGAAGGAGTAGTTATGAATGAAGCTTATGTCTCAAATCCTTTAGATCAGGTATTATTCCAAGATCCATTTGTTGTTTTCCTTGAGAAATCTAAAGGAGGAGTGTTTTTTGCCAAGAACAGTTTGTTTCAAAGTGTGAGAAATTTTTTAAGCATTACTACCCGAAAAAAAGTGAGGTGGAAGTGGCCTTTTAATTTTGTCAGCACCCTCAAAGAGTTGAATCAATATCCCTCACGCAATCATCTGCTTGATTGGTTGTGTTAGAAAAGAGAGTTCACCAAATGAATGTATATATCATGTATAAATTAGATTAGGATAGATAGGCATGCAAATAAGCTCAGCCTTTGAGAATATTTTAGTTATAGATTGTTTTGAAAATAAAAAAATAGAGAAAAGATGAAAAAAGAGGCCAGATTTGAAAAAGAGGTATAGCCCCATACCCAAAAAAGAGTACTACTGAAAGTGTGCAAGCCTAAATGCCACTACTTGTTCCAAAAAAGTCTTGTTTATTCATCTAGCCTAATCATGGCTGAACATGTTTTTAATTTATTGTTGATCGGTTAGTGAAAGAGAACTTGTCAAAGCATCTAAACTTGACTTGTTAGTAGGAATATATTAGGAAGAAAAGATATTGGTTCTCCATGCTCAAATCTAAACCAAAGAGAAAAGATAGGGATGCCCAACAAATTCTGAATCATAGCCCTCATGTTTTCTAGTTTTTCATTATACAAGAATAATGTGTGTGTGCAGCTTGTCCGAATGCCACAGCCCATGGAAAATCAGATTGCCTAATCCTGGTTTGATCATGTTTTGAATTTCATGTAATATTCCCAAATGGGAATGCACATCAATGCCTGGTGAAATAACGCACTTCTGGGAAATCTGTGCACTGAAATGAGTTTGCAACTTCTGGATCCCTTAGATTAGTGGATCTGGGGTCTACATCCAAAAGGAGAGAAAAAACAAATCAAACTAGGTGTGGTAAACAGATCTCCCACCACCTAGTCTAGCTGAAAAACACCCCTAGAGAGGGGCTGCAGCTATGTGCAACAAGATGCTTCAGAAATAAAAAAGATTTGATGAGCATGAGCAGGAGGCCAATAATAAATATCATCTTTTGAATATAAAACATCAAATTAGATCCATAATTATGCTCTTACGTTATACAACAGAAGATAGAAGACAAAAGAGAAGAAAACCTTTAGAAAAGAGGGCTGCAACACATGTATTAACTGCAAAATGGCTTAACAACGTTATTTTATGGAGTTGCAGCAGCAGTATGTTACACTTCAGATCTAGAGCAGATATGTGTACAAAAGATCAGATCCATTTCAGATCTATACACTAGAAAGGCTCTGTTACAAGATCCCCTTGGGGTTTTGATCAAATCATGCAATACAAAGAGTAGATCTGAGTTTAAAGTAGCAAATCTGCAATATTACTCAGGAAATTTTGAAGATGTTTTACATTAGGAAAATATCATATCTATACAAAACATGGATCAGCAAACTAATCCATGGATCACCAAAGTGGAAGGCAAAGCCCAGCACCAGAGATATCTTCTCAAAAAGGGGATCAAAACACCCTGCAAATCTTCCTCTGAAAATAATGCAGTCCTGGAAGGGAAACTGCGCTATAGCCTGAAGCACTGAGTTGGCCTGATTCCAAGATGTGAAATATCAGCTCCAAAGGTTCAAAACTCTCTTGCCCTTGGGATAGAAGACTTTCCCAGTGAAAAGAGGGCCCGAAATGGCCTAGATCTGACCTCCACTTGCTGCAACTTGCAAGGAAAACCTAATCCTGAATAGGATCAGCGCTGTAGTTGAAAGGTGAGCTTGGCCAATTGCCTGATAGTGGATGAAATCAGCAAGAATCCTCCAAGAAATCCTCAACGGCAAAGGTGGGATCCCTGCATTGGAACTCCCAAGTGCTAAGCAGCACTATTCTCAGCTAAACAACAGAGAATGGTATTTGTCTAAACAGACAAGATACTCATAAAATATGCATAATAAACAACCTTCTCTTGCTGCTCTCCTCTTCCTTTTATAAGATGAAGGCCTTGTAAAACCCTAAACCACTTCAATGAATTAGCTCCTTTCACATGAGGGGCCTCCATCTAGAACTACGCTATCCATCCATGAGGTACATTGCATCTAGATAGCGTTGTAGATTTGGTCAAGGTTGACCCAGTCTCATAGCTCAAACCCCTTTCACACCTGGAAGTGATTTGTTTACATGGCCTAGGTTTATCCCTGTTCATATGGCCATTGATTTATTCATTCTTTTTAGGAGTTTTACATGTCCTCCTTTATTCATTTATTCATGTAATAGAAAATGAGACAAAAATGTATATTCCTCTTAGCTTAGGCTAAGTAGGAATATTACAATCCTCCCCTCCAAAATGTTGCTTGTCCTCAAGCAACTGATAGGGTGAGTGCTACAGTACTTCTCCTCCTCCATTGGTGACACCATTAAGGATCAATTCCTCCTCATAAGCCAAGTTCTCACCAAGCCAACACAACATGAATTGTTCCTCCAAAGTCATCATAAGATGTACATAGTCCATCCCACAAGGAGTTAAAAATTCAATAGAAATAAACATGGTTGGAGCAATGCTCTCTCTAAAACATGTAGCATGAGGTACATAGAGAATTTCCATTCCATGTGGTACATACAAACTACCCATCCTCCCTCCATACAGTCCCATAAATAGCACAACTATGTCATCCAAGTATGGAAGAAAAATTACATATATACAAATAGAAATTTGAGCTTGAGGAGGTGGGTCAAAATACCACATGTGATGCCAGCGCAGTGCATCTCCTGCCTGCATTAGATCAAGGTGTGGTAAGTGGCCTTCCCACCACACATTTGATGCATAAGTCATCTTAACATAGCTAAAGATGTCAGATATGTTTGATGCCTTTGGGAAGCACCCATCATGAAAAGGAATCTCCCTTTGCACAACAAGGGAGTGGCCAAGTTCAGAATTTTTATTGGCCCACCAAAAGCCATGAGATCTACATGTATCTCACTCCCTCTAGGAGTCATAGCCTACAAAAACATGGTGAAAGAATACATCAAATCAGAAAATAAAGCTTGCATTACATGTTCAGATTTTTCAACATCAATGTTCCTTTTAAACATGGAATTGTGCACAAATTTTTCTCCCTCTTTAAGCTAAGGAATAAATGACTAAGATGACTCTTGCATAGAGTCCTTTGGCTGCCCCAACTCCACATGGCTCTTTCATTCTAGAAAATGTTGATGTAGCTCTCCTCCAAGGCCTTCCCATTCAAAACATCTCATGATAGTGCTGTAGATCTCCATAGAATAGGTAGGGATGAAATAGAACTCCTTGAAGGCCCTTTGTAGCATCTCCTCCTTGAGCTTGGAGGCTCTAGGAAAGAAGATCCTATCATAGTGTTAGATGACCCCCTCATGGATTAGATAACCCTCTCCATGCACTTGCCCATCCAACATCATACAAGTGTAGAGATCCTTGGAGTAATCCACCAACAGCTGGGATATCCAACATAGATCTACACTCCCCAACAAGGACAACGCTGATGATGCATCAATAAGATTGTCTGCCTTGTTATTGATCTCTCCTTTGACATCTCTTATGCCAAAGGTACAAGTAGGAAGGACATACCTCCCCTTTTCCTCCTCCAACAATGTAGAATAAGAAATTTAGGATGGTGAGGATGATGAGAGAGGAGAATTCCCCTTCTCCTAGTGCTTGCTCAAGCCTACCAACACTGTAGTTGTGTCTCTTAATGCTCCTTTCCCTCCTGGATCTGATTTTGGAGCATCAAGTAGTGAGATATCTCCCACTAAAACTGAATCTGGTGGCCTCCCTAGTGGCTTTCCACTAGATGAGAATGTCCCTTGCAAGAATCTCATGAACATGAGAGAAGGGACAGTGATATCCTTGCTTCCACTGCGCAAATCCATCTCTGTTTTCTGTGTGGAAGTGTTAGGTGTGGGGTAAGAGTGCATACCTCTGATCATGTGAGGTGTACCACTCTTCTTTTCCACCCATTCCATTTGCAAAGCCTCCCAACCAGTGGTGACTTTCCCCAATGTAATCAGCCATTGAGCACCCAAAATAACATTGGTGTCTGGTATGTCAACTACAAAGAATTGATCCACCAAAGTGTAGGATCCCATGGTGACTGTAAGTGATGGAACATAATGCATACGTTGCATTGTTCTATCTCCTGGGACTAGAACAGAAAATCCCTCAAAGGTATCAGTGGGTATGGCCCTCCTTTGCACAAGATGAGCATCAATAAAGTTGTGGGTAGCCCCACTGTCAATAAGAACAGATACCCTCTGATTCATGATTTAACCATGAACTCTTAGGGTCAAGTACTTGGGTACTCCACTTAAATATGCAAGAGTTCCTCCAATAAGAGCAGAATCTCCACTCCCATCTCTTGATGGTGATGGATCTCCCTCAACATTGTCAGCGCTATGACCCCTCCTTGGTTCTTCATCTTCTTCTTCCTCCTCAACATCTGAGAAGACTTATATGTAGTTTTCTTTCCTAGCAGCACATCTATGTCCTAGTGCCCATGGTTCTTGGCAAGTGAAACATACCTTCTTCTTCCTTAGCTCCCTTCGGATATCAATATCAAGAGGCTTCTTGACTGAGCTTTCCTTGGAAGGAGAAACTTTCTCTTCCTTCCCCTTAGAAAGGTAAGAGGGATTATTCTGGAAAGTTGCCTTTTCTTTTGGCAAGGCATCTTGAAGGTCTCTATTGGTGTTAAGGTAGGGATGATTTATCCACCCTAATCTGACATTAATTTTATCAATCCGGGAGTGTATCCTTTCAAGGCAACGCACAAGGTATATGCAGGAACAAACACATAATTCGTTCAACCAAGGGTTTATGGTTAAGATTCAAAACATTGTCGTGAAGTAAAATCAAATGCTAAACATTCAGAACAATCTTAACAGTAATAAATAATAGCAGCAACCATAACAAGAAATAATCCACACACATACACAGACGCAACACCTGATCAGAAGAGCGGGCCTAGCTCTCTGATCAAGGCTGCGTTGCTCACGAAACACTTTAGAATAGAAAAACCAACAGTATTTTATTGATCTGTAAAATGTGATTACAATCTCCTTTCGGGAACCCCCAATTACAGGAACAATGTCCATTTTATACACAGTACAAGGGAATAACAGATTTCCCTGAAACATGATAACCGCGCATTTAGAAATGGACTTTGGTTGGAACGACATGAATTAGCAGATATCCTGGATAAAGCAAGGGCTGAGAATAGGCCTAGGGAATCGTGATTCCAGCTGCACGATCTCCCTTTAGCTGGCCGTCAACGATTTGGTTGCAAACTGCTGGAGCAAGGGTTCCTGTTTTCCAATCTGAATTCAAACACAGATCTTAGTGCCACAATTAGGTAAAAATCCACGACTTTACTTAATTAATTAAAATATTCCAATTGGAAAAGTCAGGGGTATTTAACTCATAAGTTTAACATGGAAAATGTAGGTAATTAAACAAAAAGGGTCAGAAAGGATGACAAAAATGGGCAGAGAGATAGCCAGATTCGGTGTCCAACATCTCCCCCGAACTAGCCTTCTGCATGCCCTCATGCAGTCCGCCGCCTCCGCAGATCTAGGTTCTGCAACCTGTGAGCTTCATGAAGCCCGGCGAGATCATACTCTAGAGAAATATCTGTCCCTGAAACTTTAAATCCATCTGAGAGGAGGACTTCCTACCACCAATCTGCTGGAACGGTGTATGCAGGGGTATAAACTTCTGCAGGCAACCAAATAACAGGGTACTGGAACTGAAGCCCCATCCACCGAATCCCACATGTTTGGACGCATGCCACATATCTGGGTAGCCTGGCAAGTGCTCGTGCAAAATTAGGCACCCCAAAAGGTTCTCTATTCTGGACAGCTGTTGATGACATCATCCATATTTTCTGACAACAATCGAGGGCCTCTTTCTAAGAATAGTTAATTGATTAATACAAAGATCAAGGCACCACCTTTGTGTCCTTAACATTCTTTCTTTATTCTCCTCAAATTTCAAAAAGGCATGGTGCTTATTGTACACTGTGTCTGACCTCCCATGTTCCCCCCTTACTATAAACGACTTTGTGACTTGATTGGACTCAAAAGTATCACAAGCCTTCTGACAATGAATTTGATTTAATGCATAAGAGGTGAGGGCCCTCAGATGGATGTCTCCTACATATGGGACTGGATTAAAGTCTCTATCCAACCATAACAAATACCCATGCAGATAAAACTCACACATCAAATGCTGAGTTGGCACATCATGATTTCTCATGATCCGGAGGAATTGTACACCATCTTCAATCTCATAACTGACCTCGTTCTTAATACTCTCCATGCAAAATAAAAGAAAACATTCATGTAAAAATAAAGAATAGCAAGAAGAAGGGGGACGACATGCCATCACCTCTTGCACCAATTTGAAAATTTGTTCCTTATCATTCTTCAGCTCGGCCACTTGCTTTTCCAGCTGCTCCATCTTGATCTGCTACTTTGCATGCCTTAAATTCATAATATCTATACGCTCCACATATCCGAAGATGGTTGTGGAGGTTTTTTCTTCATTTCTTTTGATCTACTTTTGATATCGGGCCGCAATAGACTTCCATGTTTGTAACTCGGCCATTAAGGCATACTCTCTGGCCTCGAACATATGTTCGATTGGGTCTGTCTCAGTTTTTGCTTTGACCTTGTCAACCTTGGGTCTGTTGGCTTGCCATCTATACTTATTTATTTGCTTCTGCATTTTGTGAACTCTTCTTCTCAAACTCCTTACTTCGATTTTTAATCGCATGGTTTCCTTGAACTGATGTTGGTACCTTTGTTTGATAGGAAGTCTTCGCAGCCCGCGCAACTTTGCTTCCTCTTGCTTAACCTGTATTCCCTCAGCTTCGGCAGTTGGAGGTGAATCCCTTGGAACTGCCTCTGTCGGGTCGACAGTTGGTCCAATTTCCGCTGCCTGTTCTTCTTCCATTATTTCTTGTTTTACTCTTTTTATGCCTTCATGCGCCATTGGTGCATTCGTTGGGACCGCTCCGCTTGGTCCCTCCTCTCCACCAATGGATGTTCTCTCGTCAGGTACATTTTCCTCAAACAATGGTGTCCCGGTAATATGCCCTTCCGTTGATGTGCCTGCTGGGTTTTCTTCCGGTTGTAGTCTTCATTTTAGATTTGAAGCCATAGGAATGGAAACACTTTCTTCTTCTCTTTGCTGTGGGGAACGGGTTACCCGCGCCCCTTTAGGGAAAAAGACAAGAAACTAGAACAAATTCTCTCCATTCAGTTCTGAGGTTGATGCTAGTTCTTGTGGAGCAGCATCAACCTCACTCCTTGGTTCTCCTTCCATTTCCCCTGTAGCCTCTGTAGTCGGAGTGGTCACGACTGCTTCCTCCATAGGTTCCATATTAACAGGGGATCCCTGTGGAGTGGCCTCTGTGGCCATTGCACTGTCTATCTGCTCAACTGGCTCTGCGGACTGGCTGGTTCTTGTGGAGCAGCCTCGGCTGAAGTGCCAGTGGGTATTTTTGCGGCTTCCATCAATTCAACTTGCGTTTGGAGAGCTAACTCTTCTTCACACTCCTTGGTCTCCATTTCCATTTCCTCAGGTTCCTCTTGATCAATATAATCATCCTCTTCATCTCCCTGCGTAGCTTCATCCTATTCTTCATCCTCTTGCATAGTTTCCAGTTCCTCTGCCCTAGCAGCCATGGCAGCTTCTATTTCTTCCTCTGTGGAGTTTCGAAACAATTCCCACAGAATCGAAATCTTGTCAATGGAATTCAACACTAAAAACCGCACCAGCCCATGGTGGGAAAGGACCGCCAACACTTGCCGCACCCCCTGAGCCGAGTTCGCCATCAAATGCAGGCTTCTTAGAAGAAAATAGGGTGCATTCATTGAGAAGGCTTCCGCTTGGGGAAACCGCAAGTGTGCCAATATGCGCAGGTGGTATTTGAAAACAGTAGAATATCTCCCCTCGCATGCTATATATTTGATCACAAATTCTGCAACTTCTCCCCATGGCCGTGGCAATGAAGTTCTATCGCATCCTCGACCCTTCTATGCGATGTTCTCTCTAGCTTGAAGAAAATCTTTGGGGAGTTCCAGAAGAGGGGTTCTTCTGGAAAACCAGTGTTCTCCACCCTGTGGCAGTCCACTGTCCTCCACAATAGTTTCCTCTGTGTCTGGAATTTCAAGTCCACGAACCCGAGAAACTCCTTCCTCCAGATTCAATGCAAATTCCATTGTAATTTCTTCATCCCAGCCATTCAACCTGTCAAAGTAAACGTCCCAACCTGCATTTTCGAATACCTGCCATACTTCCCGATTACTTCGGATTCTTGTTGAATCATCAGGCTCATGGTGCACAGATCGACCACCCATTGCTGTAGAGGTGAAAGCGGCATGATGACTATAGTTAGCTGGCAGGGGAGAGTGATAGGGCTCAGAACTGTTGGTAACTATAATAAAGTCATGGCCACTTTTGAATATAATGGATAAACAATACTAGTACGTTTGGGATTAATTGATAGATTGCAGTAGTACTGTTAGATATTCTAGAATTTAATGCGAAATGTTTGAGAGGTGACTGATATGACTTTTATGCATACAAGTACACATCCCAACTCAACGGTATAATTACAGAGTACTTAAGATCATTAAATTTGATTTAGTGGGAGTCGTATGTCATAAGTACCTTTACTAAGTATGCCGTCAGCCATCATGACGGTACCCTCCCCCCAACTTAAATGACGGCCGTCCTCGGCACGTTTGACCATAATTTTGGAATATTTAATTAAATCCATAAAATCAACGGAGACGTACCTGTGGACTTACCCTAAGGTGGAGTAACAGCAGAAATGTCTATCGTGAATAGTGAGTAACAGCAACAGTGAATAACAATAGCTATGGAGTAACGACAGTTGTGGAGTAATGACAGCTACGAAGTGACAACAGTTGCGGAGTAACAACAGTTGTGGAGTAACAACAGTTGTGGAGTAACGACAGCTACGGAGTAACAGCAGTTTCGGAGTAACGGCAGCGATGAAGTAACAACAGCTACGGAGTAACAATAGTTTCAGAGTAACGGAAGCTACGGAGTAACAACAGCGGCAGTGTAGCAGCAACTTCGGAGTAACAACATCGACAATGTAACAACAACTTCAGAGTAACAACATCTGCAGTGTAGCAACAACCTCGGAGTAACAACAGCGACGGTGTAACAACAACTTCGGAGTAACATCAGCGGCAGTGTAGCAGCAACTTCAAAGTAACAATAGTGGCAATGTAGCAGCAACTTCGGAGTAACAACATTGATGGTGTAATAGCAACTTCAAAGTATCAGCAGCTACGGAGTAACAGCAGTTGTAGAGTAACATCACCAGTGAAACAAATTACTTCTATAACAACACTGATGGAGTAACACACCGAATTTTACTTTCTTCATGTCCATAATTCTTTTATTATTCTTGCAAAACACAAACAAGTAAGCAATAACCACATTTTTTTTTCGCTTTATATATATATATATATATATATATATATTGAGATTTAATGGAGAGTGAGAGTGTCTTCTATTGCAATAACCATTAGATCAGCTGAATCTGAAAGGGTTTTAACAAAGGCATCTTTAGAAGCTGGACGATGATATAATTTTAGACCATGTCCATTCACCACAAGCGTGGTCTGATTGTCATCAATTGTGATTAATCTAACTGTTCCATTGTCGAACACTGCATCCACGTGATATGGTCCCATCCAGCGAGTGCAGAGTTTGCCTTTGAAATACTTGAATCTGGAGTCATATAGTAACGCCCAATATCCTTCATGAAACACCTTAGTTTTAATGAATTTTTCATGCCATTTCATTCTTTGTTGTTGAACAACAGTAGTTTTCTGGACAGCTACTGATCGAATCTCATCTAACTCATTTAGCTGTTCCAGTCGGTGTTTTTGTGCTTCTGATAAATCTAGACCTACTTCTAGAGCTGTTTTGAGTGTGCTAATTTCAAATTCTACTGGAAATAGGGGAGATTTTCCATAAACTAATTCGAATGGAGAAAATCCCGTTTTTTTCCGCCATGTTGTTCTATAGGCCCATAAATCTTCTAGAATTTTTTGTGCCCAATCCCGGCGATGACTTGCTACTGTCTTGGTCAAGATATTTTCCAATACCTTGTTTGTACTCTCTAATTGCCCATTCACCTGTGGATGATAGGGGGTTGTTACTCTGTGTTTGACCCTGTATTTCTGCATCAATTTTTCTATCATATGAGATGTGAACTGTGATCCTCCGTCTGATACAATTTCTCTTGGAGTCCCGTACCGAGCAAATATTTCTTCAAAAAGGAAGTCTGACACTACTTGCTCTGTTGCTCTTGTGACTGCTCTAGCTTCCACCCATTTGGTTACATAATCAGTACAAACTAGGATGTATGCTTTCTAATGAGAAGGTGGGTTAAAGGGTCCAACAAAATCAATGGCCCATTTCTCAAATGGTTCAAGGACTATCTGGGGTTGGAGAGGCATTTCATCTACTTTCCTAGGTTGTCCCATTCTCTGACAGCTATCACACCTTCGAATATAATCCCTAGCATCATGAAATATGGAGGGCCAATAGTATCCCATCTGCAGCACTTTATGACCTATCCGTTTGTCTGCAAAATGTCCTCCACAAGGTCCATCATGTGCACCCTTTAGGATCTCATAAATATAATCTCTTGCCACACAACGCCGAATCTACTGGTCAATCCCTGTATGGAAAAGATATCCTGCCATCCATGAATATCGGGCACTCTTGTGAATGATCTTCCTTTGCTCCTTATAGGATAAGTGACGAGGCACCTCACCTGTAGCAAGATAATTAGCAATATCTGCATACCATGGAGTGTTAGCAGAAACTGCAAAAAGATGCTCATCTGGAAAATTATCTTCAACTGGTGTATTCTTACCATCATGTTCTATTTGTTGGAAATGTTGTCATTGATGGAAATATAATTGGCAAAGAAGGAGCATCTGAAACTGTAACCATGAAAATAGGAAAAGCAAAGTAGCAGTAGAAGAAGAGTGTATAATTGAAGCAGAATTGTCCAGAGACAGAGTAGGAGAAAAATGCCATCGAATAGAAAAGAATAAGTGAATGTTCTAGTAAATGGTAATTCACCCTGATGGAATCCATGATAAGTAAGAAATCCATTGAAGGAATTAATGGTTGCGGAGATATGATGGTTTTGCTTGCAGAATCAAGAACTTAAAAGTACAGTTAGAAGCGGAACTGTGAAAGGATAGAACTCTGAACATGCAATGGAAGGTTGATATATTATAGCAGAATTGAAGACAGAATGACATTGAATTGTTTCGAGTTGATGTTTGTGAGGATATCCCGTCGGAAGAGAACTACATTTGTTCGTTGATATTTGGAAATCCTGCCGAAGATAGACCAGAATTAACTAAGTAAGAAGGATAGCGCAAACCCAGACTAACCCTTTTGAATCATGAACGGAACCTGGAAGAAAAGAGGTAGAACATAACAAAAGGAAGTGCAACGGAACCCTGCGTGGAAGAGTGGAACCATGACCGAGTGAACAGTGAAGGTGGGTTATGTTTTTCATCACACCACCTATGCGGAATGAGCGGTATTTGAGGAGTTGGGAGCGATTCCATAAATCATTCGACACGTGGCAAGGAGGACCCACGGAAAACCGCTTGTCACTGCGCACCATCGCGCGTTATAGTTCGACCCAGGATGCCCAGCGATATTGTTGTGCACCGTTGATATGGAGGGAAGCCATCAGACGGTGGTCATATGAGGAAGATGCACGAATATTAACCAAAGTATGGCGGGACATCGCACGTTAACGTTCAGCATCGGAGGTCGAGCGATATGCATATTGATCTAGAAGCTTGCTATCTAACGGTGATCGAACGCTGGACTTGTGCGAAGTTTACTTATGGTACCATGCGCGTACTTGATTGGCTATTGACTATATATGTGGGCCCGGGGTCAAAGGTTTATCATAAGGTTAATTTTTTGAAAGCGTTGGATATTTCTTTAAAGTGCGAAGGGTTGTAACTTTAATCCTAAAGTTCAGTTCAAAGTTGTAAATATATTTATTTGTCAATTTATTCAAATTGATAAATAAATTAAAAAGAAATCAAGAGGCCCGTGGGGTAAACTAAAGGAAATACTGTCAAAGGAATACCATTAGCGGTTGAATGGTTTTTACTCATGGTTTTACTAAAGGAAAAAACTATATAAGGAGAAGACGATTATTGTACAAGGTGTGCATGCGTAAGGGTGGTAAATGAATAAATTTCTCTAAGGAATATCTGCATGGACGAACTCTGTTCTTAATTGATAAATCTGAATCTACGATGCACCCATGGATATAATGATCTGACGATGATGAATCTCTGGTTTGATCGACTGACGAAATCATGAAGAACTGGTGCGAGTGTACTGAAGAAAATGAATAAATCTGGTGGCTTGCAAGGTATGTCGTGTGGCAACTGGTGGATCCAGTATGAAAATTGATGGAACATGGTCCGCAGTGGTGCTGAGGGTCGAAGAGTGAGGGGGTTGTAGCTCCCTTCCAGTGGTAGCTGGTAAACGAGAGAAGGTTGTAGCCTTTCTGTAGGTAGGTGCCTGCATGCTGGTATAAGTATGCACCAGCATAAATTGTAAGAAGTTTTCTTTATTATAAATATTGAAGACTGAGATAACAACAGCGGTGGTTTTCTCCCAAATTTGGTTTCCACCTTAAATACTGGTGTTCATATGTGTGACTTATGTTTGATGGTTTGTTCTGTTATTTCTGTTCATACTTATTGCTCACTAAACATCTGATGAATGAATGATGCAATGATCTAAGTAAAGACATAATAAGATCTCTGGACATACACGTTGGATTCTGTAAAATATCATATGGTTTTAAGAGAAAGAAAAAGGTAAAAATTTTTCAGCCCTAAATAATGATTCACCCCCCCCTCTCAGTATTTTTCCCAACAATTGGTATCAGAGCAGGTCCTTCTGAAAAAGCTTAGCCGCTAGAAGGAAGATCAAGCAAGATGAGCAATCAAGATGGAACAGCATCTATCATGCCACCGCTCTTTAACGAAAACAATTTAATCTTCTGGAAAACAAGGATGAGATCCTATCTTCAGTCTCTGGGAGCAGATGTATGGGCAATTGTTGAACAAGGATATCAATATCCAGCTACGGTACCAACAGATCTGATGGAAAGAAAGAATTACGAAACAAATGCAAAGGTGGTCAATGCTCTATTGGGAAGTCTAACTGAATCAGAATTTGTCAAAGTCATGCAGCTGAATACATCAAAGGAAATATGGGACAAAATCATTCTAAGTTATGAAGGTGATGCAAAGGTAAAAAGTGCTAAACTCCAAACTCTCAGAATTCAATATGAGAATCTAAAAGTGGATAATGAGGAGAGCATTGCAAGTTTCTTTTTACGTCTTGATGATATTGTAAATCGTATGAGAAATATGGGAGAAACAATAACCGAATCTACTCTGGTTGAGAAAATTTTAAGATCACTAACCACAAAATTTGAGTCAAAAGTTTCTGCTCTTGAAGAAAAGCAGGATCTTCAAAATCTTATTGTGGTGCAACTTCATGGCATACTAACTGCATATGAAATGAGAAGAGGAGGACCATATGAAGTCAAAGAAGCAGTCTTTAGAGCTTCTACAAAAGGGAAGGAAGTACAAAAAACATAAGGATCAGGATATATCTCAGAAGAAGATGAGGTAAATTTTGTAAAGAAACTTCAACTTGGCACAGGACGGTTCAGAGGTAAGCTTCCTTTCAAATGTTTTGATTGTGGAAGAGTTGGTCATTATGCTGCTAAGTTTCCTCATAAAGAAACACATAAAAAAGGGAAGGAAGTAGAAAGAAGGAATAAGAATCGGTTTAGCACTAGAAAAAGTTACTATACTCATGAAGACAATGATGGGTTATCTGATAGTGAGGAAGAATGTGAACAAGATCTTAGACTTCTCATGGCATTTGAAAAAGAATCTAGAGAAGAAAAGGATACATTTGAGGATGCTCTAGAGGACAATGATTTTCTTGATGAAACAATCAACTCAAAATATGCTTATAAGAGAGTAAAATAACCATAGAGACTCTGAAAAATCAGCTTGAAGAAAAGGAGAAACACAATGAAAAATTAGAGTGTGAAGTAGTAAGCCTAAGAAAAGAACTTGAGAAAGTAAAGACTCTGAATCTTAGATTTGCTAAAGGATCTGAAACCTTAGATGAGATTATCAAGGTACAACGTTCTCATCTTATAAAGACAGGTCTTGGATATATCGGAGAATCTTCTCAGGCTTCAGCACCAAATTATCTAAAAGCAACTACAGCTGGTATACAACATGCTGCCACTCAGCAAGGGAATAAAGAATCTTTGCAGGTAAAGCATGATCATCTCAATTCAAAGAACACTAACAGGAATAGCTTTCAAAGAAACACCAATCAACAGGTAAATTCAAGTAGGAGATTTCATGATCGCAGAAATTTCTTCTTCAATGGACAATGTTTCTCTTGTCACAATTTTGGTCATAAAGTTGTTCAATGTGTAGCATATAAAACCATCATGACAAGAGAAGCAAGAAAGAAAAGGATTGATATTGAAACAAAGAAGAATTCTTTTAACAACTTTTCTCCTCTTCAAAATGAAGTTGAACGTGCTTATTGCAATAACTTTGGCCATGAAGAATCTGAATGCAGGAGCAAAGTTCAGCCAAAAGAACATGATCCTTCAAGCTCCAAAGTATGGAAAAAGAAGGAACTACAGGTTGAAAATTTTGGCATAGCGTTATTTGCAGAAGATGAAGAAAATCAATGGTACATTGATAGTGGATGCTCAAGACACATGACAGGTGACAAAAACGAACTTCTTACATATAGTGCTCTAGAAAAGGAAAAGAATGTTACATTTGGAAATGATACTCCTGTGGTCATTAAGGGAAAAGGGTATGTTTTTCTAAAAGAAAAGGTGAAAGCTAATGAAGTCATGTATGTGGATGGATTAAAGCGTAACTTGTTAAGTGTAAGTCAAATGTGTGATCAAGGAACCGAAGTTGTCTTTAGTTCAAAAGAATGTGTGGTACGTGATCTTGATACAGGCAAAACAATTATAAAAGGAAAAAGAACTCCAAGCAACCTGTATGTATTAAAGAACTACAAAGAACAATGTTACTTGAGTAAATCTTCAGAAAATTGGCTATGGCATAGAAGGTTGGGGCATCTGAGCTTCTCTCAAATCAACAAATCAAGCAGACTTAAAGTTGTTCGTGATCTTCCCAATATTACTCTACCTGAAAATATCATGTGCAAATCTTGCCAATTCGGTAAGCAAACCAGAGTACAATTTAATGCCAAGGAAGGATCATAAAGTAAGCCTCTTGAACTCATTCATACTGACATATGTGGACCTGTGAAGAAAAAGTCACCACGAGGTGAACAATACTATATCTTATTTATTGATGATTTCTCTAGAATGTGTTGGATTGGGCTGCTTAAACACAAAGATGAAGCATTTGAGAAATTTCAGATCTTCAAAGCACTAGTTGAGAATGAATTAGATCTAAAAATTAAGTGCCTCAGATCTGATCGAGGAGGAGAATATACATCAAATGAATTCCTTGAATTTTGTGAACAACATGGCATAAAAATACAGTTCTCTGTAGCTGGCACTCCACAACAAAATGGTGTTGCAGAAAGAATGAATAGAACAGTTCAACAAATGGCTAGAGCTATGCTTGATGATTCCGGAACACCTGACACATTTTGGGGAGAAGCAACACATACAACAGTAAACATTCTCAACAAGGCACATGTTCGTGTAAATAGTGATAAAACTCCATATGAACTCTGGTATGGTAATCCTCCCACTGTAAAGCACTTTAGAATTTTTGGAAGCAAATGCTTTATCAAAAATAATGACGAAAAACTTGGCAAGTTTGAACCCAGAGCAGATGAAGGAATATTTCTTGGTTACTCCTCTAGGAGTAGAGCATATAAATGTTACAATAAAAGACTTCGAAAGATTGTTGAATGTATTGATGTTGCTATTGATGAGTCTCCTGCAGCTCCAAAAGAAAAAAAACAAACAACAGATGAAGATGATGATGACATATATCCTTCTACATCAAATAGGAATGATATAGACAGTGAACCCAATGAAGAACCTGAAGTTGATTTATCTGAAAAAGCTCCATCTAGATATGTTCAAAAAAATCATCCAGAATCTCAAATCTTGGGAGAAAATGGATCAGGTGTACAAACAAGAAGGACTCTTGTGGGATCTTCTAGCAATCTGGCATTTCTGTCCACTATTGAACCACACAATGTCAGTCAAGCCTACAAAGATGAATGTTGGATTCAAGCCATGAATGAAGAGCTTGATCAAATTGAGAAGAATCACACTTGGGAATTAGTACCAAGACCTCATGACAAAAATGTCATTGGAACTAAATGGATATTCAAAAACAAGTTAAATGAGAATGTGGATGTTATAAGAAATAAAGCTAGACTTGTTTGCAAAGGGTATGCTCAACAAGAAGGTATAGACTTTGAAGAAACTTTTTCTCCTGTAGCCAGACTTGAAGCCATAAGAATGTTTCTTGCTTTTTCAAGCTTCCAAAAAATCAAAGTTTATCAAATGGATGTTAAATCTGCTTTTCTCAATGGTGATCTAGAAGAATAAGTTTATATAGAACAACCAGAAGGATTCATTTTGGGAAATGATGAAAAACTTGTTTGTAGACTTAAAAAGGCTCTATATGGTCTCAAACAATCTCCAAGGGCATGGTACTATCATCTTGACAAATATCTTCATCAACAAGGATTTTCAAAGGGGTCTGCTGATAGCAACTTATACACAAAAACTGAAAATGACAAACTATTGATTGTGGTTGTATATGTTGATGATATCATTTTTGGAAGTAATGAAGATTCTATGAGTCAGAAATTTTCTTCTAATATGCAGCAAAAATTTGAAATGTCTTTACTTGGGGAATTAACATTCTTTCTTGGCTTGCAAGTGCAACAAGCAACATATGGCATATTCTTATCATAATCAAAATACCTCAAGCAAATCCTGAAGAAGTATGGCATGGAAGATTGCAAACCTGTAAGTACACCAATGATAACTGGATGTAACCTCAGTTCTAATGATGATTCCGCCACGGTGAATCAACTAGAATACAGATCTATGATAGGAAGTCTACTTTATCTCACTGGGACAAGACCAAACATTATGCATGCAGTTGAGATTGTTGGATGATTCCAAGCTAATCCAAAGGAGTCTCACCTTCAGGCTGTGAAAAGAATATTCAAATATCTACAAGGAACTCAAGACTTTGGACTATGGTATCCAAAGAATGTTGATCTTACTCTTCATGCATACACTGATGCAGATTGGGCTAGAAATTTTGATGATCGGAAAAGCACTAGTGGTGGTGCATTCTATATGGGGCCTCGGTTAGTATCTTGGTTTAGCAAGAAGCAAAGCTCTATTGCCTTATCTACAGCAGAAGCAGAATATGTGGCTTCTGCATCATGTTGCACTCAAATTCTCTGGATGATGCAAACCTTACAAGACTTTCAAATCAAATGTTCACCTCCTATATCCATTATGTGTGATAACACAAGTGCCATCAGTATCTCAAAGAATCCTGTTATGCATTCCAAGACCAAGCACATTCCCATCAAATATCACTTCTTACATGAACAAGTGCTTGAACAAAAAGTGAAATTGGAGTATGTTCCCTCCAAAGAACAAGTTGCTGATATATTTACCAAACCTCTACCCAGGGAAGCATTCGAATATCTCAGACAGAAATTGGGAGTAGTCTCTGCCATGCAGAAGATCAGATCTACTTAAATACATAAGATTAAATTGGTTATGAGGTGTTGTTGGGCATCTCTGAATGCACAGGCTAAGGGGGAGCATTGGTCATATGAAAAGGATGCATTGTTGGCATTTATAAGTCATTTTTGTTTGAAGATAAAACATGATCTCAGGGGAGCATGGTATTGTCGGTTCAAAGGATCTTGATCAACTCTTTGCCATTGATGTCAAAGGGGGAGGAAAAGAAAAAAAAAAGGGGGGCCTCTATAAAGACAATCAGAGGAAGAGTATTGCCATCAATGCCAAAGGGGGAGATTGTTGGAAATGTTGTCATTGATGGCAAAAGAATTGGCAAAGAAGGAGCATCTGAAACTGTAACCATGAAAAGAGGAAAAGCAAAGTAGCAGTAGAAGAAGAGTGTATAATTGAAGAAGAATTGTCCAGAGACAGAGTAGGAGAAAAAGGCCATCGAATAGAAAAGAATAAGTGAATGTTCTAGTAAATGGTAATTCACCCTGATGGAATCTGTGATAAGTAAGAAATACATTGAAGGAATTAATGGTTGCAGAGATATGATGGTTTTTCTTGCAGAATCAAGAACTTGAATGTACAGTTAGAAGTGGAACTGTGACAGGATAGAACTCCGAACATGCAATGGAAGGTTGATATATTATAGCAGAATTGAAGACAAAATGACATTGAATTGTTTCGAGTTGATGTTTGTGAGGATATCCCGTCGGAAGAGAACTACATTTGTTCGTTGATTATTGGAAATCCTGTCGAAGATAGACCAGAATTAACTAAGTAAGAAGGATAGCACAAACCCAGACTAACCCTTTGGAATCATGAATGGAACCTGGAAGAAAAGAGGTAGAACGTAACAAAAGGAAGTGCGACGGAACCCTACATGGAAGAGAGGAACCATGACCGAGTGAAAAATGAAGGTGGGTTAGTTTTCATCGCACCACCTATGCGGAATGAGCAGTATTTGAGGAGTTGGGAGCGATTCCATAAATCATTCGACACGTGGCAAGGATGACCCACAGAAAACCGCTTGTCTCTGCGCACCATCGCGCGTTATAGTTCGACCCAGGATGCCCAACGATATTGTTGTGCGCCGTTGATTTGGAGGGAAGCCATCGGATGGTGGTCGTATGAGGAAGATGCACGAAGATTAACCAAATTACGGCGGGCCATCGCACGTTAACGTTCGGCATCGGAGGTCGAGAGATATGCATATTGATCTGGAAGCTTGCTATCTAACGGTGATCGGACGCTGGACTTGTGCGAAGTTTACTTATGGTACCATGCGCGTACTTGATTGGCTATTGACTATATATGTGGGCCCGGGGTCAAAGGTTTATCATAAGGTTAATTGTTTGAAAGCGTTGGATATTTATTTAAAGTGCGAAGGGTTGTAACTTTAATCCTAAAGTTCAGTTCAAAGTTGTAAATATATTTATTTGTCAATTTCTTCAAATTGATAAATAAATTAAAAATAAATCAAGAGGCACGTGGGGTAAACTAAAGGAAATACTGTCAAAGGAATACCATTAGCGGTTGAATGGTTTTTACTCGTGGTTTTACTAAAGGCAAAAACTATATAAAGAGAAGACGATTATTGTACAAGGTGTGCATGCGTAAGGGTGGTAAATGAATAAATTTATCTAAGGAATATCTGCATGGACGAACTCTGATCTTAATTGATAAATCTGAATCTACGATGCACCCATGGATATAATGATCTGACGATGATGAATCTCTGGTTTGATCGACTGACAAAATCATGAAGAACTGGTGCGAGTGTACTGAAGAAAATGAATAAATCTGGTGGCCTGCAAGGTATGTTGTGTGGAAATTGGTGGATCCAGTATGAAAATTGATGGAACGTGGTCTGCAGTGGTGCTGAGGGTCGAAGCCTTCAGTGAGGGGGTTGTAGCTCCCTTCCAGTGGTAACTGGTAAACGAGAGAAGGTTGTAGCCTTTCTGCAGGTAGGTGCCTGCGTGCTGGTATACGTCTGCGCCAGCATAAATTGTAAGAAGTTTTCTTTATAATAAATATTGAAGACTGAGATAACAGCAGCGGTGGTTTTCTCCCAAATTGGGTTTCCACCTTAAATACTGGTGTTCATATGTGTGGCTTATGTTTGATGGTTTGTTCTGTTATTTCTGTTCATACTAACTGCTCACTAAACATCTGATGAATGAATGATGCAATGATCTAAGTAAAGACATAATAATATCTCTAGACATACACGTTGGATTCTGTAAAATAGCATATGGTTTAAGAGAAAAGAAAAAGTAAAAATTTTTCAGCCCTAAATACTGATTCACCCCCCCCTCTCAGTATTTTTCCCAACACTATCCTAGATAAGAAATCTGCAACCACATTGTCCTTCCCTAGTTTATCTACTATAGTAATATCAAATTCCTGTAGTAGTAACAGCCATCTTGTAACACTACCTGGGGTAACAGGTTTTTTCATTAAATACCTGATGGCTACATTATCAGTGTGCACAAAGGTAGAATACCCAGTAATATAATGCTAAAACTTGTTGATGGCGTAGACGACAGTAAGGAACTCTTTCTCAGTCACTGTGTAGTTCAATTCAACAGGGCCAAATTTTTACTAACATAGTAGACCGCATAAGGTACTTTATCCTCCTACTGTCCCAGTACTGCACCAATTGCTATTTGAGAAGCATCTGCATGAATATGGAAAGGTAACTCCTAGTATGGTCCTCTAAGAATCGGAGCACTGTAGACTAATTCTTTAATTTTTGCGAAGGCTACATCACAGTCCTTTGACCACACAAATTTTGAATCTTTTGTCAGTAATTGAAATAATGGGTGTGCTACTTTTGCAAAATTTTCTATGAAACGCCTATAATAACCAGCACAGACAATGAAACTATGTACCTGTGTGGGCGTTTTAGGTGTTGGAAAGTGCAGAATTACCTTTATCTTTGCTGGGTCCATCTTGATTCCTTCATCTGAAAGCAAATGTCCCAGAACAATCCCTTGTTCCATCATCATGTGACATTTTACTGTACTTAGGGAAACACGCGCTTGTATACATCTTTCAAAAAAGATTTCTAAATTCTTCAGCTCCTCTAAGAATGAGTCCCAATATGGAGTGAAGTCATCCATATAAATTTCAACACCATCATCTATCAAATCAGAGAAGATTCCCAAAATTTCCCTCTGGAATTTTGCAGGGGCATTACACAGACCAAAAGGAAGGACCCGGTATGCAAATGTCCCCCAGGGGCATGTGAAGGTTGTCTTGTCCTAATCCTTAGGAGCAATCTGGATTTGGTTATATCCACTAAACCCATCCAGAAATGAGAAAAATTTCTTACTAGCCAATGTGTCTAAAACTTGATCAATAAATGGCAGGGGAAAATGGTCCTTCTGTGTTGCTTTATTTAACTCTCGATAGTCCACACAGATTCGCCATTTTCCATTCTTATTAGGAACCATTACCAATGGCGAGACCCATTGGCTGTTTAAGATAGGGTAGATAAAACCCGCATCCAGTAGTTTCTAAAGCTCTTCTTTCACAATGTTCTTCGATGCCGGATTCATCCTTCTCTGAGGTTGTCTTATAGGACGACAATATTCCTTGATGTATATGTGATGGGTGCGTAAGTTATCAGGGATCCCCTTCATGTCTGAATAATCCCAGGCGAAAGCTTCTTTATGCTTCTGAAGAACATCTATCAAATGCTCCCTCTGGGATTCTGACAGACCTGGATTGATGTTCAAAGTTTTCCCTGGTTCTATCTCCACTTGGACACTTTCATGAGGTGCATCAACATCTTCTTCCAATTCTTCCGTTGTTTCAATATCCTCCTAAGTTTCACAGCTTAGGATGGATTCTAAGACCTGCTGGTTGGACACTAAAATGGAACAAGGATCATTCATGAAGGAAGTAATCATATCATCTTCTGATTCCATCTTCAACTGAAGGGCCTGCCCGATAGTAAGGACCGGTCTCACTTCTTCCTCTTCTTCGACTTCCACCATAGATACAGTCTTCTCGCCACCTGCTGAATTTTTAGGTGCATCTGGTTCTGCCGGTGGGTATAGCACCAAGTTCTTGGTGTTATGGCCATTAGAGATGACCATATTTCCTGATCGGCATCCAATATAAGCGTCTGTGGTAGCCAGCCATGGCCTACCCAGAATCAAAGGGTGACCACCTACTGAAGATTGTGTATGCAATACCAGGAAATTGACAGGGTAATGCCATGCATCTACTGAAATTGTCACGTCCTCCAACTTCCCCACAGGCTTGACTATGGATCTATCCACCAATTCCAAGACTGTAGGTGTATTCTTCAAATTTTGAAGGCCTAATGTATGTATGGTTTCAGTGGTGATGACATCGATGGCAACGCCCAGGTCCACCAGCACATTTGGAATCTCCACTCCATTAATCTGTACTGTCAAAACCGGGTTCCCCGGATCTCCATATTTCACTGGTATTGATTTTCCCATCATGAAGTCCGATAATCTTTCCATAACATCTATAGTGAGGGGTCCTTAGTTTTCCTTACAGGTTTCTTTGAACAATATTCCCTAAGAGTCTTTGCATAAATCGTCACATCCTTCATAGCTTTTGACAAGGGAATTTTAACAAATAAATTATGCAATTATCCTAATAAGTCAAATTCAACTTGTGGGCTTGGTTTACTCATAATCAATCTCTCTGGGTAAGGTGGTTCAAATTGAGGTTGTCTTACAGGAGGCGCCTGGTTTTTAACAGTTTGTTTTGGTTCTCTATTGGCCGACTGTGCCTCTCTATCTTCATTATCAAGTTGTTCAATGATAACCGGAGGGGGTTGGACATTGACTGTCTGACCATATCGCAAATTCATCTCACACAGATCTGTTGTAGTGATACTATATGAAGGCAGGCTAAGAACATCAGCTTGATGAGCTCCTTTATTATTGGGGTTAGGGTTAGGCTGCATTGGAAGCTGAGGATGAATAGGTTGATTACCAGGAGGCACATTGGAAGGTAATTGGAGTTTCTGTTGTGGCATATGTTGAGGAAACTGCCCTAAAGAGGGTCCTCGCCAAGTTGGAGCCCATGGCGAGCTCATACTGGCTTGAGGGTTCCATTGCTACCACAATGGGTACTGGTATTGCGGCCACATAGGGGGACAAGGCATAGTTTGAGGATTCATGTTATAACTATTGAAATACTGAGATGGATTTGGGTACATACCTTGATTCCCCATTGGTGGTCGAAGTTGCCATGGTTTCCTGGTGCCCATAAGGTATAATTGCTCCGTGTCCTCCCCTGCTCCTTGAAACACCGCTTTCAGGCCCAAAAAGGAAGGGCATGAGCTCGTTACATGATTTAGCTCACATATGTCACATTTTTCTATGGACTTTAATGGGAATTCCCTTTCCAAATGATTCTTTTTGCACTTCGGGGAAAATATTGCCATGGTCCTATCCAATTCCAGCTGCTTCTATTTTACTTGCAAGGTATCCATTTACATTGACAGGGTACTGAGAATATCCGTCCTTAAATTTTCTAGAAGGTTCCCAATTTCTGCTTTTGTAACACCCCCGCCGGATCCTTTTGCTGAACGAATCCCTGATCTATTTCTTGCAAGCCCCCTCGAGCACTGGACACACAAGTCGCAAATACTTTCAAAGGTTTCCTTCGAAATGTCTCCCTTTCCCACAATATTCAATAATTCCATTGAGTCTTCTCGAAAGGATCGAAGGAGAATAACCTTCAAGATTTCCTTATCCAAATCGGAATGACCTGACCTCTACAAGAGGTATTTAAACCTCTCCACACAATCTTCCAAAATTTCTTCTTCTTTCTGTGTGAACTTGAAAAGCTCCTCCTTGACGTTTCGAGATTTGCGGTAATCCTGGTATTTTTCTAGAAAATATGTTTGCATATCATCCCATGTGGAAATGGATTTTCTCCCAAGGCCCATAAACCATCGCAACGCCGTCCCTTTTAGTGTAGAAGGGAAAATATTTAACTTCTGGGCATCTGTCGTGTAATCGTAGCCCCAGCACACTATGTCAAACTCAAATAGAAACATGTCAGGATCCTTTGAAACAAGCCCATGAAAGTTTGGTAGTGTTGCTAATGGGATAGGCTTTGTAGGCGTGCCAACTCCCAAATTCCCAATGGGAAATTCGATAGTGGAGGTTGTGGGAGCCATAAATATCTTCCAATAATCGCTGGGGATTTCAACAGGCTCTGTAGAGGATGGCCGGGGACTCCTAACTATTGGAACGCGAGTTACCTTAGTGGCACTTCCCCGGTCTCTTGGCGATACCAATACCTCCTCATTTCTTTTTCCTGTATCCTGATAGTTCAATCCCTCGACTACAACTTCCTTTCCCTTATTAGAGAAGTCCGACTCCGACGATGTTCTACTTGTAATTTCTTCCTCTACTAATACCAGCGCAAGGTCCTTTCGATCTAGTCCACTGCTGACTGTCTCTTCTACTACTGGAGGACCCTGTTGCACCAAATCACCCAGGGATATCGTGGCCTGCACAGGATGATCCACTGACTGTCCCTTGGACTTCACTCTCCTAGCCCTTGGCCTTGCAGCTGCGCGGGAAGATGCTTCGAACTCTGCCTTTTCTATGATCTGGTGAATGTAAGTTTTTCTTCCCAAATCTGGTCTTACCCTCTTTGGGGCTCTCGCTCCGCCCCTCTTATTTGGTTCTTTGTTCATACAAAAATTGGTGTAAATAAAGGTCTGTGTATGAACCTACAATGCTTCAATCTTGAAGTATGGTGTCAAAAGACCATTCCTTCCCCAAGATAAAATAATTAAAAAGAGAAAGACAGTGAAATAAAAAGCTATGGTTTCCAGCTCAAAGCAGGGCGTCAAAAACTCCTCCCTCCCTGGGACAAGAACCAAAACCACACAACCCACAAAAAGACCTAAAACTCCCAGATTTGAAGCAGGGTGTCAAAAGACTCCTCCCTCCCCAAAACAAGAAGATGGCCCAAAATTCAAAACAAAAAAACAGAAATAAACAAACCAAAATCAAAACCTACGCTCAGGACCTGAAGCAGAGTGAGGAAACTCGTTCTCTCCCCAGGATGAAAGATTAACTCTCTGGTTGGTTCGAATCGTAATTTTCACCTTGTTAGCCTCCCCGACAACGGCGCCAAAATGTTGGTGTTCAGGTAGGGATGATTTATCCACCCTAATCTGACATTAATTTTATCAATCCGAGAGCGTATCCTTTCAAGGCAACGCGCAAGGTATATGCAGGAACAAACACATAATTCGTTCAACCAAGGGTTTATGGTTAAGATTCAAAACATTGTCGTGAAGTAAAATCAAATGCTAAACATTCAGAACAATCTTAACAGTAAGAAATAATAGCAGCAACCATAACAAGAAATAATCCACACACATACACAGACGCAGCACGTGATCAGAAGAGCGGGCCCAACTCTATGATCAGGGCTGCGTTGCTCACGAAACGCTTTAGAATAGAAAAACCAACAATATTTTATTGATCTGTAAAATGTGATTACAATCTCCTTTCGGGAACCCCCAATTACAGGAACAATGTCCATTTTATACATAGTACAAGGGAATAATAGATTTCCTTGAAACATGATAGCCGTGCATTCAGAAATGGACGTTGGTTGGAACGGAACGAATCAGAATATATCCTGGATAAAGCAAGGGCCGAGAATAGGCCAGGGAATCTTGATTCCAGCTGCACGATCTCCCTTTAGCTAGCCGTTATCGATTCTGTTGCAAACTGCTGGAGAAAGGGTTCCTGTTTTCAAATCTGCATTCAAACATATATATTAGTGCCGTAATTAGGTAAAACTCCACGACTTTACTTCATTAATTAAAATATTCCAATTGGACAAGTCAGGGATGTTTACCTCATAAGTTTAACATGGAAAATGTATGTAATTAAACAAAAAGGGTCAGAAAGGATGACAAAAATGGGCAGAGAGATATCCAGATTCAGTGCCCAATAGTCTCTAGCCCTCTCAATGGCATCATGCAATGTGATAGGCTTGGTATATTTCACCAACCCATGCAAAGGTTCATCCAAGCCATCGATGAACATGTACACACTCCTTGCAGTAGATAGATTAGGAACCATAACAGATAATCTCAGAAACTCAGAGATATAAGATTCTGCATTACCTAACTGCTTCAACTTTGTAAGGCTCATGAAAGGTTCTTTTGGATCCTTTCTGTCAAACCTCTCCACCAGTCTCCTAGTAAACTCAGAATAGGCAGTCACATTGGCATGGCCCAATGTATACAACCCATGGAACCACCAGTTGTGTGCTTCACCTTCAAAGTGCAGCGCTGCAATCTTGATGGCTTCCATCTCAGGGACTTTATTCAACTAGAAATAGATATCTAGCTTTTCTACCCATGCCTTGGAAGAACTAATGGATGACCCATCAAACTTGGGTAAAAATAATATTCCCATAGAGTGATGTCGATCATGATTCTGAGTGAATCCACCATCTCTATATTGATACCTTGGTCTTCTTTTGTCCTTAAGATGAAAAAACTCTTGAAAAATCAAGTGGTCCTTGAATCTTTGATTATGGGATTCATACTCTTCAAAATATTCTTCAAGAGATTCTTTCTCATGAAGCCCTTCATTCTCCACAGCCAAAAAGGTAGGCATAGTAGAACGTTGTGGAGCGTGTGGCTGGTTCACTGATTGATCATTTCAGTGGTGAGACATGACAGAGCTTTCCCCAGGATGAGTTCTTCTAGGAGACTCCTTGAGCCTGTCTAGCCTCATATTTTTGATCTCTCTAGCAAGAGCTTGCATGGATACCAAAAGAGTTCTTGCAAACTCTTCTCCTTCTTTATCACTTCCAGTTTCAGGGGCTTTATCCTTGTCTTGATCATCAGTGGTGTAATCAAATTTCTTGTGGCTTGTATTCTGATACCTCTTCTCCCTCTCAGTAAGAGGCTCATATTCTTCTGAAAGCATGCTAGCTTTGGCTCTTCAATGAAAGCACATGTTTTTCCAAGAAGGGAGCTTTGATACCACTGTAATATTCCCAAATGGGAATGCACAATAATGCCTGCTAAAATAACGCACTTCTGGGAAATCTATGCACAGAAATGAGTTTGCAACTCCTAGATCCCTTAGATCAGTGGATCTGGGGTCTAGATCCAAAAGGAGAGAAAAAAAAAATCAAAATAGGTGTGGTAAACAGATCTCCCACCACCTAGTCTAGCTGAAAAACACCCTTAGAGAGGGGCTGCAGCTATGTGCAACAAGCTGCTTCAAAAATAATGCAATTTTGATGAGAATGAGCAGGAGGCCAATAATAAATATCATATTTTAAATATACAATAACAAATCAGATCCATAATGATGCTCTTACATTATACAAAAGAAGATAGAAGACAAAAGAGAAGAAAACCTTCAGAAAAGAGGGCTGCAACACATGTATTAACTGCAAAATGGCTTAACAGTGTTATTTTATGGAGTTGCAGCAGCAGTATGTTACAATTTAGATCTAGAGCAGATATGTGTACAAAATATCAGATCCATTTCAGATCTGTACACTAGAAAGGCTCTATTACAAGATCCCCTTGGGGTTTTGATCAAATCATGCAATACAAAGAGTAGATCTGAGTTTAAAGTAGCAGATCTGCAATATTACTCAGAAATTTCTGAAGATGTTTTACATTAGGAACAAATCATATCTATACAGAACATGGATCAACAAGCTAATCCATGGGTCACCAAAGTGGAAGGCAAAGCCCAGCACCAGAGATCTCTTCTCAAAAAGGGGATCAAAACACCCTGCAAATATTCCTATGAAAATAATGCAGTCCTTGAAGGGAAACTGCGCTGTAGCCTAAAGCACTGAGTTGGCATGATGCCAGGATGTGAAATATCAGCTCCAAAGGTTCAGAAATCTCTTGCCCTTGGGATAAAATACTTTCCCGGTGAAAAGAGGGCCTGAAATGGCCTAGATCTGAGCAGATCTGAACTCCACTTGCTGCAGCTTGCAAGGACAACCTAATCCTGAATAGGATCAATGTTGTGGTTGAAAGGTGACCTTGGCCAACTACCTGATAGTGGATGAAATCAGCAAGACTCCTCCAATAAATCCTCAATGGAAGAGGTGGGATCCCTTCATAGGAACTCCCAAGTGCTAAGTAGCACTATTCTTAGCTAAACAACAGAGAATGGTATTTGTCTAAATAGACAAGATACTTAGAAAATATGCCTAATCAACAACCTTCTCTTGCTGCTCTCCTCTTCCTTTTATAAGATGAAGGCCTTGTTAAACCCTAAACCACTTCAATGAATTATCTCCTTTCACATGAGGGGCCTCCATTTAGAAATGCGACGTCCATCCATGAGGTACATTGCATCTAGACAACGCTGTAGATTTGGTCAAGGTTGACCCAGTCTCATAGCTCAAACCCCTTTCACACCTGCAAGTGATTTGTTTACATGGCCCAGGTTTATCCCTATTCATATGGCCATTGATTTATTCATTCTTTTCAAGAGTTTTACATGTCCTCCTTTATTCATTTATTCATGCAACAAAAAATGAGACAAAAATGTATATTCCTCTTAGCTTAGGCTAAGTAGGAATATTACATTTCATGTCAGTATAATAGAGAATAAATTTTGTCAAACACCTTAATCTTGAAAAATGATTAGACTAGGTAGAGAATAAGAGAGTTCATTAGCCTAATATGAACTCTTGGAGGAAATAAGATAGAAGTAGATAGTTTGTTTTGCTTTCCAAAGAAAAAATGTCAAGGGTTGGCTAGTCCAAATGCACCCAAGGAAGAAAAAATTTTAGGCGAATATATTGGGTAGGTATAGATGAATATCATTTTATCATGTTTTTCAAATTTATTAAGATCATAACTTCACAACAAGCATTAGCAAGAGAAAAGAGGTAAAAATATGCCCAATGGATGAAGCACTAGTCTCCATCAAGCCAGAGATCTAAAAGTTCTAGACACCCCCTGAAAAAGAGCTACCCTCCCCAAGTGGAGCCACTATTAGTCATCCATAATTTTCACTATCTGAAGATGACTAAGTATCGGTTCTAGATTTCTAGAAACAAAGTTCATGAACATTGTGAGTTCTAGAAATCTCACTACCTTCATTATCCTTAAGATAATTTTTTCACTATTTCATCATCCCATCTTGTCAATGCTCAGCTCACCCATCCCAGAAGACCCATCATGGGCTCATGTCACTTAGTTTGTCTTTTTTGTGTCACCTTTGGCCTCAGCCCTCTATTTTGTTTTGCCTAACTCCTCAATTGTCCATCTAGGGCTTTTAAGGGCATTTTTTCTTGGTTTCATGAACTCCATGGTTAAACATCAACAAGGCTTGTATATTGATGCTCTTACACCTCCTCCTATCCTTAATATACCTTCATAAACACTTCACATCACTCCTATCCCTCAAATTCATCATTTTTCTACAAAACCTAGTCTATTGCCACAATTTGACACTTTTTAAGACTAGGCCCGTGTTTTTCCCTTTTGGACCCCTTCCCCTCACTCAATACTTGAAATTCCACTTTCGCCTACTCCCTAACATCTATCCCTATCCCCCAAAATTTCCCCAATAATTTAGACAACCCTTAACCCCTTCATTCCCCTCCCTCTACAAGGCAGTCCTAAATCCCCTACCCCAAACCCTAATTTCTTATTCCAACTAAGCTAGGGTTTGATATGAAAAGGAGGCACAAGAGCAAAGGATTCATTTGATAGATCATGACAGAAATCATAATTCCATACCCACCCATAAACATCATGCCTCCATCATTTTCCAAGAATTCATTCCAAGAGACAAGCCATGTGTCACGCCTAGGGCCAGTTTTTCTTCAAATTGTTTTTCTGACCAAACCGAGATTAATTTGAAAAAAGTGAGAGATTTTTTGTCCAATATAGGCCCAAGAAGAAAAACCTCCTTCAGTTTTTACACAGGTATCATGGTTTGAGAGAAATGTCAAAAACACATGTGTCCCAGGAGAATTTCTACACTGCTGGAGTGACCTTGGGAAAATAACGTTTTCTCACAGCTGGAGTGTCCAAATGACTTGCTTGATGTGTCAAACGAAACCTATACTTATATATCTTTCCAATGAGCTACCATGAGCTCAATTTGGAGTTAATGAAGGCCTCCAAACATTTTCTGCACAAGCAATCTTCATTTCTGCACCATCATTTAGCACTTTTTGACCAGTATTGGGAAAATCAATTTTTGGACAGGTAAATGGACACCAAATGGAAAACAAAAAAGCAGTCTTGGAAATTAGACTCAAAAATATTTCCAATGAGCTATCACAGAGCTCATTCCGACACCAGGAAGGCCTTAAAATTCCCTCTGCAAATTAGCGCTACGAACAGACGGAATTGTGCTGCGCACAGAGGAGATTTGGCCAGGGTTGCCAAAAGGTGGCCAAAATTCAGATTTTTGCTCCTCAAAGTTTTCCCCAAGCTCCTGCACAAGTTTAAAAGGGTTGGTGGTCACTTTTATTTTCCCTCCAAGTGTTCTTGGGAAGATGGATCAAAAGGGTCAAGTGAAGATTATAAGTCCTTCATAAACAAGTAGATGGCATTCAAAGAACACCCAAGGTATCCTCTAGGGTTTGGAAAAGAGGCATTGAATCCACCTCACCAAAGGTAAAAAAATGTAAATAGTATTGGTACAAAGGCATGAGGTTTCAAAAGGTAAAATCAGAGGTCTTAAAAAGATAAAATGAGGTAGACAAGAAGCACTGTATCCCACTTCACCACAAGAACAAAAAGGGCCAGAAATATCAGTGCAAGGTTTTGAATTCTCAAAAGAATAGTCAGAGAAATTTTCAAATGGTCAAAGGAGGCAAGCATGAGGTAAAATTTCCCAAGGAGGTAATTATGACAAGCATAGGTTCATTATTGATAAAATGTGGTGTTAAACTCCAAAAGAACAATGATCAAAAGAAGAAGTTGTGTAGGCACCTGCAAGAATAGAAGTGGCCAATGGGAAACACAAAATGGTTTAAAACTACTTAATTTTCCAACCAGAGATATATCACTATCAACATGGTCAAAGAAACAAACATGTAACTGGTCCAAAAGGCAGAGAAGCCTCCAAAGGTTTCCTTATCAAGATCATATTCTGCAAGAGATAGATTAGCCATGAATGACACTTCTACATAAATGTCAAGGATGGCTACCTACAGGAAGATTGGTAAGGACAAACAAACCTCATCTCTCTCACAATAATGGCACACATGAAGAATAAAAGGGTTTGCTGATGATTGCTACTTGGGTTTTCACATCTAGGAGGTTTTTCATTGTTTCAAAGAGAAAACATGACAGCATATCAGTTGAAAGAAGGAAAAATTCTTCTGTCAGTCTATTTCACCAAGAAAATTAAAGGCATAAAAAATACATGACTAAGGTTCCAAGGTGCAAGTATCAACATGATCACCAATATGCTTTGTACAGGCTTTGAAGTTCATAAAAAGGAATATAGTGAAGAAAACCTCCAAAATAGAACACTAATTTCACTGAAGAACATTTTTATCAAAAACTTGTCAAACTGCCACCAACAGGAGAAAAAGACTCAAAAAGACAGTAAAAAGGTAAGAAGAGAAATAAAACATTATAAAGTAGGTTTTTGGTCATGAAATACTTTTAAAAAGGAGTATAAAGTCTCCTTTCCCTCTCTCCCACTTCATAGTCATCTTTGCAAAGAACAAGAAAGTCGTTGGAGCAATTTCTATGGTTTCTGTGCAAACTTGGTCAAAATTTCCAGGTGCTACGCACCAGGCCGTCGACATTGCGCACAGAGGAGGCAACTTCAGTGTACACTGCGCTGTGCACCGGAGGGCAGGTCCTACACATCGGTGAAGGCGCTACGCACAGGCCCAGGTTCGGCCCGATTCACCCGAAAACTCTCTGGCGCTCCGCACAGGCCGGTCAAACAGCCTGACCCGACCTGACGCTATGCATAGAGTGCCCGACCTGAACGGTCAGTCGGGTGGCGCTATGCACCAGTGATTTTTTGGTCAAAATTGCTCAAAAATGGCCTAAATTCAATTTTATTTCCTCCAAAGCTCCTGCATTAGTCAAGCAAGGTAAAGATGATGATAGTGGTAATGATGAACAAGGAGGTGACAGTAGCACTAATGAACAAGCATATGACAATGAAAGGGAAGAAAACAATGAGGCAAATACAACAACACTAAGGAACAAGAAGATGATGATGGAAATGATGAAGACAATAGGGCATAAATAGATTCTAATGAAGAAGAGCAGGATGATGATGGCATGGAGGAGAGTGATGAAAATGGCAGTTAAGAAAAGGAAAACAGTGATGAATTAGAGGAAGACAGTCTTAGTAAGGACACAAATGAGTCACTCCCAAGTGCATAAAAAGGTGTTGATGATGAACAAGATGAAGACACAAAGGACAATGAATAAAAATATGAAGATGAAAGTCAACAATAAAATGCACTATACAGCCAAGAAAAGAAGGTACATGGGCATGACAGTGAGCACAATGATAGTGCAAATGGTGCTGAAATGAATGAAGACAATGATCCTGAGGAAACAGAAGGAGATGATGAAGAAATTGAAGACCAAGAACAGGTAGATGATGAGGCTGAAACAAATTTTGAAGTGGCAGGCAGTGACCAAGGTAGTGGCACAGATAGGATAGTCAGTGATGAGCAAGGAAATATTCATGACAGTCATGACAGTTGTCATGACTGTCATGACACAAATCAGCCTCTAAATGACCAATAAACTCAAAGTGACAGTGCAGTAAATGACTAAGAAGAGGAACTTAGTGAAGGATAGAGCCAAAATGAGGCAAGTGAGGAGGGTAGTGATTAGTTTGAAGGCCAAAATGGCAGTGTAGAAAATAGTGAGGGAGGCAATGATGATGTTAATGCTGAAGTTCAACAAAGCAGTGACCCAATGGGGCATAAGGTAACTCATGAAAGCCATAGAAAAAATGAAAAGGCTTGTGACATCATCAAATACCAAGGCAATAATGGAAAAACCTCCAAAACCATCATCACCCCTCTCGCATGCACATACCACAAAGGGAAAAGAGATGTGTTTTCTGCCTCCAAAAGGAAAAGGGCCATCTCTCCTCCAGCTATAAAGCCCAACGACAAAGGCAAGGAAACGATGGACAAAGGTGAGTAGCAGGTAAAGGTAAGTAGAAGCAAAAGGACCAAGAAGACTTCTTAATAGCCTCAATTCATTGATCTAGACAGTGAAAATGAGGAAAAGGAGATGACCACTAGATTGCTTCTCTTGGACAAAGATGCACAACTTAGGGAGTGGGAAAGAGAGTTTGAGATGGCACAACGTGTCATTCACTATTACAAAGAGGAACATAAGCATTTCAAGGAGGTAAAGAGAGGCCTTGCTCTACAAAAGAAAATGACCAAGCATTATGCGAGGAAAAATATGCTTGCTTGTGCCAAACTGAAGGCGACCCTCATGGAGCTAGAAAACCTAAAAAGGGAAAAAGTGCATGACAACCTTGTATTTTTCGCTAAGGCTTCTCAACAGGTGTCCAAGACCTCTTGAGGGAACTCTCCACAAATTTTGAGGCAATTTTAACAAAATTTTGTTTTTCTAAATTTTGATCCCTCTGTGCGCAGCACCCTAGGCGCTATGCACAAAATTGGTGCATCCTCAGCTCAAAAAATTTGCATTTTTTCGATTCCTCACATCATCAGCAGTCCCCTCACCAAATTTCAAATCACTTGGAGCTTTTTTGATCCCCCAAAAGGTCAAAAAACATCAAAATTTTGACCTTTCTGCCTAATTTTCAGACCAGGCATTGCGCACAGAGAAGTATTGGGAAATTGGTTTTTGAATAGGTAAATGGCATTCACTTAGAAAAAATTAAGCATTTCTGGAAAGTAGACTCATCAGGCGTTCCAATGAGCCATCACGGAGCCAAATCCGGTGTCGGGAAGGGGTCCAAAACTCAGCCGCAAGAGACCCTATTTTCTGCTGAAGTGGCGCTACGCATAGAGGCCGCCTAGTGTGTTTTGGACCAAAAGTCAACAAAACACACTCATTTATTGAAAATAGATATTTTTGAGTTTTTTTAGGCAAATTACTCTAGAATTAGGTGCAAATAGTTATTTTGTCATTTATTTCTTAGGATATTATGTGCCTTGGGCGTTGCATGGTCTCTTGGCCATAAATGAAATTTATGGTTATATTTGACATTTTCCTACCACATTTAGGGGTTTAGTCCTCCTTTTCTTTGTAAATAGAGCATGAGGCCCCTATGTATTTTGTTGGTATTTGATGAGCTTGAAGAGAAATATACATGGTTTTATGATCTTGGAGAAGAAATTGGTTTTATGAAGTGGATGAATGACTTGTTTGGCTTGATGATTGGAGAAGCTTGTTTGCAGGATTCCATAGCTTGGTGAATGGTGATGTCTTCTTAACTTGTTAATGTTTTCTTGTTCTCATTTTGTTTCATTCTTCTTGGCAGCTATAAATCAGAAAAGTATAGGTTGAGACATGTTCTTTGAGGCACCTCAGTCCTCCTGTTCGTTATAGCCTTGATGTTTTCCTCTTTTGGCCATATTAAGGAATTCTTGATTGCTCCTTAGGTCCACCAAAACTTGTTTTTATTTCATGTATGGTTAGTATGCTAGCTTACAAGTATGATTCATGGTATGCCATGCTTATTTGAAGTTTTCAAAACCCTATCTTGAAGCCTTTCTATGGAATATTGATTGCTAGGTTAAGTCGAAGAGGTCTCGTTCGATCTTGCCCTTTGTCCATGCTTACCAACTTGTTTCAGAGTTCCCAATAGTTTGATATATGCTGCTTAGGAGTTCCCTCTCCATAAATTGAGTTATTTGTTTTATCTTTTATGTTTTCTCAAAATCTGAAGGTGAATTTCCTAAGTTAGAAGCTCTTATGCCCTCTATGTTTCACTGGAATGTTTATCTTGGATGTTTATCAGTTTAAGTATTTTTCATTGAGCTTAATGGTTTTCCCTACCTCATGAGTTGTAACTTTAAACTATATATGTTTAAGACCTCTTAGTCCTTCCCAAACTTGATGTTCACTACACCTCATACATCACCTTAAGGATCCATTAACCTTGCTAAATTGGCCCTACAACACACTTTGTTTCATCATTTAGACACCCTTTACTTCATTTGACTCCATAGCCCAATGTCTTTGACAAACTCTCTCTCCACCTATTCCACTTGACCATCTTACCCAAGCAAAACAATAAAAAAACCCTACACTTAACAACTAGCCTAAAATCAAAACCCTAGAGCAAAAAGAACACATACTTTGCACCCAATTTAGAGATCCCTCTCTGAGTCCAAGAAGGCTAGGTCCTTGGACTCGAAAGACTAGTTCCATGTTACCCTGTCAATTTGGTCTACCAATTTGCCAAATCATGAGACCCTAACAGTTGGGACTTTATACCGGGTAGATCCCCTACTGTTGGCCTGGCATTTTTTCTCGTTAACAGGTTTATAAGCACTTTTACTAGTTATCATGTTGCCATTACAACTTATTTGTTATGGTCTCTAGTCTGGTTGTATGTTGGTTATATACTTGGTTATAGTATGTGCTCTAGATATGGATCTCTTCCATGATTTGATAAGTTATTGAATGGTTGATGAATGCATGGGCTAACAAGTGTTGTCGCAGATAGCTAGAGAGGGATTGAGCCTTCTTGGCGATTTTCAAATGAATTTCATAATTTTATGATTAGATATGCATTCATGCCTTGTAGATTCTATGTTTACCATATGTTTGACAAAATTTCTATCATGGTTAGACATGTCTAGGTCAAGTTCTTTCTTGAATTTTGATTGGTTTGCCTTGTCATCACCTTTTTTATGTTTATGGAAAGCTACATGTAGTTATGGTTAGTGATATGGAGGCTAGCTTGAAAAATTGGCTCAGATATCAGAATCGCTAGCACTGAACTGGAGTTTTTGGGTCATAACCACATGGAAGTAGGCCTATGCATGTGGTTGGGACCCCATAACAACATTGATGTTATGTTGTAGGTGTGGTTGGGAGTTTCTCTAGTAAAATGAGCTCCAACTTAGGGATTGACCATTTGGAGTGGTTTGAATGCACTTGAGTGGTATGTAGTCCCTAAGGGATGTGTGTAAGTTCTTAGTGTGTTGGCCCCACTTCCATAACTAAATCTTGGAGGTCAGGTCATATCATAGTGACACTTGTCTCATGTTTACCTTGATGAGGTTGTAGAAATGGGTAAATGTGGGAGGGGTGGTTACATGTAACTTGACAATATATCCTTACATTAGAGGATAATGTTGCTAGAGACTTTACATGAGATACCACACTACCTCTTCAAGGTACATACCCCATCTGAATGTTCACTAGGTATGTCCTTTTAGAACTATTATTATCTTGGATTCCCCATCCTTAAAAAATATATGTCCTCTTCGACGACTCTTACCTTGGATACTTGTCCAATCCTCAAAGAGTGTCAGTCAATAATACTACTTCCTGTTAGTCATCAATAATTTTTGCTGATATCAAAAGATGACTAAATTATGATCCCAGATTTCTAAAAACAAAATTTGAGAAATATTGTGAGTTAAGAAATCTCACTACCTTCATTATCCAAAGTTAAAATATTTTCACTATCTTTTCCCCTCTCTTCTTCCTAAAAAGTTTACCCCACTGCTACAAAGAAGTACTTCATTATTTGGGCCTGTTTGCCTCATTTCACTACCTCACCCTCACTGTCATTCATGGCTTTTTTCCCTTGAAAAACCCATTTCTTCCTTTCCTCAAAACCCTCACAAAGCACCCCTTCATTCATCATTTTTCCTCTGAAAAATTAAACAATGTAAAAGATTCCTTTTAAATTGTTTAAAAGTAAATTTTAAAGCCTATCGGGTCCTTTAAATTATGCATAAAACCCTCTCTTTTGATGAAATATGATTTAACCCCCCTTTTCTTTTTAAGCCCCAGCCCTTTACCTTCATAAAACCTCGCAACCCCGATCCTACGACTATCGCTCCCCTAACCTTTCCCCGCATATGTTTTAAACCTCCTGCTAAATGACATAGGTCCTGCCACATCACCTGAAACCTGAACCCCACCTCCCCACCTGCTCGCCACTCACTTGAGCCGTTCTGCACTGTTGATCTCCAAACCCGAGATCCAAAGGCCCAAGATGCATATCACAAATAAAGTTGCGACGAGGTTAGCATTTCACAACCCGCGTGAAATAGGTGGTTTTACCCCGGCCACGTGTTGAACCCTAAGGTATATCGCGTCCGTTTCACCCAAAATAGCTTACCGCCTATTCACCGCGCGATAAACCACTTATGGTTTTTCAAAACCGCCTTTTGTCCTCCGCGCCAAAATTCAAAACCTCTCGCCTCCGTTTGAACTTCCTCCTGGTTCCACCCTTGGAACCTTTTCCCCTGCACCCTCTCCGCCTCTACAAATGCCCTCCGATAGCCCGAAAACCCTAGAAAAACAATAAACCCTCCCTACAGGTTTTTAAAGACTAATGGTTTGTGTTTTGTGCAGGTTTAATGGCGGAAAGATCCACCATGCCTTCCCACAGTCCAAAAAGGGTTAGATTAAATGCTGGGTGACGATCTAGTGGTTTCATTCAAATTTAAATGGACCAGAGGCCCTCCATCAAGATCGATAATCGATGAAACATGATCATCAATGGATCAAAAGCCGGAACCCTCTAGCCATGAAGACAACCTCCCCTACACAAAGAAAAAAAGAAGAAGGAAGAAAGCATAAAGATTGGAGGGCTAATCCTAATCAGAAGACAAAAAAAAAGGGTTAGCCAATCAAAGTGGAAGATTAAAGAAAAGCAGACAGATGAAAGTCAAAGATGATAAAGATAAATCAAAGGATTAAAGGATCAGAACAGAAATATCTAACAGATTAAAAGAAATATCATAAAAGTAGACAGTCAAAGCATAAAGACAGAGTTTAAAGCATAAATGATAGAGATTAAAGATAAAACAAAGGACAGATTAACCCAAAACAGATTCGAATGACTCAGCCTATGGCAGTTACTCTTCCAAAGATATTTTTGCCACCTAAGTGCTTTGTTTCCTTCAATAAAGCATTAGGCAGTTATTGAGCTAAGTCGAATATATTTATATCTGCCAGACAGTTATTGTAAAAGTTATGAATATGCCTTAAAGTCAAACATTTCACCTATTTTCCCTTAGGAGTTAAGATTGAAGTTATCATTTAGAGAAATATATGTAGCTATTCCTGCCTTGAGCCTTGCATAGTCTTCAAGGTTGGGAATCCATTAACTCTGTAATAAATGACACTCAAACCCTAGATTAGCTTCACCTCCTCATTTGCAGCATAAATACTACATCTGAACCCATTATCTTGTTGGCATTTGATGACTCTTTGAAGTAATACATAGTCTCTTGGAAGTTGTGTTGGCAATATGTTTCTGGTATCCTATTATATTGAATTGATTGTCCTTGATGGAAACTCTCTGACAAAGGATGCAGATACTGCCTATATGAAGAACTCAGAAATCCATCAGTAGTTCTATACAAGTAGAATATAATACTGAATGTATATCTGCTTTTCTTGAATAAGTTCGGTGTTTATATATGCATCCTGACGATGGATAATTGAAATCCGTGATAGTTAAGAAACCCGGTGTTGGGTTTGATGGTGCTCTATATACAGTTAGAGGTACCAATGTTAATACAGTCGACTGTGTATCCCAACTGGTAGACAATGAATCAACGCGTGATAACCCTCTATATTATGGAGTAAGGTGTTTATTCATATTCCGAATGGTGGATCAAATGCACGCAGAGAACTGAGCCGAACAGTCCGAAAGGATTTCATCGGAGTTGTATAACAGTAATTGTGGTTATATGAACTGATAACGGGGAGAAACGAATTGGCGAAAGTACACTGATGGAACCTGGAGTAGAGGGGCGAAACCTTGCAAATGAACAGTGAACGTGGTTTAAGGCTGGAAGTGGTTTTTATCGCACCACCTTTGCAGCGAAAGCGGTAATTGAGGAGGGGGGAGCGATTCCATAGATCGACTGACGCATGTCTCTGAGCGACTTTTGAAAACCACCTCCACTGCGCGCCATCGCGCGTTAATGTCCGACCAAGGATGCCGCGCGATATTGTTGTGCGTCATCGATCTGGAAGGGAGCCATCGGACGGTGGCCATATGAGGAAGGTGCACGATGGATAACCACGGTACGATGCGAATATGTGATTGGGTCATTGATTATATATGTGGGCCCAGTTTAAATTATATTAATTAATCTAAGGTTTGCGGGGTTAATAAAGGATGTTGAATATGTGAAGTTGACGAAATATGAAACATGTGATGAAATATACGTGGGTTAATATATGTGATTGATCTCACGAACACATAAACCAGGGGTCGTTATATATATGTCTTGGGGAGTTCATAACTAAAGGAGGAATCAAATTGAGATATTAAAAAGCCTTAGATTAATTATCTAATTGAAAAATCAATAAAATAGAACAATAAGAAATTGTTTGGGGCTTGGGTAGACCCCGCTGGGTTATCTAATTGATCCCGTCCAGGAATACCATCAGCGGTTGGGTGGTTTTGACTCATGGTTTTAATAAACGAAAAAAATATATAAGGAGAAGAAGATGATAGTACAAAGTGTGCATGCGGAGGGGTTGTTAATGAATAAATCTCTTTAAGAGATATCTGCATGATTGAACTCTGTTCTCTGAAAAAGCTGAATCTATGATGCACCTATGGAGTTGATGAAGGTTCAAGATATCTAGATCTAGAAATGATGAATCTCTAGGAAGATCTGCAAAGAAATAATGAAGACTTGATGCAAGTCTGATGAAGAAATTGAAGAAATCTGAGGGTTGAAGTCTTCAGCATAAAAGTGGAAGCTTTCTGCCAGTACAAGTTGGTATTAAAATCAGGGGGTTGGAGCTCCCTTCCAGTAGTGACTGGAGAACGAGAGAAGGTTGTAGCCTTCTGCAGGTGGGTGCTTGCGTGCTGGTATAAGTCTGAACCAGCACAAAAAAAAAAAAAAAATTGTAAGAAGTTTTCTTTATAATAAATATTAAAGACAGAGACGACATCAGCGGTGGTTTTCTCCCAAATTGGGTTTCCACCTTAAATACTGGTGTTCATGTGTACTGCTTATGTATGATGGCTTATTCTGTTGTTACTGCACATGCTTACTGCTTACTAAACGTCTGATGAATGAATGATGCAATAATCTAAGTAAAGAATTAAATGCATAATAAGATATCTGATAAAAAGTTTTCAGTCAGATCAAAATACTGATTCACCCCCCCTCTCATTATTTTTCCCAACAATTGGTATCAGAGCAGGTCCTTTTGAAAAGCTTAGCCGCTAGAAGGAAGATCAATCAAGATGAGCAATCAAGATGGAATAGCATCTATCAGGCCTCCGCTCTTCAACGGAAATAATTTAATCTTCTGGAAAACAAGGATGAAATCCTATCTTCAGTCTCTGGGTGCAGATGTATGGGCTATTGTTGAAGCAGGATATCAATATCCAGCTGCAGTACCAACAGATCCAACGAAAAGGAAAAATTATGAAACAAATGCAAAGGCGGTTAATGCTCTATTGGGAAGTCTAACTGAATCATAATTTGTCAAAGTCATGCAGCTGAATACAGCAAAGGAAATATGGGACAAAATCATTCTAAGTTATGAAGGTGATGCAAAGGTAAAAAGTGCTAAACTCCAAACTCTCAGAATTCAATATGAGAACCTAAAAATGCATAATGAGGAGAGCATTGCTAATTTATTTTTATGACTTGATGATATTGTAAATCGTATGAGAAATCTGGGAGAAACAATAACCGAATCTACTTTGGTTGAGAAAGTTTTAAGATCACTAACGACAAAATTTGAGTCAAAAGTTTATGCTCTTGAAGAAAAGCAGGATCTTCAAAATCTTACTGTGGTACAACTTCATGGCATATTAACTGCATATTAAATGAGACGAGGAGGACCATCTCAAGTCAAAGAAGCCATCTTTAGAGCTTCTACAAAAGGGAAAGAAGTACAAGAGACAGAAGGATCAGGGTATATCTCAGAAGAATATGAGGTAAATTTTGTAAAGAAAATCCAACTTGGTACAGGACAGTTCATAGGTAAGCTTCCTTTCAAATGTTTTGCTTGTGGAAGAGTTGGTCATTATGCTGCTAAGTGTTCTCACAAAGAAACACATGAAAAAGGAAAGGAAGTAGCAAGAAGGAATAAGAATCGGTTTAGCACTAGAAAAAGTTACTATACTCATGAAGACAGTGATGGGTTATCAGACAGTGAGGAATAATGTGAACAAGATCTTAGACTTCTCATGGCATTTGAAAAAGAGTCTAGAGAAGAAAATGATACTTTTATGGATGCTTTAGAGGACAATGATTTTCTTGATGAAATCAATCAACTCAAAATATGCTTAGAAGAAAGTAAAATATCCATAGAAACTCTGAAAAACCAGCTTCAAGAAAAGGAGAAACATAATGAGAAATTAGAATGTGAAATAGTAGGTCTAAGAAAAGAAATTGAGAAAGTAAAGATTTTGAATCTTAGATTTGCTAAAGCATCTAAAACCTTGGATGAGATTATCAAGGTACAACGTTCTCCTTTTCTTAAGGTAGGTCTTGGATATATCAGAGAATCTTCTCAGGCTTCAGCACCAAATTATCTAAAAGCAGCTACAACCAGTACACAACATTTTGTCCCTCAGCAAGGGAATAAAGAATCTTTACAGATAAAGCATGACCATCTCAATTCAAAGAACACTAACAGGAGTACATCTCAAAGAAACACCAATCAATAGGTAAATTCAAGTAGAAGATTTCATGATCACATAAATTTCTTCTTCAATGGACAATGTTTCTCATGTCACAATTTTGGTCATAAAGCTATTCAATGTGTTGCATATAAAACCATCATGACAAGAGAAGCAAGAAAGAAAAGGATTGATATTGGAACAAAGAAGAATACATATAAAAACTTTTCTCCTCTTCAAAATGAAGTTGAATGTGCTTATTGCAATAACTTTGGCCATGAAGAATCTGAATGCAGGAGAAAAGTCCAGCCAAAAGAGCATCTTCCTTCAAGCTCCAAAGTATGGAAAAAGAAGGAATTACAGGTTGAAAATTGTGGCATAGCTTTATTTGCAGAAGGAGAATAAAATCAATGGTACATTGATAGTGGATGCTCAAAACACATGACAGGTGACAAAAACAAACTTCTTGCATATAGTGCTCTAGAAAAGGAAAATAATGTTACATTTGGAAATGATACTCCTGCTGTCATTAAGGGAAAAGGATCTATTTTTCTAAAAGAAAAGGTGAAAGCTAATAATGTCATGTATGTGGATGGATTAAAGCATAACCTGTTAAGTGTAAGTCAAATGTGTGATCAAGGAACTGAAGTTGTCTTTAGTTCAAAGGAATGTGTGGTACGTGATCTTGATATAGGTAAAACAATTATAAAAGGAAATAGAACTCCAAGCAACTTGTATGTATTAAAGAACTGCAAAGAACAATGTTACATGAGTAAATCTTCAGAAAACTAGCTATGGCATAGAAGGTTGGGGCATTTGAGCTTCTCTCAAATCAACAAATCAAGTAGACTTAAAGCTATTCGTGATCTTCCCAATATTACACCACCTGAAAGTATCATATGCAAATCTTTCCAATTTGGTAAGCAAACCAGAGTGCAATTTGATGCCAACGAAGGTTCATCAAGTAAGCCTCTTGAACTCATTCATACTGACATATGTGGACCTGTGAAGAAAAAGTCACCACGTGGTGAACAATACTATATCTTATTTATTGATGATTTCTCTAGAATGTGTTGGATTGGGTTCATTAAACACAAAGATGAAGCATTTGAGAAGTTTCAGATCTTCAAAGCACTGGTTGAGAATGAATTAGATCTAAAAATAAAGTGTCTTAGATCTGATCGAGGAGGAGAATATACATCAGATGAATTCCTTGAATTTTGTGAACAACATGGCATAAAAAGATAGTTTTTTGTAGCTGGAACTCCACAACAAAATGGCGTAGCAGAAAGAATGAATAGAAAAGTTCAACAAATGGCTAGAGCTATGCTTGATGATTCCAGAACACCTGACACATTTTGGGGAGAAGTAGCTCATACAGCGGTAAATATTCTTAACAAGGCACATGTTCATGTAAATAGTGGTAAAACTCCATATGAACTATGGTATGGTAATCCTCCCACTGTGAAGCACTTTAGAGTCTTTGGGAGAAAATTCTTTATCAAAAATAATGATGAAAAAATTGGCAAGTTTGAACCCAAAGCAGATGAAGGGATATTTCTTGGTTACTCCTCTAGGAGTAGGGCATATAAATGTTACAATAAAAGACTTCGGAAGATTGTTGAATGTATTGATGTTGTTATTAATGAGCCTCCTGCAGCTCCAAAAGAAGAAAAACAAACAACAGATGAAGACGATGATGACATATATCCTTCTACATCAAATAGGAATGATATAGACAGTGAACCCAATGAAGAACCTGAAGATGATCTATCTAAAAAAGCTCCATCCAGATATGTTCAAAAGAATCATCCAGAATCTCAAATTTTGGGAGAAAAGGGATCAGGTGTACAAACAAGAAGGACTCTTGTGGGATCCTCTAGCTATCTGGCATTTCTATCCACTATTGAACCACAAAATGTCAATCAAGCCAGCAAAGATGAATGTTGGATTCAAGCCATGAATGAAGAGCTTGATCAAATTGAAAATAATCACACCTGGGAATTAGTACCAAGACCTCATGACAAAAATGTCATTGAAACTAAATGGATATTCAAAAATAAGTTAAATGAGAATGGGGATGTCATAAGAAATAAAGCTAGACTTGTTTGCAAGGGGTATGCTCAACAAGAAGGTATAGACTTTGAAGAAACTTTTGCCCCTATAGCTAGACTTGAAGCCATAAGAATGTTTCTTGCTTTTTCAAGCTTCCAACAATTCAAAGTTAATCAAATGGATGTTAAATCTGCTTTTCTCAATGGTGATCTAGAAGAAGAAGTTTATATAGAACAACCAGAAGGATTAATTTTGGGAAATGATGAAAAACTTGTTTGTAGACTTAAAAAGGCTCTATATGGTCTCAAACAAGCTCCAAGGGCATGGTACTATCATCTTGACAAATATCTTCATCAACAAGGATTTTCAAAAGGGTCTGTTGATAGCAACTTATACACAAAAACTGAAAATGATAAACTATTGATTGTGATTGTATATGTTGATGATATCATTTTTGGAAGTAATGAAGATTCTATGAGTCAGAAATTTGCTTCTGATATGTAGCAAGAATTTGAAATGTCTTTACTTGGGGAACTAACATTCTTTCTTGGCTTGCAAGTGCAACAAGCAACAGATGGCATATTCTTATCACAAGTAAAATATCTTAAGAAAATCTTGAAGAAGTATGGCATGGAAGATTGCAAACCTGTAAGTACACCAATGATAACCAGATGTAATCTCAGTTCTAATGATGATTCCCCCACGGTGAATCAACCAGAATACAGATCTATGATAGGAAGTCTAATTTATCTTACTGGGACAAGACCAGACATTATGCATGCAGTTGGAATTGTGGGGCGATTCCAAGCTAATTCAAAAGAGTCTCACCTTCAAGCTGTAAAAATAATATTCAAATATCTGCAAGGAACTCAAGACTTTGGACTATGGTATCCAAAGAATGTTGATCTCACTCTTCATGCTTACACTGATGCAGATTGGGCTGGAAATGTTGATGATCGGAAAAGCACTAGTGGTGGTGCATTATATATGGGGCCCCGGTTAGTATCTTGGTTCAGCAAGAAGCAAAGCTCTATTGCCTTATCTACAGTAGAAGCAGAATATGTGGCTGCAGCATCATGTTGCACTCAACTTCTTTGGATGATGCAAACCTTACAAGACATTCAAATCGAATTTTCACCTCCTATCTCCATTATGTGTGATAATACAAGTGCCATCATTATCTCAAAGAATCCTGTTATGCATTCCAAGACCAAGCATATTCCCATCAAATATCACTTCTTACGTGAACAAGTGCTTGAACAAAAGGTGAAATTGGAGTATGTTCCCTCCAAAGAACAAGTTGCTGATATATTTACCAAACCTCTACCCAGGGAAGTGTTCGAATATCTCAGACAAAAACTAGAAGTAGTCTCTGCCATGCAGAAGATCAGACCTTCTTAATTTGAGAAGATTAATTTGGATACGCTCCTGTTGAAGGTGTTCAGGATGCACATGCTAAGGGGGAGCATTGGTCATGTGGCAAGGATGCATTGTTGGCATTCTAATTATTTGTTGTAATCTGATCTCATGCTTGAGAATCTTTGATCTTGAGCGTATAAGTCATTTCTGTTACTTCATTGAATATTATGTTTGAAGATGCAGCATGATCTCAGGGGGAGCATGGTATTGTCGGTACAAAGGTTTCTATTCTATCCTTTGCCCTTGATGTCAAAGGGGGAGAATATTGATGAATGTTTTTCTAGTCATGGTTGCCATCAAGTCCAAAGGGGGAGATTGTTGGCAATATGTTTTTGGTATCCTATTATATTGAATTGATTGTCCTTGATGGCAATTCTCTGACAAAGGATGCAGATACTGCCTGTATGAAGAACTCAGAAGTCCATTAGCAGTTCTATACAATCAGAATATAAGACTGAATGTATATCTGCTTTTCTTGAATAAGTTCGGTGTTTATATATGCATCATGACAACGGATAATTGAAATCCGTGATAGTTAAGAAACCCGGTGTTGGGTTTGATGGTGCTCTGTATACAATTAGAGGTACCAATGTTAATACGGTCGACTGTGTATCCCAACTGGTAGACAATGAATCAACGCGTGATAACCCTCTGTATTATGGAGTAAGGTGTTTATTCATATTCCGAATGGTGGATCGAATGCACGCAGAGAACCGAGTCGAACAGTCCGAAAGGATTACATCGGAGCTGTATAACAGTAATTGTGGTTATATGAACTGATAATGGGGAGAAACGAATTGGCGAAAGTACGCTCATGGAACCTGGAGTAGAGGGGCGGAACCTTGCGAATGAACAGTGAACGTGGTTTAAGGCTGGAAGTGGTTTTTATCGCACCACCTTTGCAGCGAAAGTGGTAATTGAGGAGGGGGGAGCGATTCCATAGATCGATCGACGCGTGTCCCCGAGCGACTTTTGAAAACCACCTCCACTGTGCGCCATCGCGCGTTAATGTCCGACCAAGGATGTCACGCGATATTGTTGTGCGCCGTCGATCTGGAAGGGAGCCATCGGACAGTGGCCGTATGAGGAAGGTGCATGATGGATAACCACGGTACGGTGCGAATATGTGATTGGGTCATTGATTATATATGTGGGCCCAGTTTAAATTATATTAATTAATCTAAGGTTTGCGGGGTTAATAAAGGATGTTGAATATGTGAAGTTGACGAAATATGAAACATGTGATGAAATATACGTGGGTTAGTATATGCGATTGATCTCACGAACACATAAACCAGGGGTCGTTATATATATGTCTTGGGGAGTTCATAACTAAAGGAGGAATCAGATTAATATCTCAATCTCATATTGAGATATTAAAAAGCCTTAGATTAATTATCTAATTGCAAAATCAAGAAAATAGAACAATAAGAAATTGTTTGGGGCTTGGGTAGACCCCACTGGGTTATCTAATTGATCCCGTCCAGGAATACCATCAGCGGTTGGGTGGTTTTGACTCATGGTTTTAATAAAGGAAAAAACTATATAAGGAGAAGAAGATGATAGTACAAAGTGTGCATGCGGAGGGGTTGTTAATGAATAAATCTCTTTAAGAGATATTTGCATGATTGAACTCTGTTCTCTGAAAAAGCTGAATCTATGATGCACCTATGGAGTTGATGAAGGTTCAAGATCTCTATATCTAGAAATGATGAATCTCTAGGAATATCTGCAAAGAAATAATGAAGACCTGACGCAAGTCTGATGAAGAAATTGAAGAAATCTGAGGGTTGAAGTCTTCAGCATAAAAGTGGAAGCTTTCTGCCAGTACAAGCTGGTATTAAAATCAGGGGGTTGGAGCTCCCTTCCAGTAGTGACTGGAGAACGAGAGAAGGTTGTAGCCTTCTACAGGTGGGTGCCTGCGTGCTGGTATAAGTCTGCACCAGTACCAAAAAAAAAAAATTGTAAGAAGTTTTCTTTATAATAAATATTGAAGACAGAGACGACAGCAGTGGTGGTTTTCTCCCAAATTGGGTTTCCACCTTAAATATTGGTGTTCATGTGTGATGCTTATGTATGATGGCTTATTCTGTTGTTACTGCACATGCTTACTGCTTACTAAACGTCTGATGAATGAATGATGCAATAATCTAAGTAAAGAATTAAATGCATAATAAGATATCTGATAAAAAAAATTTAGTCAGATCAAAATACTGATTCACCCCCCCTCTCAGTATTTTTCCCAACAAGTTGAAAAGAAATTGATGTCTTGGAACTTATGGATACCCTGATTTGTTTGTTGATGGAGGAGACTAGAACACTGGATCCCTGAGCTTGGTTGTTGGTGAAGTGCTTCTAATCTGTTATTGTTATTTCCTGTTTCATTATGTTCCCACCTTTCTATGTTGTAGTAGAATAAAATATTTAGACTGATAAATGTCTTCTGAAAGCACCTTAGTTCTGTTTATTCTTCACTGCCTTAATGTTTTCTTCTGATAGGAAATTTTAGATAATTCTTAATTTCTCTCTAGACCCCCTAAGCTTATTTATTTCATAAATAGTTGAATACAGTTGGTATCAAGCATGATTTATGGCTATCCCTACTTGCTGCCACTAAAACACTATTTTTGAAGTCTCTCTCTAAAGTACCATTCTTTAAAGTCTGCCAAAGAGGTTTTGTTTTGATCATACCCTTCGTACTTGCTTAACTAATTGTTTTAGAGATATTCATAACTATAATCAAGGATGTTTAGGAGTTTCCACTTCTCTGATTTCAGTTATATGTGTGTCTTATGTGTTTTATGTCCTTGAAGGTGAAATCACTAGAAGTTAAATGAGTTTCTCACCTTCTATATTTCATTAGAAAAGTTTGTCTTGAATTATCATCTGTTTTAGTTGAATCAAAGAATTTATGGTTTTCCCTGTCTATTGATTACCTCTTTATGCTTATGATATTTAAGTCCCTTTGTTGAGAAGTACATATGATAAAGGATTCTTGATTCCCTTTGTCCTACTTTTCATTCTTACAATTGATGTCCATCTCATTACCCCTAAAACTTGAAGATCCACTGGCCAAGTTATATTTTCCATATGATGCTCCCTGATCCATTGATGAAATTATCATGACTTCCATTAGACTCCATTGCCCAATGACTTAAATATTTCCTCATTCTATTTATGCTTCTTGATCATTATACCCAACCAAAACAAACAAAAAAACCTCACACTTAATAACTAGACTAAAAACAACCATCTAAAGCAAACAAATTTCATATCCTTTGCAAACAAATAAAGAGATCCTCTCTAAGTCCAGGAAGGCTAGGTCCTAGGGCACTAAAGACTGGTTTTATGTTACCCTGTCATTTGGTCTACCAATCTGCCAAATCACGAAACACTAACATTCTAGTGATCACGGTGCGACCTTCTGAGTTACTGACAACATGAGTACTTCTTAGAACTCTAGAAACCATTATAAAATCATAGAAAATTCAGCTATCAACCATAGAGTAGACTTTGTTGTTTCACCATCTTAGCTAAATGATGATTCAGTTATAGGACACTCTTACAAACCTTAGGACCACCTAAAGAAACTCAGAAAACCCCAAAAACATCCCTACATTAGTTTTTATTAATTATTGGTGGTGGACCATACTCATTTATCTTCAAAACAAACAAAAATATCCACCTGGTGACTCCACTAGCCTCCAGTAGGCTTATTACTTCACTATTTCTTTTAGATTCCCTTAGGATTGTACCAAATCAGTTTTAAGAAGTTGAGAAGCCTAGCCATTATTTTAGAAGTTTACTAAAAACTGTGAGAGGTCAAACTTTTGAAAACAGTTCTAAACTTTCATCCTCTCCATATTTTGAGTTTGAAATCTAGCTTCACATAGGATCAATACCAGATCTCATTCAGACCCTAATCCTCCTACTCTAGTTGATAATCCAGAAAATATTTTGTGGCAAACTTCTAGAGTTGGAAATTTAACTAATGTTAGGACCATTCCAAAAGCAAGATCTGTTCCTAAATACCTTACAACCTTGAAAGATCCTCAGTTTGACTTGCACCGTTCAAAGAACCTATTTAGAAACAAGTCATATAGTGATATTGACCAATCTGACCTTGAGCCCATAGATTTGTAGCAGAGTTTCAGTAGAGAAGCATCTCCTTCCACTCCTCCTAATTTTTAGCTTCTCCATCACTTCAAATCTTTCCATAACAAATCTACTTAAAATCAGTTTGCTGGTCCAAGTACTTCCACCACACCCATCCATACTTCCACTGTTCAAAACACTCCATTTAATCCCACTTTCCCTTCCATAAATCCACCTCTTGTAAATCTTCCATTTACTCCCATCATGGCAACATGGTATGCCCCATTAGTATTACCACAACCTCTGGTTCCTTTACCAAATGATTATCAATCCAAAATTCCCCATTTCACTAGAACTGAATCAACTACTGCCCAACAGCATCTAGATAAAATTGATGATGCCTTTGATTACATGGAAATATAAGAGACCATTAAGATGAGAATTATTGCCCAAAGTTTAGGAGGAGAAGCCAAAAAAAGGTTTAAAAGCTTGACTCCTAATAGCATAAATGATCTCCCTTCTTTATACCAAAAATTCATAAACAAATGGGAAATTAAAAATAACCCTCTCCAAATCCTTTCAGAATATAGCAACCTTAAAAGGAATGCTGGGGAAAGTGTCCAAGGTTACTGCACTAGATTTAATACTTTTTACAATGCACTTCCCCCAAACATGAAACCTCCACTAGGCTTAGCCTTAGCAAAATTTCTAGAAGGCTTTGACCCAGACATGGCATATCAGCTAAGAGAAAGATACCCCTTGACTTTAGAAGATATGAAGAGGGGATATATAAGTGTAGAAGAAAATCTAATTGAGAAAAGAGCTAGGTTGAAATCAGAAAAAAGAGTTACATACAAAGATGAAACAATGGCCTCAACCTCATCATCTGATGCCAAAATTGATAACTTAGTGAGGGTAATGGAAAGAATGTTGGAAAAGATAATCTTAACTGACAGAGTACCTCCTAGGGAGAACCAAGTGAATTCCCAAAACATAAATAGAAATCCAAATTTCAGAAGAGATCCTATTCAAAATAGACAAAGAGATAATGACCAACAAATTAGGCCCCCTTTCCAAGAAAACTATGTAAATGAAGAAGAAGAAAGGGAGACAGAAAGGTTGGAAGAAAATCATGTAAATCTGATAAGATCTGACAGTGGGGGTGATGCTTTTCTCACTGAAGAAGAACAAGGATTTTTCTCCTCGAAACAAACTGAAAACAATCATGAGGATTCTGAAGATTATCAATTGGGGTTTGAAAATGCTATAATGGAGGTCCACAGACAATATAACCTTAGGAGAAAAAAGAACCAAGGGGCCTCCAACAATAATAATACAGAAACTGTTGTTAGGAAAACCTCACAAAATCCTCCTAAAAAGACAACAAACAGTTCCAACAATGTGGCTAAGAAAACTGATCTGAATAAAGACAAAATCAACCAACAAAGTGTTAACCCAAGCTACCCTAGTACTTCTACTAGTGCCCTTGAGAAATCTATCCAAAATAACAGTCCTAATAAAACTCAACAAATCAGAATTGCTGAAAATACTATGTTTGACAAATCATATGTAAATATTTCAAAAACATTAGTCCCTTTCAGCCTTGAGGGAGAAATTTTCAAGATCAAAATTAGCATACCCTTAGCTGAACTAGTAACCCAGGATGTATATAAAAATCAAGTTTTGAAAGCTTTGAATATAGGAAATGATATTGATTCCTTAAACTTGATAGATGATAAACCATAATTGTTGTTTGGTCCTGAAGTAGAAGGAAAATACCAAGAAGGAGCTATCCCTCCATTCTATGTCAGCTTAAATATACATGATAAAATCTTACACAATGCCATGCTAGACTCTGGTGCCTCTCACAATCTCATGCCAAAAGTAGTGATGGAGAGATTAGGCCTAGAAATTACTAAACATTACAAAGACCTGTATTCCTTTGATTCAAGCAGAGTCAAGTGTTTAGGTCTGATTAAGGATTTATGTGTCAATCTAGCACAAATTCCTACTAAGGGTCTAGTTATGGACATAGTTGTTGCTGACATTCCTCCAAAGTATGGCATGCTTCTATCAAGATCATGGGGAGCCAAACTTCAGGGGAGCCTTCAAATGGACATGTCTTATGCTACCATTCCAGTCTTTAACCAGAAAAGAAGGTTATACAGGGAATCTCATATGAAATATATGGTAAGCAATATAGATAGGTCAAACAACACTCCTGTTTATTCCATTCATTCATATCTTGATTCATTTATCTTGTTCA